>CM054153.1:57966141-57976141 GCA_028751875.1 Rapana venosa | reverse complement strand
CACAGAAAAAGAAATAGAAAAAGCAGTCATTCACTATATAACTATTAGCAGCATTATTTTTTTAAAGAGAGACAGAACTAGCAAGAGAAAGAGAGAGAGAGAGAGAGAGAGAGAGAGAGAGAGAGAGAGAGAGAGGGAGAGAGAGAGAGAGAGAGAGAGAGATAGACAGTGAGAGAGAGAGACAGACAGAGAGACAAAGAAAGAAAGACGGACAGAGAGACAGAGAGAGAGAGAGACACACACACAGAGAAAGTCTGAGACAGAGAGATTGAGACAGAGACAGAGCCTGACAGACAGACAGATAGACAAACACAGACAGACAGCCAGAGCCAGTCATACACACAGAGACAAAGATAGAGAGACAAACAGAGATACAAAATAGAGAGACACAGACAAACACAAAACACAGACAGACAGACAGAGCCAGTCAGCTAGACAGCCAGAGAGACACACAGAAAACAACCTTAGAGACAAACAGACAGACAGGGCGCCGTCCACTTTTAAAGTTTTTGTTTTGTTATACAGAAGTGAAGAAGAAGCCACAGAGTGATGGATGTAAGGACGGTAGGTACAATCCCTGATTCCATCACAATGCCCTTCAGTCCGAAATAGACTGCTCTTTGCCCACAATCTGACCGACAAAGTTTTCTCTCTGTCTCTGTCTCTCTGTGTCTCTGTCTCTATGCCTTTTCTCTTCTCTCTCCTCTTTCTCCTCTCTCTCTCTCTCTCTCTCTCTCTCTCTCTCTCTCTCTCTCTCTCTCTCTCTCTCTCTCTCTCTCTCTCTCTCTCTCTCTCTCTCTCTCTCTCTCTCTCTCTCTCTCACTCAAGTTGTTCTGGTTTTGTTCATTGACCATCTACAAATAGATGCTTAGTAATTGTAAAGTGACTTTCAACGTTAACAGTCTGTAAACGTATGTTGATAAAGCTAAAGGAAGATACGTATTTGAAATTACCTATTTATGTACATAATTGATAATCTGTTTCACTTTGATATGTTCTACACAGGATTGTTACTGAAAATGTCAGCCATTGTTGTTTTCTTACACGTTTTATTACATTGTCACAACTGGCTTGGGGTGAATGAATGAGATGAGTTTAGCTTGCTGCGCTTTTGATGACTAGCTTTTGGGTACAAAAACTAAACGAGTATGGTGTGAAAGTATACTGTTCTTTTTCCTGTTGTATTGTGGCCCAATGGCCGATGTACATTAAACAAGTTCCGAGTTCCGAGTTCCGAGTCTCTCTCTCTCTCTCTCTCTCTCTCTCTCTCTCTCTCTCTCTCTCTCTCTCTCTCTCTCTCTCTCTCTCTCTCTCTCTTGTATTTGTCTATGTGTCTGTCTGTCTCTGTCTGTATGTCTTTCTGTCTCTGTATGTATGTCTTTCTGTCTCTGTTTGTCTGTCCCTGTCTGTCTGTTTGTCTTTCTCTGACTCTCTGTCTGTCTCTGTCTGTCTCTGTCTGTCTCTCTCTTTTGCTCCCCCCCCCACCTCTCTCTCTTTTTAAATCATGCTGTCGTTGTAGTAGGGATTTTCCCCCTTGTTTTGTTGATAGTCCCTAATAAGGGCAAGGGCCAGATGGGAAAAAAGTATGACTATGCTTATTCTATTACCTTTGAAAAATAAAGATTAATTAATTAATTAATTAATTCATTCATTCATTCATTCATTCATTCATGCATTCATTATATTATATCTCTCTATTTCTCTCCTCCTCTCTCTCTCTCTGTATCTTTGTCCCTGTCTCTGTCCCTCTCTGTCCTAAAGCAAAACACACAAGACACATTCTATGACCTGGTAGCCATGTCAGCCATCTCAGAGCAGACAGGTCACAGACAGACAGACAGATAGACAGGTCACAGACAGACAGACAGACAGGTCACAGACAGACGGACAGACAGACTGACAGACTGACAGACAGACAGACAGACTCTGTCTCTCTAGGAAACCCTCATCTATCTCGCTACAGACATTCCAGTCTTCTGCTTCTGGAATCTTTCTCACCTCTTCTTCCTTGTTTGAATAAATGAAGATCGAGGGCCCTGTTTCTCTGACTTTCTGTTTTACTGTCGGGATGTCTGTCTGTGTTTCTGTATGTCTGTGTTTCTGTCTGTCTGTCTGTCTGTCTCTGTCTCTGTCTCTCTATCTATCTATCTATCTATCTATCCATCTATCTATCTATCTATCTATCTATCTATCTAGGGGGACGGGATAGCCTAAAGGTTAGAACATTGCGATCGCAATCTGACGACCCGGGTTCAATTCCCGTTCAAGGGGGATATTTTCCCTTGGAGTTAACATCAGTGCAGACTCCACTCTCCCCAATAGTCTTTCGGATGAGACTATAAACCGAGACCCCGTGTGCGAACGCACGCAGAACATCTTGCGCACACGTTAAATCCTGTTCCGGTTTTCGTAAGAGTAGGCTATTGTGTGCCGATGGGAACGGATGACAAAATTTACAAAACCGCATACACACGGGGACTAGATATAAAAGAGCACATATGTGCTTATTCCATTATCCTCGAAAAAAAAAAAAATCTCTGTCTCTGGCTGTTTCTGTCTGTCTCTGTCTCTCTGTCTCTGTCTCTCTGTGCAGGTGCGTGTGTGTATAATAATGAGTCGGTATGTATATATTTGTGTATGAGTGTGAGAAAGAGAAAGAGAGAGAGAGAGAGAGAGAGAGAGAGAGTGTGTGTGTGTGTGTGTGTTTTGTGTTTCTGTGTACATGGTGTGTGTATGTGTGTGTGTGTGTGTGTGTGTGTCAAAGTCAAAGTCAAACTTTTATTTTCAGATGGTATATTGAATAAGCAGTGTGTGTGTGTGTGTGTTTGTGTGTGTGCTTGTGTGTGTGTGCACGCACGCACAGGCCTGTGTATACGTGTGTGTATGTGTGTATGTATGTATATGTGTATATGTCTGTGTATGTGTGTGTGTGAGTAGGTGCCCGTGCGTGTATGCATCTGTGTATGCGCGTGTGTGCTCGCGCGCGCACGTGCGTGCTAGGGTCCGTGTGTTCGTGTATTAAGTTAAAAGGTTGCATAATGCCATTGTAGACGAAGGAAGATTTACAGAGCAGATGAGACAGGCATGTAACTGGTCTGTGGTTATATATCACGGAAAGGGAGGAGGGAGAAGGGAGTGTTCGACATGGGTGTCTCAGGAAATTCAGCCGCAATATCATTACTGCTTGTTAGGAGTGGCGCTGGTCTTTGGCACTATATCACCCGAGGGAAGGAGTGGGTTGAAACTGGTATGTTAAGAATCTAGCTTTGCAAGTGTTCGGCTGCTTGTAAAAAAACAACAAAAAACCCCTTGAATTTTACTGCGGGGTTGGAATGCGAGTGGGAGGCATTGGTTAGGGAATAAATTGGTTATACATGTTGGAATACCATCACAGTTAGAGAGAGAGAGAGAGAGAGAGAGAGAGAGAGAGAGAGAGACAGACAGACAGACAGACAGACAGAGAGACAGACAGACAGACAAATTGACGGAGACAGAAAGAGAAGGAGAACCAAAAACACCCTAAAGCAGCTGTACTTGGGAGAGAACTATTAAGTTGTAAGCCTTGTTGAAAATAAAATAGGCGAAAGATTGAACCAAGAATGCAAAACATAGACACGAAAGGGGTGACAGGAAATAATGGAACAAGGCGGAAACAAAAAAGGAAAGACAAGAGGGAATTCCTAGCACAGAATTCCCAGAAGGTCATGGTGCTGTTTATACTAACAGAGTACAAGGCATCCCAACGGGGCAGGGGGCATGCATGCCAACAAAGAGATAAGTTACAATGACATCCACACATTCAGTACACACAAAACCCACATCCAGCTCTCATGGAAAATGAGTCCAGCGGTACTAACCTACATACCTACATTCCAACACCATACCCAAAGCTGTCACCATATCGCAGACCACACCACCACAGACACAATGATTGAGGTAAAAACAAAACAACGCACCCTAATTAAAGGCTTCACCTACATCACGTGCCATTTATTGTCCAGGGGGGATGAAATTACTCGGGGGGCGGATCCAAAAGTAACCTGACACTCTGTGACCGATAGTGATGGTGACACAAGGTCTGTTGTTTTAGGGGGATGGAGGTTTGTGGGGTACTGGTACAGGTCTGTGTGGCTGTGTTGGTCATCTCGCTACTCTCTCATATTTCATCATTATAGTATTCTGGTTTCACTCTCTCTCGGTTGTGTAAGGCTATAGTCGTCTCTTTAGTGGACGGGATAGCTCAGTGGTCAGAACACTCGCTTCCCCCAAGCTAAAAGTTAAGCAGCATCGAGCGTGTTTATCAAGTGAATAGGTGACCGTTTTTGCGCCTAAGCTTCAGTACAGTCCCCCCAGTTCACCCAGCTGTCAATACTCGCCTTCTGTAGGGTCAGGGAAGGTAAAGCAGCGAGGGAGAGGAGATGGACGCCGCCCTTAATATGCTGGTCCCTGGAGAAGCTGAGGTCTCCCCAGTGACAGCGTAGGTTAGGGGAACACCCTTTACCTCTTTACTTTACCATGTCTTTGAGTTCTGAGAGTGAGAGAGAGAAAGAAAGAAAGAGAGGGAGAGAGATGGAGAGAAAGAGAGAGAGAGGTATTTTTATTTATTTATTCCTTCTTTCATATCGAGAATAATGGAATAAGCACTCATGTGCTTTTATTACACCAGTCCCCGTGTGTATGCGGTTTTGTAAATTTTGTCATTTGTTTCCAGTAAGAGAGAGAGAGAGAGAGAGAGAGAGAGAGAGAGAGAGAGAGAGAGAGAGAGAGAGAGAGAGAGAGAGAGAGAGAGAGAGAGAGAGAGAAAGAGAGAGAGAGAGAGAGAGACAGAGACAGAGAGAGAAGAGAGAGACAGAGAGACAGAGAGACAGAGAGAGGCACGGACTTTTGGTTTTTATTTTGAGCTGTTTTTACACCCAGTACATACCTTTATAATAAATCCTATGATATAACTAAAGAAACAAAGAAACATGCAGAAACCGGAAAAAGGTTTCAACATATCGCGACAATAACAAGAGTCACCAAGTAGTAATCTAAGATGATGTAAGTGAGGTGTCTGCATAGAAGAGAGGTCAGTTAGACTATGTAGTGTGTAGACATAAAAAACCCAAACAGAAGCAGACATGGGGAAAAAAAGCATTTAGAAAATGATGTTTTTAATTCATTGGTTATACGTGTTGAAAAAGGGTTGATTTGTTTTGACAATGGTTTTATTCTTTCGCTGGCAAACTACAAGTTTTGTTGTGTTTGATGGTGGTGTACCCTGTAAGCTATCAACTTGTTCCTGCTCCAAATGAATATGTGTAAAAGGTAAAGGTGTCCCATAACCTATGTGGTCGTAGGGGAGCGAGGCGTCAGAGACCTCACTTCTCTAGGGGCCAGCATCTTGAGGGCGGCGCCCATCTCCTCTCCCTCGCTGCTTTACCTTCCCTGACCCTAAATAAGCGATTTACAGCTGGGTGAACTGGGGGACTGTACTGAGGCCAAGACGTGCAAACGGTTACCTATCCACTTGGTAACTACGCTCGATGCTGTTTAACATTGGCTTGGGGAAAGTGAGTGCTCTGACCACTTAGCTATCCCGTCCCCCCATTTGTGTACAGAGTGCTTTTCTTGTTTGAATTGAACATTTTGTTTAAACCGCAAAAAAAGGTATTGGGCACTTTACATAACTTTACACTCTGTCTAGAGTCTAGAAAAGGCGGCTAGATCTTGTCAGAGGAGTAGACAATGTTTTCAGTACAACGTGTGATTGATCACCAGGCAACTTCCAGGTTTGCATGTGTGTATGTGTTAGTGAAGTTTCGGCATGGTAATGCTGGTGTGGGCGATAGAGGTGTGTGTTGTGTGGAGGGAAGAAGGAGGGGTTTACTTTCAGAGAGAGAGAGGGAGAGGGGGGGAGGGAGAGAGGCTTACAGACACAGACAGGGAAATAAACAGACAGTCAGAGAAAGAGACAGACAGAGACAGAGACATCGTGAGAAAAAGAGACACAAAGAGGTAGAGACAGAGACAGAAAGACAGAGACAGACAGACAGACAGAGAGACAGACACAGAGTGAGAAAAAGAGACACAAAGAGGCATGAGAAAGAGAGAGAGACGGAGGGAGAGAGAGAGGGGGGAGAGAGAGACAGTGGCTGACAGACACACACACAGAGACAGAGAGACAGACAGAAGAAATATACAATTGTACTCGTGTGTGTATATTATTATTATTATTTGTTTGATCACATCTTTGTATACTGATACGTTTGTGTATTTGCATATCTAGTTACACACTGGGCTATCGATGATGCTCTCAACCTAATCATGATGAAAGCACATCAACCAAAAAAAACAACAACACAAACGCTATCAGCTGTTACCTGAGAACAGGTAAAGCCAAACTAGGCTTCCTCTCCAATTACTCGCAGCTTTATGACTGTTTCCATTCTTATTCGTTGGAAGAGGAAAAGGGAGTCTATCTCTCTCTCACCTGTCTCACCTGTCGACATCACAGGGTAATTCTACGTTTGCCACCACACCCGATCACACACTGACGCGATCACCTTTTCCCCCCATTAACTTTCTTAATGTCTTCGCTAGAACTTCATCAACACGAAGGAAGAGGGGTTATGGAATGTAATTTCTGTTTTTTGGAGAGAGTAGTTGTCTTGAATCTTTGAACAGCATACATTAGAAAGCAGACACGTTTCCCATCCCTTCGTGAATGGATGCTGCTCTTAACAGGTGTATTTTGCATCGTGTCTTAATCTGGCAGTCCGAAAACTACTCCCACACGCTTGAAGCTTTCGCTAGCATCCACTCCATCAAGCTTGTCTTCTGTATTCCTTGAATCAAACAGAATACTTTATTTGCAGACCACACGCGAAGTCTTTTATACCCTCACCCGAGCTGCGGTACTTACCGTCTTGTTTTGTCCTTCCTCGGCTACAGTTCCAAGGTGTATCAATGGTGGCTGTTGTTTCTGCGTATGCAATCTTTTTTGTCCAACAATATGCGAGAATGAAAAATATAAAACTGGATAACAACTTTAGTGAGGAGAGGACCAATGCTCTAGAGATTATAATTATCACAAGCTGGTAAAGGATCCCGTATTTATTATGATGAAATAATTAGCAAAATAGAAATTCTCGACATTAAATCTTTCGTGAATTGGGAAAGACACCTTGACATTCCAATAGACTGGCACGGAGTATTAAAACTGACAAATAAAATTAAAGAAATTAAATTGAAATCGTTTCAAATAAAGATTTGTTATAGAATATTATTCACGAACAATTATTAAAGAAAATGAAAGTTACAGATAATGGCAACTGCAATTTTTGTGGCAAGGAAAAGGACGCAATAAACCATTATTTATGGGAGTGTCAGTATGTACATAATTTCTGGAAAGAACTTGAAGTGACTATAAAACACAACTGTTCTCATTGCGAGAGACTGGACCTTAATGTGGAAATAGTGCTTTTTGGCACTGATGCATTTACAACAACTGATGAAGTGTTCGACTTAATAATACTGTTAGCAAAGTTCTATGTTTTTAAATGTCGGATTGGTAAAACAAAACCTACTGTTGGTAATTTTCTGAATGACCTAAAATATAAATATGAAATGAAAAAGCTGGAGCACTGCAAACAAATGCAGTTTACTAATTTTCAGAAAAAATGATTCCAGCACATAAACTTAGTAGAACGTTGAGTACCATTTCAAAATATTAGTAACATTCTGTATGTAATCTATAAATCTTGTCTTAACAACGAAAATGATGATTGATTCTTTGTGTACTTTGTGTAGCTAGTAGCCTTGTAAGCCTGTAAAATCAAAATGATGTAGTGTTGATGAATAAAAAGTTAATTTGTTTGTTTTGAAATGGTATGTGTGCCAATCAAACAGGTGTTTTTTTTAAAAGATAGCCACTTTCCAACTCCTGGGATGTGTGCTGGACATGTTCCTGCTTCTGCAACCCTCTGAACACTGACATGAATTACGCCATCATTGGCGTGCATAGTTGATCATTTGCACGTGTGTATACACGAAAGGAATTAAGGCTCTGGCAGTTCTGCACTTGAAGGTGACCTTGGGAATTGTACAAAAAAAATCTCCATGCTTATTTCACCAGACGTCGCCAAGATTCAAACCCACGACTTTGTGAGTCTATGGAATTGAAGTTGAACTGTCTTAACCACTCGGCTTAGAAGCGTTATTTCACTGACCTGATTTATCTATTTATCTATCTATCTATCTATCTATCTATCTATCTATCTATCTATCTATCTATCTATCTATCTATCTATCTATCTATCTATCTACCTATCTATCTATCTATCTATCTATCTATCTATGTATGTATGTATGTATGTATGTATGTATCTATCTATCTATCTATCTATCTATGTATGTATGTATGTATGTATGTATCTATCTATCTATCTATCTATCTATCAATAAATCAATCAATCTATCTATCTATCTATTTATTTATCTATCTGTCGGTCTGTCTGTCTGTCTGTCTGTCTATCTATCTATCTATCTATTTATCTATCTATATCTATCTATCTATCTGTCTATCCATCTATCTATCTATTTATTTATCTATATCTATCTATCTGTCTATCTAACTATGTATTAATCTATCCATCTTTCAATCTATTTATCTATTTATCTATCTATCTAGCTAGCTAGCAGTCTGTCTGTCTGTCTGTTTGTCTATCTATCTATCTATCTGCTGTCTGTCTACCTATCTCTCTTTATATAATATATATATATATATATATATATATATATATATATATATATATATATATATATATATATATATATATATATATATATATATATATATATAATATATAAGCATCGTAATATGAAGCGAAAATTCCATTACAAAAAAGAACCATCTATCTCTTCATATCAAACACTGCGGTCAATCTCCGTGAGTTTTGTCCAGGGCTGAAAATGTTCGTAGCGGGGGAGCTACAATAATTGGACACCGTCTGGTGAGAGCGTAGTGAATGTGGTACTTGTTAGAAAAACCAGCAGGGAGGGGGTGGGGGGGGGGGGGGGTTGGAGGTAGGGCGTCTTACCAGTAAATGAGGCAGCACGATTGTGACATTCTGTCCTTTTATAGCTGTCTTCCTTTGCTCTAGTGGTGCCATTCCAGGAGGTTCCCAAAAACAGTTCTTGTCTCTGCTTTGTCTTTTTTTGTGTGTCTGTCGTCGTCTGTCTGTATCCTGCTTGTCTGTCGTGCTGTCTTTCTCTGTGTCGTGTATGTGTCTCTGTATCTGTCCTGTCTGTTATGTCCATCTCTGTCTCTGCCTGTCAGTCTCTCTGTCTATGTCTGTCTGTCTGTCTGCCTGCCTCTATCTGTGTCTTTGTCTCTCTGTCTATCATTCTTTCTGTCTCTGTCTGTCTCTGTCTCTGTCTCCTCTATATTCATTTCTTTCTTTTCTTAAAAAAAACTGTTCTCAAACTTACCGTCGTATGCATATTGTGAAGTCTGGCAGACGCTCATTGTAATTGGGTGTTGCATTTTTTCTGTTTTGTATAATATTGTCCTTTTTAATATCGAATTTATTATGATGTGCTGTGTTGTGTTGCCGTTTTGTTGTTTGGCATTATAGTGTGGTGTGTTTTATTGTAATGTGATAGTTTGAATTCTGTTGCTTTGTTTTTGAATTGTAGTACATTAGCTCGCGTTTTATTGTTATTAGTTTTAAATGATGTGATGCACAATATCATACTGTAATGCATTGTGTTATATTACGGTACTTTCCCTCAGTGAAAAGTTTGTTTTTACATGAAAATGTTCTGATATTATTTTTCCAAAGTCTTTGACGCCAAAGTTTGGCGCCACTTCTTTTAACTCTCTGAAAACGATTTGTGTTAACTACGGAGAGTGGTCCTTATATACATGTTCTCTTTAAAACAAAAGAAAGGAAAGAAAGAAACATTTTCTTTTTCTGAATCATCGGCTTCAGTTACCTGAACTACATGCAACAACCCA
>CM054153.1:57953641-57958641 GCA_028751875.1 Rapana venosa | reverse complement strand
AGGGAGTAGGTAGACAAATGGAGAGGTGTGCTCAGTCTCCTACTCGGTATTCATGGCACAGTCTAGACAGACATGGCGTAACACGTTTCCCAGGGGATTTTCTCTGGGGAGTTTAACGAGGGATCGTGAAAGAGGAGGGCAATTGGTTTAGACGCTTTTCGCTTAGCTCCCTTTTTTTATTTTATTGTATTTTATTTTATTCTATTTTATTTTATTTCATTGTATTTTTTTTTACTTTGTTTTATTTTATTTTATTTATTGGTCTTTCTCTCGTTTTTTTCTTCTCCTGCTTGCAATAATAGCGTTGTGGGCCTCGCAATTGACAGGTTTGTTATTGCGCATCTAAAGAATTCATGAATATTCTATTGTCTGAATGCTTCGTGGTTTTGTATGGGATTTTTATTCTTCCTTTGCTGTCGATAAATGTTGAGTCTCAAACGTATCTATTACCTGCTCCCCCATCTCTTTGTCTGTCTCCCTGTCTCTCTGTCTATATATATATATATATATATATATATATATATATATATATATATATATATATATATAATAATAAAATAATAATAATGTATGGAATTTATATAGCGCTGAATCTTGTAAAGCAACAAATCAAAGCGCTCAGATTTTATTTCATACCACTTTAAGTCATGGCAGATTTCTCTCCGTGAAACTCGGGCTGCTCTCCCCGGGGAGAGCGGGAGAACGCGTCGCCACTTAGCGCTGCGCCACCCTTTCACCCTTTTTTTTTTGTTTTTTTTTCCTGCAGCTGTATTTGTTTCCCTATCAGAGTGGCTTTTTTCTAAGAATTTTGCCAGGGACAACTCTCTTGTTGCCGTGGGTTTTTTTACGTGCGCTAAATAATTACGTGTAACACACGGGACCTCGGTTTATCGTCTCATCCGAAAGACTAGCGCCCAGACCACCACTCATGGTCTAATGGATGGGGGAAAATTTTCCGGTCCAAACGGGGTACGAACCACCGCACACTTCAGACCCGGACTTTTCGCTTTCTAGACAGGCGCGTTACCTCTAGACCACCGATCCACCATATATATATCGTTGTTATGCGAATAATTATGTGTATTTAGCGGGGGGGGGTGGGGGGGGGGGGAGAGAGAGAGAGAGAGAGAGAGAGAGAGAGAGAGAGACAGAGAGAGAGAGACAGAGAGGGAGAGGGATAGAGAGAGTACACGCGCATGCAAACACACAAAAGATATGCAGTGAGAGATAGTAGAAAACAATGCACACACAAACACACACACTCACACACGCACGCGCGCGCATGCGTAGTCCTTACCTGATCATGTCTTTTCAAGCCACAGCTAACACCTTACTACCACACTAGTCTTAATCGATCAGTTGGCCATCAGCCTGGGACATTGAACACATTGGAAAAGCCATTTTTGCCATCATTTTAGAGGCACTTTGGGGCTAAAGTAATGTTGAGGAATTTTTGTTTAGATATAGCAACACTCTTGTTGAATACTTTAAATAATATTAATGAGAGATATAATACAGAAATAACAACAAGAACAAGAACAACAACAGCACATACATAAACACAGACACACACACATACACTCACAACGCCAGCCCCCCCCCCCCCTCCCACACACACACACACTTTCGCAACTTTCCTCTAAAAAACACACACACACATATGCACGCACACAACACACACACACCACACACACACACACACACACACACACACACCCCCCACACACACACACACACCCACACACACACAAACGTCTACATGACTGAAATGACAATACAATATTATGAATCTGTATCTTGTGAATCTGAATCTGAATCTGAATCTTCTGATTCTCTCTCTCTCTCTCTCTCTCCCTCTCTCTCTCTCTCTCTCTCTCTCTCTCTCTCTCTCTCTCTCTCTCTCTCCTCTCTCTCTCTCTCTCTCTCTTTCTTTCTTTCTTTCTCACACACACACACACACAAGCACACCCACACACACACATGCACACACATACACGCACATACACACTTACAACTTCCCACTCCCCTCACACACAACACCACCACCCCCTTCCCACCCCCACCCCCCACATACACACTCACCACTCACACACACACTCTCAACCTTACCACCCCCCACCCCCCACACCCCCACACACATACACACACATGTTATTGTTGTTATTGTTACACACACATACACACACATACACACTCATTCCCACTTACAACTCCCCTCACACACACACACACCTCACACACAACACCACCACCCCCTTCCCACCCATTCCCCGCACACACACTCACCCACCCCTCCCACACACAGCCTCACTACTCCTCACCCTCACACACACACACACATACACACACACACACACATACACACTCACACACATACCCATAATCCTTTTTCTGATCATGTCTCTTCAAGCCACTGCCAACAACTCACTACCACACTCAATCGATCAGCCAGTCGGCCATGACCCTCCTCCTTTAGGGAACCTTCAATACAGGGGCTGCCACATACAGCACCATTGTCCCCTATTGGCTAGGGGAATGACTGCAGTAGACAGTCGCAGTCACCATCTTGTAGACATGTCGTCTATCTATGGTGCGTGCTGCTATTTGGCTGTTTAGCAAAAGGAGATAGATGTCTTGAAGACATGCTCTTCTGAATGTCTACCCAGGTTGTGCTGCGTATGTGTGTTGGTGTATTTTGTGCTGGAACTTTTTTTTTAAAAAACCCAAACACTCGCTGGGGACCTTGATTAGTGGTCTGGGCGGTAGTCTTTCGAATGTCTGTTGTTATGGTCCACGTTTTACAAGTGTGTGTGTTGTGGGTTTGTATGCAAGTGGTTTTGTTTTGTTTTGTTTGTTGTTGGGTTTTTTTGCTGCCTCATCTTCTGTGAGGTCCCCCGTCCTGCTGTTCCCACGCCGCTCATCCCAATCTCCCCGCCAAAGCCATACCCAGATTCGTTACGTCTTATCCTCATTTGGTTTGGTTTTTGTTTGCTTGCTAGATTCAGCACTGAAGAATTTCCATATAGTTCTTCTTGTTGTTGTTTTTCCTGTTCGTTTTCTTGTTGTTGCTGTTGTTGTTGTTGTTGTTGTTGTTCTTCTTCTTCTTCTTCTTCTTCTTCTTCTTCTTAAAATAGACATGTCCAGGAATTGGCATCAGTCTGATCCTAGAAGCCAGTGGCTATAGAGATCTATAGAGATGGAGGCTGCTGTGACTGTCCCTCCTTGCCTCTGTCTCTGTGTTTCTGTCTCTGTCTCTCTCCCTCTGTCTGTCTATCTGTCTGTCTGTGTCCGTCTGTCTGTCTCTCTTTCTCTTTCTCTCTCTCTCGCTCTCTCTTTCTCTCTCTCTCTCTCTCTCTCTCTCTCTCTCTCTCTCTCCCTCTCTCTCTCTCTCTCTCTTTTAGAACTTTTCTTCTTTTCGGGCTGATTGAACAGAACAATGATTCACAATTTTCCGATGAGGGCTAAGTGCTCCCACTAGGTTTTGAATGAAGGCACAGACCTCACAAGTATGCTTCATTAATAGGACACAAAAAAATGAAATCTGCTTCCACATTGCTCCTCAACAGCTTTGAGAGAGAGAGGGAGAGAGAGAAGAGAGAGAGAGAGAGAGAGAGAGAGAGAGAGAGAGAGAGAGAGATGCAGAAAGACAGACAGAAAGACAAACAGCCAGACACAAAGACAGACAGATAGATAGATTGACAGGGAGAAAGAAAGACAAAGAGAGATACAAATGAACACACACACACACACACACACACACACACACACACACACACACACACACACACACATCACTCACTCACTCACCATCAATCACACACTCACTCACTCACAAAATCTTTCCTTTATGATGATATTTATCTTTCATTATACGAACTTCTCCCCCCCCACCACCGACCCCTCCTCCCCTCACTCCCTACAATACGTTTATCTACTTAAGAAGCATTTTGAACAAGCATATTTCATACGTCAACCTCCACCCCCCCCACCCCCCTACCCACCTCCTCCCCCCAAAAAAAAAGCCATCAAAAAAAGCAAAGAAAGCAGTAGATAGGAACAACGGTAATTACCAGTTAACTCTGCGACCCCTCGTGTGCAGAAACTTTCCTGCAGTAACAAGGTGCTGATGTGATTGCTTTTCCTGTCACCCGTTCTCGGCAACTTGCACCTTAGCAGAAATATATGATGTTCGTGGTTCATAATCGTGATCATAATTATTATGTATTCCCCATACACGTTCCTTGTAAGCGTGTGAGCGTTTGCATTGCAGACACGAACAGGTAAACAAGTGAGAGCGCGCACGCATGCACACAAACATATTATACGTACGCGAGCATGCACGTATGCACACAGATACACACTCGCGCGCGCGCGCACACACACACACACACCACTCAAACACACATATTTTTGTTTTGTTTTGTTTTTCTCTTAGATGGCTTGTCGAAAAAAGCAAGTATTTGCTTATTCAATGTACCATCTGGAAATAAAAGTTTGACTTGACTTGACTTGACATACACACACACGCATGCACACACACACATATACACACAATTTCTCTCTCTCTCTCTCTCTCTCTCTCTCTCTCTCTCTCTCCTCTCTCTCCATTATCATCACTAATCTCATAGTGTGGTGTGTGTGTGTGTGTGTGTGTGTGTGCAATTATAATTTGTTTAAACTGTTGTTTTTATTGCTAGTTGCATGTTTAGGAATGGGTTGAATGCAAGCGCTTTGATTTGTTTTTACAAGATATAGTGGTATATAAATTCCATTATTTATTATTATTTTTTTTTATAAATATTATTATCATAATTATTATTATTATTATTATTATTATTATTATTATTATTATTATTATTATTATTATTATTATTATTATACCTGTAGAGTGATGATATTGATGATGCTGACCAGTCTTTGATGTGCAAAGAAAGAATTGTCATGATAGTAGCGAAGCGTACAGAAATTATCTCCCCTGCCTAGCCAGCGCCATGTTGCTG
>CM054153.1:57941141-57951141 GCA_028751875.1 Rapana venosa | reverse complement strand
CTCCTGTACAGTTCTGTTCTCTACAGTCAAACCCCTGTACCTCTCTAAACCCTAACCGACAGGTGCACAGGAGGGTGGCTGATCTAAAACTCGGCAGGTGATGTCAGGGCAGATAGATATGCTGGCATAAATCCATATCATATGCCTCCTCCCCACCCCTACCACCCTTCTCTCTCTCCTCCTCCCCCTCCTCCTCCTCCTCCACCTTCATCAGCACCCATTCAATGCCTGCAGCCTGTGTGGCAGGTTTACTGGAGATCTTCAGGAAGAGTGCTGTTGGTCTGGCACCGCTCGTGATGAAACACAATCTGTGGTTGCATCTTCTATGTTTAGAACGCTGGCCTCTGGGGGAACAGGTGTGTGTGTGTGTGTGTGTGTGTGTGTGTGTGTGTGTGTGTGTGTGTCTGTGTGTGTGTGTGTGTGTGTGTGTGTGTGTGTCTGTGTGAGTGTGTGTGTGTGTGTTTGTGTTGTGTGTGTGTGTGTGTGTGTGTGTGTGTGTGTGTGTGGCGGGGGAGGGGGAGGGTAGATTATTCTAACAAGAAAACCGAATGTTCCTACTGACAGAAATCTGGAATTTATGCTTGTGGGAATGTATATATAGAAGGCATAATGTGTGGAATTTCACGTGTGGGAATGTATATATAGAAGGCATAATGTGTACAATTTCACGTGTGGGAATGTATATATAGAAGGCATAATGTGTAAATTTCACGTGTGGGAATGTATATATAGAAGGCATAATGTGTACAATTTCACGTGTGGGAATGTATATATAGAAGGCATAATGTGTAACATTTCACGTGTGGGTAATGTATATATAGAAGGGATAATGTGTAAAAATGTCACGTGTGGGTAATGTATATATAGAAGGCTTAATGTGTAAAAATGTCACGTGTGGGTAATAGAAGGCATAATGTGTAAAATTTCACGTGTGGAAATGTATATATAGAGGCATAATGTGTACAATTTCACGTGTGGGAATGTATATATAGAAGGCATCATGTGAAAAATGTCACGTGTGGGAATATATATATATAGAAGGCATAATGTGTAAGAATGTCAAGTGTGGAAATGTATATATAGAAGGCATAATGTGTAAAAATGTCACGTGTGGAAATGTATATATATAGAAGGCATAATGTGTGGAATTTCACGTGTGGGAATGTATATATAGAAGGCATAATGTGTGGAATTTCACGTGTGGGAATGTATATATAGAAGACATAATGTGTGATTCACTGAAGTATATATAAGCAACGTGTAAATCACGTGTGGAATCATATATAGAAGGCATAATGTGTGGAATTTCACGTGTGGGAATGTATATATAGAAGGCATAATGTGTAAAATCTCACGTGTGGGAATGTATATATAGAAGACATAATGTGAAAAATGTCACGTGTGGGAATGTATATATAGAAGGCATAATGTGTGATAATTCACGTATATCTATACAGAGAGAGAGCGAGAGCGAGAGAGAGAGAGAGAGAGAGAGAGAGAGAGAGAGAGAGAGAGAGAAGAGAGAGAGAGAGAGAGAGAGAGAGAGAGGGAGGGAGGGCATAATGTGTAAAATTTCACGTTTTTTTTAAATATTTAGTATTGATGCTGAGTGGAGGAAGCTGGGTGCAAAATCTTCATGGGTGCTCCCACGGTCCTTGGAACTATGGGATAGGTAAAGGTGAAGTAATTAATAAAATACCTCTTTTAGTCCTAAAGGATATTACTGACTGATAACAGGAATAAAAACGCAGCAATATTGCGCATATACCCACTCAGACCACAGATCTCAATGAAGTTGGCAATGTAGGATGTTGGTGGTCTGCCTATGTTTCTAAAAAAAAATGTAGAATAAGTACACGATATTCTAAAGCTGCTTTTAATCGTGTATTATCTTAATCACACTTTGACAAGCTCTCTCAACATCTGTGCAAACACAACGTAAACTAACCCCCCCCCCCCCCCCCCCCCCCCCCCCCCACACCACACACACACACACAACACACACACACCCCGTATTGTCCAACACTATAAATATAATTACTCTGACGAGGAAAATTAATTGAACATGATGTGTTCGTAATTAGTTCGTGAAACACCTGAGTGCATATTAATTTTCTGTGGTGTCATTCTAAACCGCGAAACAAATGGAGTGTATACAAGCCAGGGCGTGAGGTGGTTATTAGATTTTGAATGTGGTTTTCCGCGCGTAAAAAAACAGAACGTGTTTGTTTGGTGGGTTTGTACACACTGCACATGGTTTATACGTAAAGCTGGAGCGAGTTCGGTACAAAATAAGTGGATTTTGTTTCTTCATGTGCATTTTGATCTAAAACAAGTATTGGTTTGCTTTATGTTTGAAAGTAAAGAACCAATGATAATTCAAATACTTTAGTTTCTCAATAAAAAATGTATTTCCATTGCCATGTACCCAAATACTGTTTTATTATTTTTAAAAAGATTTTTTTTTATATTGAGAAGTTCATGTAAGTTAAAGCCATACATAAAAAACAACAAACTTAACATTATTCATTACAAAAAGTAATACAACAGAATGAAACGTGCTTTTGTCAGAAAAAAAGATGGATATAGTTGAAATATGTCTTTTGTTATCTTGTGGTTAATTTCGTCTGTGATGGCATAAGGATGTACTTCACAAAGTCACTATTTTTTCCAATTGGACTTAGCAAAACAGGCTTAATAAACTTAACGTAGCGAACTTGACTTAGTCCTTCTGAAAAAATAAACAATAACAACACCCCCTCCCCCGAAATCCCTCACAACAAAAACAAAAACAAAAACAAAAAAAACCAAGGCAAGAGTATGGTCGAGGGAGGAAGGAAAACAGACAAGAAGGAGGTGACAGGAAGAACAAAAGGAACAAGGCTGAAACAAAGAGAGCGATAGAAAAGAGGGAATTCCTAGCACAGAATTTTGCAGAAGGTGAAGATGTTGTTTTATACTGGCAGGTCCCTGGCATCCTCGCAGGAAGAAAGTAAAGTGTTATCTGTAGTTATTCGCGAGCCAGGGAGTCCGGTCCTTGTTGGAATGGTCGCTGCCAAGTTATACTCCGAGTATTTACATTACGGGGGGTGGGTGTGTCTTGCCAGATTTATAGCAGTTTGCTTCTTGTCCTTGGTTTGTTGCTTTAGTTCTTTCTATGTATGTCCTTCTCTGTATTCTTGTCTGTCTGTCTGTTTGCTTGTCTATCTGTCTGTCTGTCTGTCTGCTTGTCTATCTGTCTGTCTGTCTGTCTGCTTGTCTATCTGGCTGTCTGTCTGTCTGCTTGTCTATCTGTCTGTCTGGCTGTCTGCTTGTCTATCTGGCTGTCTGGCTGTCTGTTTGACTTTGTCTGTTTCTCTGATATTTATTTCTGCTTGATGGCGAAACTGAGAAACTGTACTGTGAAATGCGCAAGAGAAAAAAAGGATTTAAACCACAGAGAGAGAGAGAGAGAGAGAGAGAGAGAGAGAGAGAGAGAGAGAGAGAGAGAGAGAGACAGACAGACAGACAGACAGACAGACAGAGAGAGACAGACAGACAGACAGACAGACAGAGAGGGAGAGAGAGAGAGATGGAGGGAGGGAGAGAGAGAGAGAGAGAGAGAGAGAGAGAGAGAGAGAGAGAGGAGAGGGAGAGAGAGAGAGAGAAAGAGAGAGGGGGGAGGGAGAGAGGGAGGGAGGGAGACAGTGAAGTTATGACTAGATGAAATGCAAACGGTTAGTATTAAGAATAAACAGAATATGCCTTAAACAACAACATACTGCAATAATGCCAAGTAACTACTACTACTTCTACAATAAGAAGAAGAAGAAGAAGAAGAAGAAGAAGAAGAAGAAAGAAGAAGAAGAAGAAGAAGAAGAAGAAGAAGAAGAAGAACAACAACAACAACAACAACAACAACAATAACAACAATAATAACTGTCATTACAGTTTGCTTTGAATATAAAGATGTTTTGTTCTTTTTCTTCTTCTTGTTGATGATGCTACTGCTGTTGTCAGCATCGTAATGAATCCTGCCGTGCTGTCTGCTATTATATTAAAAGACCAGACAGATACAAAACCTTTGATGCAAAATCTACCATCCACACCACTCAACACATGACCTTACCGCCATCACCACACGTTAACTCGGCTATAATGGTGAATGTGCCAGCTGCTGCAGTAAAGGGGGAGATAACAGCTGTCGATTATGGCCCTTGGCCTTGCTGTCTGAATAGGTTTCAAACCTGTCGGCGCAATTATCAGATCGCGCCTTCCTTTTGGGCCATCAACGATCTCTTGCTCTTTTGATCCTTTTTTTTCTTTTCTTTTCATTCTTATTTCTTTTTTATGTGCCCCCCCACCTCCCTCCCTCTTTTTTCTGCTAATTTGAAGGTGTTTGGAGTTGATTGATGGTGGGATTAATGGTAAATGGGGGTTAATTGGAAAGGTAGTTTGATGAACGTATGATGATGATATGGTGATGCGGTACGGGTTTGCGTGTAAAGGTAGTTTGATGGTATGACGATATCATAATGGACTGGGGGGTTAGATGTAAAGGTAGTTTAATGGTATGACGGTGATATGGTAATGGACTGCAGCTTTTTACATACAAACGGAACTTCGTGATATGATAATGCGCTTCAGGTTTTATTATGTAGACGAAGTAGGATAGTATGATGATGATCATATGATAATGCACTACAGGTTTCTATGTAAACGTAGATTGATAATATGATAACGGTATGATAATGGATAGCACGCTTACATCTAAACGTACTTTGATGATGGGATAGTGGTGTAGAGGCTTACATGCAAACGTACGTTGATGATATTATGCCGAAATGATGATGCAGAACAGGTTTACATGTAAGCGTAGCTTGATGACAATGATGATGCGCCACAGACGGACATACAAACGTAGTTCGATGATATCCATACGACATTGTTTTTATTATTGTTCCATGCCTAGACCTCTGAGGTTCACCAACCTTTCTGTATGCAACCGTTTTTACCCGACATTAACGTAGCCGCATTCCGACTTCAGAGATGATGTCTACACACAGCACCAGTGTGCAGGCCTTCTTTCTTTACAGTCTAGACATCCGTTCCTTCAGGCACACAACACCCTGCTCTTCCAAAAACGGAGGAACTGGTTCTAACATGTGCCTGATGTTCTGCATGCGTTCGCACACATGACCTATGCATTTAATCTCATCCGAAGGACTTTCAAGAGAGTGGAGACAGCACTGATGATAACTCTCTCATAAGAGATTTGTGTTTTTTATTGTTCCATAGCTGCAGCTCTGAAGGTCACCAATGAGGAGGGTTTGAAGTATGTGATGTTTTATACCCCGACATTAAGGTAGCGACATTCCGACTTCGGGAATGGTATGAAAACACGACACTGATATGTGCATGCGACTGTTCCTTCTGACATACAACGCCCTACTCTTCCAAAACTGGAGCAGTGAACGGGAACGGGGGAATGAATTTTAAAGCAGTGAATGGGGCACGGGATAGTCTAGGGTCAGAACATTGCGCTCGCAATCTGACGACCCGGGTTCGATTCCCATTCAAGGGGGATGTTTTCCGCTATAGTTAACATCAGTGCAGATTCCACTCTCCCCAAAAGTCCTTCGGATGAGATTATAAAGCGAGGCCTCGGGTGCGAACGCACGCAGAACATCTTGCCCACACGTTAAATCCTGTTCCGCTTTTCGTAAGAGTAGGCCATTGTGTGCCGGTGGGAGAGGATGACAGAATTTACAAAACTGCATCCACACGGGGACTGGATGTAAAAAAGCACATGAGTGCTTATTCCATCTTCCTCGATATAAAACAATTATTAAATACATAAATAAATAGATAACTAAAAAACTGCGGAACTGGTTCTAGCATGTGCAACATAGTCTACATGCATTCGCACACAAGACCTCAACATTTCTTCTCATCTCATCCGAAGGATTTTTGGAACAATGGAGTTAACACTGATAATAACTCCCATGAGAAAACAAAATCCCCTTAAACAAACGCTTCGGTCGTGGCTCGAACCCGGGCCATCAATTCACAAGGGCAACGTTCTAACCACTAGGCTATACCCCTCCTTTACCCTCTCTATTATAGAGAAAAAACCCATACACTCACACCCTAAGAAGTTTTCGTACATAGACTTGACACACAGAAAATGAGATCTTCGTCAAACTTTCTCTGGGGGGTATGAATCTGATGTGGGGGTACATTTCTCCAGGGAGCACTGCTAGGTTGGTGGTGGTGGTGGTGGTGGTGGTGGAGGGAAGGATGTGATGTCAAGGATCGTTAACGTGTGTCTGCCAGTTGGCGTGTTCACTCATTCGGGTAATTGGGCTTCAATAGGCTGTGGCTGTGATGAGGATGATGATGAGGAAGATGAGGATGAGGATGCTCTTATGAGGCCTGTCAGGAATTTACTTTGCGCGCTAAAGGCCTGTCGCTTTTGTCGTGTCTTGACTGTCTTTTGGCTTAGATGCGGTGTGTGTGTGTGTGTGTGTGTGTGTGTGTGTGTGTGTGTGTGTGTGTGTTGTGTGTGTGTGTGTGTGTGTGTTGTGTGTGTGTTGTGTGTGTGTTTTGTGTGTGTGTGTGTGTGTGGTGTGTGCGTGTTATTTTATTTATTTTTGTTTTATTCTTTTATATCGAAGATAATGGAATAAGCGCTTATGTAATTTTTTTACATCTAGTCCCCGTGTGTATGCGGTTTTGTAAATTATTGTCATCTGTTCCTACCGGCACACAATGGCCTACTCTTACGAAAAGTGTGTGTGTGTGCGTGTGTGCCTTTCTGTCTGTCAATAGAGGTATCTCACCGTTTGTCTCTTCCCCCCTCTATCTCTGTCTCTGTCTGTCTGTCTGTCTCTCATTCTCTTTCTCTCTCTCTCTGTCTTTGTCTCTCTCTGTCTCTCTCTGTTTGTTTGTATGTCTCTCTCTCATTAGGAGAGGGGCTTTTTTAGGGGAAAAGGGATGATAGACCCAGAGGAAAGAAAATAGACACAAACGGGGTTCACGGATAGAAAAAGAACAAAGCAGAAACAAAGAGAGGGATAGAAAAGAGGGTATTGTTAGGACACATTTTCCAGAAGATGGGGATGCTATTTAAACTGACAGGCCCCACCGCATCCCCACGGGCTTAGGGGCGGGGGGGGGGGGGGGGGAGGAGGTTATTTCTTGATTTCTCTTTTTCCTTTCCTTTTCTGGTGGCTATATTTCATTCCTTTCTTTCTTCCTTCTTTCCTTTATCTTTTGTGATTCTTTCTTTTAATTTTTCTTTGTATTCATATTTCTTTCTTTCCTTCAGTCCTTTCCTTTTATCTATCTATCTATCAATCTATCAATCTATCTATCTGTCTATCTATCTAACTATCTATCTGTCTATCTATCTATCTATCTATCTATCTATCTATCTATCTATCTATCTATCTATCTTCCTTTCCTTCCTTCCTTCCTTTCCTTCCTTCCTTCCGTCCTATCTTTCCTTCCCTCCTTTCTTCCTTTCCTTCCTTCCTTCCATCCTCCCTTCCATTCTCCCTTCCTTCCTTCCTTCCTTTCTTTCTCTCTATATTATACACTCTCTATTTTAGATATTATTTTTGTTTCGCATTACATTTATCCTTCTTTCTGTATACATTTCACTCTTCCCTTTCCTTTCCTTCATTTCTTTTCTTTCCTTCTCTCTCTCTTCTCTCTCTCTCTCTCTCTCTCTCTCTCTTCTCTCTCTCTCTCTCTCTCTCTCTCTCTCTCTCTCTCTCTCTCTCTCTCTCTCTCTCTCTCTCATTGCCCACACGACTGAAGGGGGCACTGAACCTCAAGCAATTGTCTTTCTGAGGGAACTGACGGACACCTGTTATTCGCTCCAGTGGTAAGGAGGGGATGTTTGCAGCCGCCCACACACTCACTCCCTTCATCTCTTGCAGTTTTCGTGGCTGTAGGTTTTTCTCTTGTTTTTTTTTGTTTTTGTTTTGTGTTTGTTTGTTTTGGGGTTTTTTAGAAGGGGTGGCAGGGTTTGGGGTAGGGAGTGGCGTGTGTTTCAGATTTTATTTGGGAAAAAGATTGAGGGTGGGTTGGAGAAATGCTTCAAGACTGTTTCGTCTTTTCTCTCTCTGTCTCTGTCTGTCTGTCTGTCTGTCTCTCTCTGTGTCTCTCTGTCTCTCTGTCTGTCTGTCTCTCTGTCTCTGTCTCTCTCTCTGTCTGTCTGTCTCTCTCTCTCTGTCTCTCTCTCTGTGTCTCTGTCTCTGTCTCTCTCTCTCTGTCTGTCTGTCTCTCTCTCTGTGTGTCTCTCTCTCTGTCTCTGTCTCTCTCTCTCTGTCACTGTCTCTCTCTCTGTCTGTCTGTCTGTCTCTCTCTCTCTCTGTCTCTCTCTCTGTCTCTCTCTCTCTCCCTCTCTCTCTCTCTCTCTCTCTCTCTCTCTCTCTATCTCTCTCTCTCTCTTCTCTCTCTCCCTCTTTTTCACCCCCCTTCCCTGTTTGTATTAATGGTGGTACATATTTAGTGTGAGGTTTTTTTTGTGATTGCATCTTTTGTTTTTCGTCTGTCGGTCTTTCTGATTGTTTAATTGACTCTGTCTGTCTGTCTGTCTGTCTGTTTGTCTGTATGTGTCTGTTTCTCTATCTATCTATCTGTCTATCTATCTATCTATCTATCTATCTATCTATCTGACTGTCTATCTGTCTATCTGTCTATATGTCTGTCTATCTATCTATCCATCTATCTGTCGTTCTTTTCTATTGCTTCCTTCCTTCCTTCCTTCCTTCCTTCCTTTCTTTCTCTCTTTCTTTCCTTTTTTTACCCACATATCTCTGCTTGTGAGATTATCTCATCCTTCCATGTTTTTCTTTTCTTTTTTGGTCTTTCTCCATACTCTTTTTTCATCTCCTTTTCTTCTTTCTTTATTCCTCGTCTGTTTTGTCCTCGAGGTTTCGTTTCTTGCTTGATAATTGTACAACTTGTATCTACATAAAAGGTTGCACTTGGATACCCAGCGTCACAGAGTACCTTACAACCGACCGTGATGGGTTTGTGCTTACAGTTTATTTCGTTCTTGACGCTGCATTCATAGTGTGATTATTTTTTTCTGCAGTTTATCATAACAAACACACCCACACGCGCGCACGCACACACGCACATATATACGCACACCATATCACTTTGAATGAACAAACGTAAAATCGAGGCATCATAAACAAGAAGAAGAACAACAACAATAACAACGCCGCTGCCGCCACACCACACCACGCGCACACACACACACACACACATTCACTCACACACACACGCACGTACTCACGCACACACAAGCGCACGAACGTGCGTGCGCACACACACACGCACACACACACATGCAACACACGCACTCACGATCAACACACACACTCACACACACACGCGCGCGCGCATACACACACACATACAAACAACGGAACGCAACACAAACACACACACACACACACACGCACAAGACAACACAACGCAACACACACACACACACACACACACACACACACACGCACACACGCACAAACACACACACACACACACAATCACACAAAATCATGCTTTTAAGCACCAAAAAATGCTGAGACAAGCATATCTACTCCGAGGACTAGTTCCCCTAGTATTACAGGCATTACAGCCGACTTGCTGCTAATTAATGATATTGCCAATTTCAGATCGTCTGGAAGTTCAGCAGATTAGGTGACGCGCCGATAAAAGGAGTGAAATAAGTACTGTTTTTCATTCGGAGCACGCTCTAAGCCCAGTGGCTTGTTGTTGCTAACAGGGTCTTCTGTCTGTCACAATCATGGCAATTTTCTGAATAAACATCTCTTTAAACCAGCAGGAGAGGTTCGATGGAAATATAAAGTTCGCAGCTATGCTTTTTCTGAGTTTGGTTACTGTGTCGACAGATGAAACAAAATCTCCCTCGTTTTGTAGAAAGATTTGTGGATATTTATCTGTTTTTTTTGTGTGTGTGTTCTTGCTTGCTCGATTT
>CM054153.1:57891141-57921141 GCA_028751875.1 Rapana venosa | reverse complement strand
AAGAAAGGAATTCACACACACACGCGCAGACACACACACACACGCGCAGACAACACACACACACACACACACACACACACACACACACACACACACACACACCACACACACACACGCAGAAAACACACACACACGCGCAGACACACACACACACACACACACACACGCACGCACGCCACGCACGCACGCCGCACGCACGCACCACCACGCACGCACGCACGCACGGCACGCACGCACGCACGCACCACGCAACGTGTGTGTAGAGTGTGTGTGTGTTGTGGTGTGTGGTGTGTGCTATGCGGCCGTTAGTAAGTAACCCTGAGAAGAACGTAACAAGTTAAAAAAGAGAAGAAAAAATAATCCAAGTACAAACACAAAAAACATCAGCAAATCTACAAATTCTATGTACGACTTGAAAAGTGTCTGTGGAGGGGCATTCAAGCCTTAACTGGATCGGTGAGTCTAGAAGTAACGCGTCTGTCTAGTAAGGAAAAGTCTGGGTCGGAGTGTGCGGTGGTGAATCCCGTTTAGAACTAAATTTTCCTCCCCATCCATTTTTCATGAGTTGTTAGTCTGGGGCGCTGAGTCTTTCGGATGAGACGTCCCACTCCGAGGTCCCGTGTGTTACACATAATTGTTTTGCGCACGTAAAAGAACCCACATGGCAACTAGAGAGTTGTACCCTGGCATAAGTTATGTAGAAAAATAAGCCACTCTGATAGGGACAATAATTTAATATGGTGGCGCTGTCCTTGTGGCGACGCGCTTTCCCGGGGTGTAGAGCCCGAATTTTACGCGGTGAAATTTTGTGTGGACTTAAAGTGGTAGGCGGTGTAAATAAATAAAAAAATAAATAAATAAATAAGTACAAAAGTGTAACTCTGAACTCTGAAATTAATTGAAAAGCATATTGGTTCTGGACCACATTACATTTCGTGAGTGTGGGATGGTTACAGGGGTTGCTGATTTCACGTCCAATGGCAAAGCAGATGCTGTTCATATTTCTACATCTGTGTTTATATCTCTCTATTGCCCGTCAAGTAATAACAATGATCAACATTGTCGTTGTAATCGTATTTATACTCACCTTCATTATCGTTTCATCTTTTAATCCTGCTTATTTGATCTATTGATATGACATTTCCCTTACTTCTAGATGTTCTGAATATAAAGGACCAAGGATTAGAAAAAAGTAATAGAAATTTCACTATAAATATTGTTTTATTAGCATTTAACAATCAGAAAAAACCCCCACCATCATGTAAATACATCAACGCGGTCTTTGAGCTTTTCATTCATTGTATGTGTGCGTGTGCGTGTGCTCAGTAATATATTCATGAATGTTTTAGAAATCAATTGTGAACTTGTATTTTCTTGTCACTTTTTATATCTTTTTTTGATTTTGAGATCAAAAACCAAACCCGTCTCTTGCCTCTCATTTGAAATTCAAAGCTGTGAGAACCATTAACAGAAATATAAACAGACCTAAAAAGAAAGGTAAAGGAGAAATTGAACTGAAAAATATTTAAACAGTTTTTGGAGCTAGTCCGTGTCAAATCATCTAAAATTCCTTTAATCTTTTAAAAGCTTGTCTTGTCCAAAACGCTTGAATTTTTTTTTCTGCTGCGAATTTAATTGCAATACATGTTCATAAAGTAGACATAAAAAAATGTATACTGAATTCGTTTGTTTTCGTTTTTATTTTCTCAATGTTTGTCATATCTTATTACTGACTGCTGACACTTGTTTTAGGTTGTTTTTGTGCTACTCTTGTTTAGTGTATACTGTTGGCTTGTGTTGTTGTTGATTGTTGCTGATGATTATGTTGTCACTGCAGTCCCACGTTCATGTTTCTATTTACACATACACACACGCGCGCGGCGCGCGCCCTCGCGCGCCCAAACACATACATGCATGCACGCACATAACACCACACTCTCTCTAACACAACACGCACGCACGCTTGCACACTACACACACACGCATAATAACTCACATAATCACACACATGCGTGTACGCTTACACGCACGTACACACACCACTTCACACACTGCACAACACTACACACACATGCACTTATAACACACATGGTTTAATATTCTATATTGTTTCAGGTTTGTTGTTGTTTTTAATTCATGTATGCATATTATTATTGTCTTCTTCTTGTTTTATTGTATGGGTTATCAATTGATTGGTCCTTTTTTCCATATCTGCATATTTATTATATTTTCTCTCCCTCTCTCTCTCCCTCTCCCCTTCTCTCTCTTCTCTCTCTCTCTCTCTCTCTCTCTCTCTTTTAGATAGATGGCTTGATGAAAAAATAGCATAATGAAAACTGCTTATTTAATGTTGAACATCTGAAAATAAAAGTTTGACTTTAGACTTTGACCTTTGGACGTCTATGGACACAAGCACACGCGCACGCATCACACACACACACATACCCTCTCTCTCAACCTCTCATCCCTCTCTCTCTTTTCTCCCTCCCTCCACCCCTCTCCTCCCATCCTCTCTCTCCATTTCCATATCTCTCACACTCTCTGCCTCTCTCTGTATCTTGTCATCTGTCTGGTGTCTTCTGTCGGTGTTCTGTGTGTCTGTGTGTCTGTGAGTCTGTTGTCTGTTGTCTGTTCTGTTCTCTACTCTCTCTCTTCTC
Organism: Rapana venosa; assembly: GCA_028751875.1. NCBI lineage: Eukaryota > Metazoa > Mollusca > Gastropoda > Neogastropoda > Muricidae > Rapana > Rapana venosa. The sequence continues at coordinate 57,918,484 of CM054153.1, read as the reverse complement.
TCTTCTCTCTTATCTCTCTCTCTCCTCTCTCTCTCTCTCTCTCTCTCTCTCTCTCTTGTTAGCAGAGGAAACGGTCTGTTTCCTAGGAATATACAGTAGAGGTGGGGAAACAAGAGAGAAAGACTGGAAATGGCCGAGTTGTAGGGGCGGGAAATCGTTGACTAATTTTGATACTTACTGGGGGAGGGTGGGAGAGAGAAGAAATGGGAGTGAGGGGATTGGAGGAAATCTGTGGTTTGGCTTTGACACCCTGGCAAATTTTGCCAAACAAGCTGGCACCTTTCAGTTACTCAAACTACCAGGTAGGTTCGCGCGGATCGACCCACTCTCATGACATTCATGGCCTATATTTATAGCTGGAATGGAAAGAAGTGGGATGTGTTACGCGGTGTATATTTATAGCTTATATTACCTGATATTTGGGATGTTTCTGCTTGTTCTGGGCTTGCTTGTTGGCTGGTGGGTTGGTTGGTTGGTTTGGCTGGCTGGTTGGATGGTTGGCTGGTTTGTGGGGTTGGGCTGGTTGGTGATTGGTTTGTTAGTAGGCTGGGTTGGATGGTGTCTGTATGGTTGGATGGTTGGGTTGGTTTGGTTGGTGGTTGGTTGGCATGGTGGCTGGATGGCTGTTTGTGTTGCTTTTCTCTCTCTCTCTCTCTCTCTCTCCTCTCTCTCTCTTCTCTCTCTCTCTCTCTCTCTCTTTATCTTTCTATCTATCTATCTATATATCTATCTATCTATCTATTCTTTTATCCTCCTCTCTCTCTCTGTCTTATCATATCTCTCCTTCTGTTTCACTCTTTGTCTCCTCTCTCCTCTATCTCTCCTTTCTCTCTCTGTCTCTCTCACTCTCTGTTCCTCTCTCTTCTTCTCTTATCACCCTCCCTCTCCACCCACCCTCTCTCCTCTTTCTCTCACTTTTCTTTCTCTCTTTTTCTCTCATCTTTCTCCGTTTTCCCCCCCACTGTCTCTGTCTCTGTCTGTCTGGTCTGTTGTCTGTCTCTCTCTCTCTCTCTTCTCTCTCTTCTCTATCTATTCTCTCTCTCTCTAGCTACTCTCTCTCTCTCCAACAGAAACCTGAAATCTGATACCACCCACCAGAAGTTTTGCAGAGTGATCAGATAGAAGCGGCGTGTATTTTGATAAGAAGAATTGATATGTTGGCCAAAATGTGGGCATGATGTTTTAGACGCTAGTGATTCAGAGGGTGTTGACGGTTGTGTGTGTGTGTTTGTGTGTTGTGTGTGTGTGTGTGTGTTTGTGTGTGTGTGTGTGTTTGCTTTTGTATGTCTGTGTGTGTGAGGGAGGGTGATGGTTAATGTGGGTGTATGTTTGTGTGTCTAGGTGTGTGTGTGTCTGTGTGTGTATCTGTGTGTGTGTGTGATCTGTGTGTGTGTGTGTTTGTCTGTTTTGTTGTTTGTCTGTGTGTTTATGTGTTGGTGTTATGTTATTGTTGTTGCTTCAGATTATACGTCTGTTCACTCAAAGTGATATTGGACGATGCGTGTGCGGGCATGTGTGCATGTGTGTCTGTGCGTGCGTGTGTATGCGCGCGGGGATAAATTGTGTGTGTGTCTGTGTCGAGGGAGTTTAACATGTGTGTAAGTGTGCGTTGGGTGTGTTTGACGCGCGCGCGCTTGTGTGTTCGGTTGTTAAGTGAGTGTAAGGTGTGTGCTTTGTGTATGTTTGTTGGCGTGCGTGCGTAGCGCGCGCGCGCGCGTGAGTGTGTGGGTGTGGTGGAGAGTTACTTTTTTTAGTTTAAAGAGACGCTATCATTATTTCATGCCCTGGAAAACCATCAGATCACGTTTATGCGATCTTTTTCCTATGTAATCACTAATATAGTGAGAAGGCGGGTTATGAATTTATCGATCTCTGGCGGTCTGTTACTCTGTTCTTCTCTGTTTGATTACATGAGTATCTAAGTTTCTGTCTGTGTATCCGGATCTATCTCTCTCCCTATCTCTCTGTTGTTGTGTTTGTCTGTTTTATCTGTTTGTCTGCCTGTGTCCGTCTTACATTTGTCTGCACGTCTGTCTTTTTTGTCTGTTGTTTTTGTCTGTATCTTTCCTGTATCCGTTCTGCCTTTCTTTCTCTTTCTGTCTCTCTGTATGCTTGTGTTTTTCTCAGTCTCTAACCCTTTTTGCTTTTTGGTCTTATCTGTTTGTCTGGTGACTGACTGTCTGTCTGTCTGTCTGTCTGTCTGTCTGTCTGTCTGTATGTCCTACTCTCTCTCTCTCTCTCTCTCTCTCACTCTCTCTCTCTCTCTCATTCTCTCTCTCTCTCTCGCCTCTCAACTGCCAAAGAAGCCAACCCAATCCTAAATTGCTAGTTCCACGTTGTTCTTTCATTTTTTAATGACAGACACTTGTGCCTTTCATCACGGAAAACCACACACAGCCTGCTTCTTATCTGAATTTGGGTTTGATGTTTTGTTTTTCCATACAAAATTACCGCGTGATTGCTCATAGAACACTGAGACTGACAGTAACAGTAGCAGGCAGGCAGACAGACAGACAGACAGGCAGGCAGGCAGACAGAAATGCAGACATACAGGGAGACTGACATATAGACAGACAGACAGAGACAGCCAGAAAGACAGACATGAATAGTAGACAGCAGATAGATATTAGATTAGATAGATAGATGATATATGGATGGATAGATAGATAATATGATAGAAATATAGAGAGGTAGATAAGATAGATAGATTGGTAGATAGATAGAGGAAACAGACATTATAGATAGATAGATAGATAGACATACAGACAGACAGTGACAAAAATGGAGAGCTCGAGAGGGGTGAGAGAATAGAAATAAGCAAAGATTCGCAGTGTTTGTAAAACTAGGGAAATAAGCAATGAATTTTAGGGGGCATTGTATCTCATGGGACATAAGCAATGACTTCTTAGGGGCATTGTATCTATGGAACATAAGCAATGACTTTGGTGGATTGTATCTAATGGACATAAGCAATGTCTTAGGGGGCTATGTAAACTATGGACGATAAAGCAATGACTTGAGCGGAGCATTGTTCGATGGACATTAGCACATGACTTTCCTCGGGGGCATTGTATCTATGGACATAAGCAATGAATTAGGGGTCTTGTACACTATGAAAATAAGCAAGGTTTCGGGGTATTGTCGCTGTTGCGAAATTGAAGACCAGTCTCAGAGGTATTCTCACATGGACACAAGTGCAGACTCGGAGTTTATTGTTAACTGTGGCATTATTATTGACTTCGGAGTCATGTGATTACAGAACTTGTATATGCTTAGGGGTAATATAACTATGGAAGCGGGGGTAATAGATTTGGCGGGTACTATAATCTAGAAATTAGGGAAGGCTTAGAAAATACTGTAACTAAAAAAAGGGTAATGTTTTTAGGGGTTACATTTTTATATTTTTAAAAAATGGTAAAGTCTTAGGGGTATTGTAACTTAATGGAAATGTCGTGAAGTTTTTAAGGTAATGTAACAATGGAAGGTTGAAGACAGATTAGGGGTATTGTAACTATGGAATTAGTTTTGTCTTGCATTGGAACTATGAAATGAGCGAAGAACTTGGGCACTGTAATATGGGACAAGACGAAGACTTAGGTATTTTTCGTCTCTATGGAACATGAGCCAATAATGAGGTTGTCATGTAACTTTGGGATATCACCACAAAATTAGGGGTCATGTACTTTATGGAAATGAGTAAAGATTAGGGGTATTGTAACTATGCAATGAACAAATTACATAGGATTATGCCGAAAGCGCTGGGGCTATGATGTCATGTGGCGTATGAGGGTTCAACGTGGAAGAAGGACAACATAAGCGGTGAGGGAAAAAAAAAGAAGAATAACGAAGAAGAGAATTGCGAAAGAAGAAGAAAAGGAAGAATGAGGAATTGCAATGAGGAAGAAGTGGAAGAAGAGTGAATTGCGATGAGATGAATTGCGGAGAAGCAGAAGAAAGAAGATGATGTTTAAGAAGAAGAAGAATGAAGAGGAGAAGATGAAGAGAAGAGAACAAGAAGAAACAAGAACAACAGAACAAGAAATAAGAACAAAGACAAGAATAACAAGAAAAGAAACTCGAATAATAATTAAGAACATGAGCAACAGCACAAACAACAAAAAAACAACAAAACTATACAAACAAACTCTGACGTTCAAACGTCACTCTCACTGCACAAACATTGCCTTTCATCACACACGCTTTTTCCTGAAAAGAGAAGAAGAAAAAAACCCTAGCCCTCAGGGTATGCATGAACAAGTGGGATCAATAGCAGGTGTCTCCTGCCTCCTCTTATCTGGCATGCCCGGCTATACAGATGTGCTCCTGGGGGACATTGCAGACCTCCATCATACATTAGCCACTTGCTAATGAAGGAAGCCACCTTCCGTGTTTCGGCTGGCCTGAGCTGACCACGTTGTGAAGGACGCTACTCCTGGGTCTGCCACGTCGGAGAATTCCCACTTGGGAAATGGAAAGGTAAGCCGCATTCTTTTTGAGGAGGGACTAGCTTCAGGTGTGAGGTCGCTACTCCAGTGTCTGCCACTGTCCAGGAGGAATCCCACTTGGGGAAATGGGAAGGTAGCGCATTCTGTTGATGGGCACTGGCTGGCATCAGGGTGAAGGTCGGTGACTGTCGTTGTTCTGGATTATTCAGTATGGGACATGAAGGGTAGCTATACTATGCCTGGGGGTTTGAATCAAGGGTGAAGAGACAGTGTTTAGATCATTGTCAGTATTTTCTAGGTTAATAGAGAAAGGTCACCCCCATAGGTTTTTTTTTCTTCAAATGATGGGGTTACGAAACGACTGTGACAGCAGAGGTGCTTTGATTCGAGATGGGGGGACTACATTTGATGGTGGCTAAACAGATTAATAGGTGTACCTTAACCATATGTGGTCGTAGGGGAAAAAGGCATCAGAGACTCACCTTCTCCAGGGTAGAGTATATTGAGCGCGGGCGACCATCTCACTCTCCCCAGCTGCTTTACATTCCTGCCCTTAAAGAGGTCAGGTACCCATTTTCAGTTGGGTAAATTTGGGGGACTGTGGTTGAAGCCATGGCGGGATTCGGTCACAATCCACTTCGGTAAAAACACGCTCAATGCAAGCCTAACATTGGCTTGGGGACAGCGAGGTGCAAATCCGTCGTTAGGGGTTACAAATGGAACAGAGTCATCTTCAAAAGTATTTACAGCACCACGTGACTAGTTTTGTTTTGATTCGTTTTCTTTTCAGCGGGCCAGTTGCATGGCAGAAGCAAGAAAAGAGACATGCTGGAGCTTGGAAAAATGGAAAACAAGACAAGCCGCATGGTTTTTGTACGGTTTGAACCTTGTCAACAAGTTGTTTTCTGAGATCCAGACAACAGAGCATTACAGTAATTAAGGCGAGAAAGAATGAAAACGTAAAGGTTTTTATTTTTTTTTATATAGTTTTCCACAGTGAGAGGGAACGAGCAAAGGAACAATGACAAATTGGAGAAGAAAATTAAAGGCAGGGAGAGATGCACAGCAACAGACTTGATACAGCTACTGCAAAAATGTCTAAAATAGACATGAGTCAATTACAAACAAAAATGGAGTGTGTGTGTGGGTTTTTGTGAGATGAGACAAAAGACAGAAGACAGGAGACAGACCGACAGAAAGACAGATACAAGGCATAATACAGGACATACATATCACAGTGAGAGAGTAGAGAGAGAGAGATAGTTGAGATGACGAGCGGTTGAAGAGAGAGAACAGGAGAGAGATGGAGAGAGAGAGAGTGAGCGATGAGAGAGTGAGAAGAGAGGAGAGAGTGGTCAGAGAGACGGAGAGTTTGTCTGTTTGTCAACAAGCAGCGCAAGCAAGCAGCATGTTAGTTGTTGTTGTGGTTTTTCCCTCAGGGGTTTTTAAACAAAATCACTCCGTTTTCAAATGGACATAATCCATGTCACGGATTGTTGGGGAAAATAATAAAAATACAAAAGCAAAACACAAAACAAAAATAACACCAATCGTTAATTAGCATCAGTCAGAGGCAAAGTAAGCCATTGGAATTGATTTTAAAAACAATGCGCAAACAACAATCAGACGCATCAAAAAGTTAAAGCAACAACAACAGCAGTTAGTATCAGCAGCAGGTGCAGCAGCAATCAACACCGACAACAACACAACAACATATACAGCATTAGCTGTTATGTGTGGCCTGCGTGTGTAAAACATGTTTGTGGTCGTGTGTGGATTGTATGTACACGCAATTACGAGGACACAAAACTAATAATACATGTAATATTTTGTCTCTGTGATATTTTTATAGTTGGTTTATACTCTCCAATATAAATATTAAAAGAAGTAACATATTTCTTATTCTTCTTCGACAACTTGGGCAGCAATTAATGTTGTCTGTCATCATTATGACCGAAACTGTGTTGCGCTGCCGTTAAGCGCCTGACAAGTCAGTCCCAGCACATCCAACTACGGCGTAGGATAGAATTGTTATCTTTTAAGTCTTTCTGGAAGAAAAGGTAAGAGAATGGACCAAGGACGCAAAATATAGACGAAGAAAGGTGACAGGAAAAATTAAAACAGTAACCAGGGAAAAAATAAACTATAGAAGAAAATAGAAAAGTGGGAATTCCTGGCACAGGAATTTCTCAGAAGGTGAGGATTGCGGTTATACTGCCACGGCCACAGGCATCCAACATAAGAGAACGTAATTTTTTTTTTAAAACACGCTCTTCTTTTTTGTACGGTGATCTCCAAAATACCAATGACCAATTTTGAATAGTTTTCTCACCACGTTTTGAATTTGCTCAGAAAGAAAGAAAGGAAAAAGTCAGTTGTTTGTCTCTCGATCATATTGCGCTCAACCCAGAGTATTGTATGCCACTACACAATCTCCTTACTCACACTGAACGCTTCGAAGGCGAACACAGCTGCAAATGACGTTATTCAGGAGTTTGCACACAGTGCTTTTGCTTTGCAAAACACCATGTGGTGTCACATTCACAGACCCACATTCTGAAGAGAAAAGAAAAAAAAAGGTTAAACATTGGGAGGAAAAATCACAGATATTTGCATAAATCACAAGCAAAAAGAATGACACGTCACATGTTGTATTTTTGGAGGAAAAGTTGATTCGATTTTCTAAAAGATGTAAGCCATCTATAATATGAAACTGGTTTGTTTAAACTTTTTGTTTGACTTGTTTGTTTGTTTTGAATGTGTACGCCCTTTCTTGTATCTATATAAATGTTGTTATTTGTTGTTGATGCTGTTGTTGTTGCTGTTGTTCTTGTTCTTGTTGTTCTTATTGCTGTTATGCGTTTCCCAGCTTTAACAACTCTGGGAGTCAACCCAGACTGTACATTTAACTCATTTCATAGCACTCTGGGATCACAATGGAGATTGAAATTGCACATCGATGAGAAGTTACGGGTTGTGGACTGTGTTTTTGGAATTACCTCGCCACACAGACAGCCATACTCCGGACTTCTTTTTGATGTAAAAATATTTCGGAAACAAAAACTTCAAAGCCAGCATCTTAAGATCAGACTGAATTGCAGCCATGTCTAATTTTTTTTTTTTTAGTGTGTTGCACCCAGTATCATGATTTTTAAAGGCCGAATGTGGGTTGCGGGGTATATAGCAAAGTTGCCATCCATCTTTCCACGCTCTCCTTCAAAAATTCCCTTCTCCCCTTCTAATCTCAACTCAACGCCTTGCACAATATCCCTGTTCCTTGTTGCTATACCCTCCCCCCCCCCCCCCTTACCCCCCCACCCCCCCCCCCCCCCCCCCCCCCCCCCCCCCCCCCCACCGGCCCTCTACTACTTTCCCTCATTCAGGATTCAATCTCCACATCTGCTGTTGTAAGTGACAACTCCTTGCTGTGTCTTCACAAAAATGTTGGATTTTGGGGGGACGGGTTTTAGAGAGAACCAAGGGGTGGAATGAGATTGAAGGAAAAATGAAAGTAGTGAAACAAAAATGTTCAGAAAGCTTGCTGTGGTTGGGGACTGATGTTTCGTTTTTGTTTTTAAGAGAGAGAGAGGAGAGAGTTGAGAGAGTGCACGACCGAGTGAGAGAGGACAAAAGAAGAGCGACAGAGAGAGACAGAGAGAGACAGCCGTGAGAGATAGAGTTAGTGTGTGGATATGTGTGTGTTGGGTGTATATGTGTGTGTTTGGGGGTTGTGTTGTGTGTGTGCTGTGTGTTGTGTGCTGGGTAGTGCGTGGCGTGTGGGTGTGTGTATGTGCGTGATGTGTGTGTGTTTGTGTGGTTGTGTGTGTGTGTGTGTGGTGTATGTGTTGTATGTGCGTGTTTCTTCAATTTCACATCTATTTCAAAAATGTGATATTAGAGCGTGTGGCGTGTGTGTGTCGTGCGTATGTGCGTTTGGTGGGAGATAGAGAATGCGAGAGCGAGAGCGAGAGCGAGAGCGAGAGAGAGAGTGTGAACGAACGGGAATGACGAAATTTTATTGACAAAAGCTACAAGCCCATCAGTCATAGGTGCGGTAATTGTAAGTAACAATTAAAATAGGCGAATGATATGAAATAGGACATGAGTAATAAATCCATAGTCCAGAATATTTGCCAACCAATATTTTACAGTTAGTAGTATTGGGATCCGGTTTTCATTCATAGTATGCTTACGTTTATCTAGAGGCCTGCGTTTTATATATTTGTCTAAAGATTTTAAGCTCGGACATATTATTTGAGATAATCACTTTTTTACAAGATTGGTGGACCTGTTGGTTGGAGTTTGTCAAAAAGCATTTTTGTGGCGAATGTTCATGATAGTTCTACAAGCAAACAAAAAAATGATATTCGTTCTTCTTCTTCTTCTCCAATGCTCTGGACAAGAGTTGTTGTCTGTCTCTGCTGTAATATTACCATTGTTTGCAGTTCAAAAAGAACCACATCTATCTTAACTCAATTTTTAGTAATTACTTCGATAGCCTTTTTTTAGTTACGATATCGATACTGTTCTGGACCAAACGCTTCTTTTATGGAGCTATACCATGTGTATTTTTCAATAGACATTAACGGTTCATGCCAGTTTGTTGATACATGAAATAAGTCTATCTTTCAATTCTCTATCAAACTGTTCTTCATAACCCACCCCTGGATAGCTTAAACAATACCAAAATCCATTTATCGTCAAAAGATCTTTTACTTTAGTAGCCAGTTTACTTTTACATTATTATGTTGTTTAAGCAGCATCTCGTATGCTTTGTTGTTTATTTTTAACATAGGAAGCTGATATGTTTAATACCAGTATTTAATGCATTGTTATGGTTCTTATATAATGGGGTATCTTCCTGTTTCTCCGTACATAAGTTTATTTTGATGCATGTATGGAACACATAAGGAATTTTTTCATTGCAAAGGTGTGTACTTTTTCTACTTTGTGTGGTATCTTCTAGAACCCATTACTTCTGCTGATACGTCTGGGCCAGGTTCTATTTGTGTGTCAAAATGTATCCATAATAATTGTACTATCAGCAGAAGCTTAATTCTCATTTATTTGTTATTTGCATAACTCCATTTTTAGCTTTTGGACACCATCATATCAACATAGAGTATTACACATCTTTGTTGTAAAATGTACCCCATGGTATTTATAGTTATTTGTTTTACTTAAGTTTTTGGTCCCCATTTAAGTCCATTTTTTCTCTCATTCCCAAGTGGCCTCCCATCCTAAAATACCTATAACCCATCGTTTTCTCTGGAATTATGTGAGGCCAGACGATCTGCTTCTGATTTTAATGTGTTCAGATGATTTTGCAGAGAGAGAGAGAAGATGAGAGAGAGAGACTTAAGAGAGAGGAGGTGTCGAGTGAAGACGGGACAGAGAGAAGAGTGAAGAGAGAGAGTGGAGAGAGAGAGAGGCACGGCAGAAACATCTGAGAGGGATTAAAATAGAGGAACTCCTAACATAGAATTTTTTAAAAAAAGTTTGGGATGCTATTTATACTGACAGGCCCCTGTCGTTCCACGAGGGGAAGCTTTTGCTTTATAAAAGGTTATTATTACAGGACCTTTCTTCAAGACAAACATCTTTTATGTTCGAAATTATCATCCATAATTATTTCCATGCATTAACCATCTTGTGATAAACTTATCAATGCTATGTGAGTTTCTGTTCATACTTGACAACAAACCCTTTAGCAAAAAAACCACCTAGCTTTCTCGTTTTAGGATAAAAAACTGTCCCCTGAAGGCTGTGTGTGGGATGTTATAATGGCAAGTACTTGGAAAAATCCCAAACAGAAACTGTCTCACTTGAATGTGACTTCAATGTCACAGTGATACCCTGGTATGAGGGCTGATACACAACAAATAGTGTTGGGGTGACCTCCAGAATGCTCACACTGGGTAATAAACTGTCCCGCTTTTCGTAGCGTAGGTACTGTTGTGCGGTGGGAAACGGTGATGGACACATTTACAAAAAATGCTCATACACCACCGGGACTGGGTGGTTAAATGAACAACACGGATTGTTTTTACCATTATCCTCGGAATTAAAGTAACGGCTAGATAAAATAAATAATTAAAAAAAAACAAAAATTTACAACGGCCATTACACAGCTTAATCATAAATGTAAACATCCCCGAAGAGAAAATGCGGCTACCTTCATGGTAAGCAGAACCAGTCGCATATACACACAATCTCTCCTTTGGTAAACCTCAGAGCTCTAGCCGAGGACTAAACGCTATATGTCAAGTCTGGGCTAGGAGAACAGAAAACCCAAAACTTAACATTTATGTATCGCCATCATGGATCTTACTAACTGGCTTAGTGCTTTATCTAATTCTATTTTATGGGTTTTTTCTTCTCTTTTCTTTACAAAATTACTCGGATGTCTTGTTCAGTTCTCTAAATAGAAATTTGATTGGAATTGCAAATGGCAGTATCAGCTAGTGTTTGGGATTTTTGGTTTGGGTTTTTGTGTGTTTTCAGAATTAATTCCACTAAGCCTGTTCTGTATGTGTGTGGGTGTGTGCCTGTGTGATGTGTGTGTGTGTGTGTGTGGGTTCTGTGTGTGGTGAGCGTGTGTGTGTGCGCGTTGTGTGTGTGCGTTGTGTGTGTGTGTGTTCTGGCGCGGCGCTTGTATTAATTAATTAATTATTTTATTTATTTATTATTGTATAACGAGGATTATGAAATAAAGCACTGGTGTGCTTTTTGACATCCAATCCCCGTGTGTACGCGGTTTTGTCAATGTTTTGCTCATTGTGTGCCGTTTTTGTGCTTGTGCCGTGCATGTGCGTGTAGTCGTGTGTGTGTGTGTGGGTGTGTGTGTGTGTGTGAGTGTGTTGTGTGTGTTGTTACTGTGTGTGTCTTTGTGGGTGCACAGGCGTGAAATAAGAGTCCTCCATTCCTGACATATTGTTGAGGTCTAGTAAAGACTTTTCCATTTGGGGGGAGACATTAACCGCTTGCTCTTTCAAATTAGCACGCCCCCCACCCATCCTCCTTCCATCGTTACCCTCTTACACACAATCGTTCACCCCCCCAACTATCTCCACCAGCCCCCCCCCCCCCCCCCCTCCCACTCCCGCCATCCTCATTTATTGGTTTCTTGTCTTTGTGTGGCGTGGAGAAGTATTGTATGACAAGCCCTCTCTCCTCTTGTTTTCTACGGGGTCATTTGTTTGTGTTTTGTTCGTTTGGGGATGTGTGTTGTGTGTGTGTGTTTTTGTGTAGTCCTTGTGTGGTGTGTGTGTGTGTGTGTGTTGTGTCGTGTGTGTGTGTGTGTGTGAGTGTGTGTGTGATGTTTACTCTTCATGTTAACTGTCTGTCTGCTGTCTGTTTTTGTTTTTGTTTGTTTGTTGTATGTTGGGGTCGCTATCTCTGTTTGTCGTTTGTAAGTCTTGACGATCTCCCTGTCTGTTCACTCGTCTGTCCTAAATCACACAAACACAACACACACACATACACACCACCACAAAAACACATACATACACAAACACACCACAACTACTCACACACAAACACCCATACACACCACACCACTCACACACACAAACACTCACACACACTCAAAAACACACTCACACACACACCACACACACACAACACACACACACACACACCACACCACATCAAACACACACAAACCACACACTCACACACACACACACCACACACCAACACAGCACCACACACCACACACACACACACACAAACAATCTCACAAGACACACACACTCACACACACACAAACACACACCACACACACACACGCCACACACACACACCAACACAACACACAACACACTCCACACACACAAACACACACACACACACACACACACACACACAAACACACACAAAACACACACATCACACACAACACTCACACACACACCACACCACACCCCGCACCACACACAACACACCACACACACACACACTCACAAACACACACACACACACACACACACACACACACACCACTCACACACACCAAAACACACACACCACACAAACACCACACACACTCACACCACACACACCTCACACACTCACACCCACACACACACACACACGCTCACACACACACTCACATTCACACAGAGTCCATCACTTTACAAAATACAAATTCAGAACTTTCCCCGTTGTGTGTGGTGTGATGTTAAAGGTTGGGGGGGGGGGGGATGGTGTGAGTGCGTGCGTGGGTCGTGCGTGCGTGCGTGTGTTTGTGTGTGTTAGTGTGTGCTGTGCGTGCCCTTCGCGCGCCTGTGTGTATGTGTCTCATTCCATGAAAAACTATGGGTTATTCTGTTGTGTCTGACAATCTCAAGAGACTGAAGGCAACTTTATGCACATTTTTTAAAAAACTGTACAAACTTTTTTTTCTTTTTGGCTCAGCAAAAAAAAGAAAAAAGATTGTATTTGTTTATATTTTTATTCGAGCTTTTGTTTTGCCTCTGAGAATTAAAAAACCCAACAACCTCAGTCATATAGCTTCATGTTCCCTAGGGGTGGGGATCGGGAAAGATTGTAAACTTTGGTGAAATAGCGAAACATGTTTACGTCTGCGTGTATTTCTGTATTTGTCTGTCTTTGTTTGTCTTTGTCTGTCTGTCTGTTTGTCTCCTCTCTGTTTCTGTCCCTGTCTACCTGCCTCTCTGCCGTCTCTTTTTTTCTGTCTCTGTTCGATATCTTTCTGTTTCTGTCCTCTCTGTCTCTGTCTGTCTGGTCTGTCTTGTGTCTTTCTGTCTGTTTGTCTCATCTCTGTTTCTGTCCCTGCCCTGATGCTTGCTGTCTGTCGTTTCTTTGTTTTCTATGTCGTTCTCCTTTCTGTTTCTGTCTCTCTGTCTCTGTCTGTCTCTGTCTGTCTTTGTCTGTCTTTCTCTCTGTTTGTCTCCTCTTGTTTCTGTACTGTCTGGCCTGCCTCTTCTGTGTCTCTCTGTTTCTGTTCTCTGTCTCTCTTGTCTTCTTTCTCTGTCTCGTCTTATTCTCTCTGTATGTCTCGGTCTCTTTCCCTCATCTCTCTTTCTTTCTCTGTGAATGCTTCTGCACGTGTTAACGTTAATTCATGTGTGTGTGTATATGTGTGGGTGTGTTGTGTTTGTGCCCGCGTATAGCTGCGCACGCGCGCCGTGTGTTTAATGTGTGTTTACGTGCGCCTGTAAGGATGCTGACAAGATTCAGGTTGTGCGGTACCTTCGTATTTCGATTTGGTTTTGTGGGTTGGTGTTTCTTTTTCGATGTTGTTTTTTTTCTTTCACCCTGCACTGAGTGCCCCCCCCCCCCCCCCCCCCCGCCCCCCACCCCCCCCCCCCCCCCCCCCCACGCCCCACCACCCCCCCCCCCCACCCCCCCCCCCCAATTCCTGAAGTGAGATGGCACCGAGTATTACGTTCAGCTTTCTCAGGTCTTAGCAGCGATCATGCTGGCTGGTTTCTGTGTGTGTGTGTGTGTGTGTGTGTGTGTGTGTGTGTTCTCTGTGTGTGTAGAGTGTGTGTGTGTTGTGGTGTGTGGTGTGTGCTATGCGGCCGTTAGTAAGTAACCCTGAGAAGAACGTAACAAGTTAAAAAAGAGAAGAAAAAATAATCCAAGTACAAACACAAAAAACATCAGCAAATCTACAAATTCTATGTACGACTTGAAAAGTGTCTGTGGAGGGGCATTCAAGCCTTAACTGGATCGGTGAGTCTAGAAGTAACGCGTCTGTCTAGTAAGGAAAAGTCTGGGTCGGAGTGTGCGGTGGTGAATCCCGTTTAGAACTAAATTTTCCTCCCCATCCATTTTTCATGAGTTGTTAGTCTGGGGCGCTGAGTCTTTCGGATGAGACGTCCCACTCCGAGGTCCCGTGTGTTACACATAATTGTTTTGCGCACGTAAAAGAACCCACATGGCAACTAGAGAGTTGTACCCTGGCATAAGTTATGTAGAAAAATAAGCCACTCTGATAGGGACAATAATTTAATATGGTGGCGCTGTCCTTGTGGCGACGCGCTTTCCCGGGGTGTAGAGCCCGAATTTTACGCGGTGAAATTTTGTGTGGACTTAAAGTGGTAGGCGGTGTAAATAAATAAAAAAATAAATAAATAAATAAGTACAAAAGTGTAACTCTGAACTCTGAAATTAATTGAAAAGCATATTGGTTCTGGACCACATTACATTTCGTGAGTGTGGGATGGAACAGCGGGTTGATTCACGTCAATGGCAAAGCAGATGCTGTTCATCTTTCTACATCTCGTGTTTATATCTCTCTATTTGCCCGTCAAGTAATAACAATGATCATCATTGTCGTTGTAATCGTATTTATACTCACCTTCATTATCGTTTCATCTTTTAATCCTGCTTATTTGATCTATTGATATGACATTTCCCTTACTTCTAGATGTTCTGAATATAAAGGACCAAGGATTAGAAAAAAGTAATAGAAATTTCACTATAAATATTGTTTTATTATCATTTACAACAGAAAAAACCCCACACCAACATGTCAATACATCAACGCGGTCTTTGAGCTTTTCATTCATTGTATGTGTGCGTGTGCGTGTGCTCAGTAATATATTCATGAATGTTTTAGAAATCAATTGTGAACTTGAAATTTCTTGTCACTTTTTATATCTTTTTTTGATTTTGAGATCAAAAACCAAACCCGTCTCTTGCCTCTCATTTGAAATTCAAAGCTGTGAGAACCATTAACAGAAATATAAACAGACCTAAAAAGAAAGGTAAAGGAGAAATTGAACTGAAAAATATTTAAACAGTTTTTGGAGCTAGTCCGTGTCAAATCATCTAAAATTCCTTTAATCTTTTAAAAGCTTGTCTTGTCCAAAACGCTTGAATTTTTTTTTCTGCTGCGAATTTAATATGTCAATACAAGTTCTAAAGTAGACATAAAAAAATGTATACTGAATTCGTTTGTTTTCGTTTTTATTTTCTCAATGTTTGTCATATCTTATTACTGACTGCTGACACTTGTTTTAGGTTGTTTTTGTGCTACTCTTGTTTAGTGTATACTGTTGGCTTGTGTTGTTGTTGATTGTTGCTGATGATTATGTTGTCACTGCAGTCCCACGTTCATGTTTCTATTTACACATACACACACGCGCGCGCGCGCGCCCTCGCGCGCCCAAACACATGCATGCACGCACATAACACCACACTCTCTCTAACACAACACGCACGCACGCTTGCACACTACACACACACGCATAATAACTCACATAATCACACACATGCGTGTACGCTTACACGCACGTACACACACCACTTCACACACTGCACAACACTACACACACATGCACTTATAACACACATGGTTTAATATTCTATATTGTTTCAGGTTTGTTGTTGTTTTTAATTCATGTATGCATATTATTATTGTCTTCTTCTTGTTTTATTGTATGGGTTATCAATTGATTGGTCCTTTTTTCCATATCTGCATATTTATTATATTTTCTCTCCCTCTCTCTCTCCCTCTCCCCTTCTCTCTCTTCTCTCTCTCTCTCTCTCTCTCTCTCTCTTTTAGATAGATGGCTTGATGAAAAAATAGCATAATGAAAACTGCTTATTTAATGTTGAACATCTGAAAATAAAAGTTTGACTTTAGACTTTGACCTTTGGACGTCTATGGACACAAGCACACGCGCACGCATCACACACACACACATACCCTCTCTCTCAACCTCTCATCCCTCTCTCTCTTTTCTCCCTCCCTCCACCCCTCTCCTCCCATCCTCTCTCTCCATTTCCATATCTCTCACACTCTCTGCCTCTCTCTGTATCTTGTCATCTGTCTGGTGTCTTCTGTCGGTGTTCTGTGTGTCTGTGTGTCTGTGAGTCTGTTGTCTGTTGTCTGTTCTGTTCTCTACTCTCTCTCTTCTCTCTTCTCTCTTATCTCTCTCTCTCCTCTCTCTCTCTCTCTCTCTCTCTCTCTCTCTTGTTAGCAGAGGAAACGGTCTGTTTCCTAGGAATATACAGTAGAGGTGGGGAAACAAGAGAGAAAGACTGGAAATGGCCGAGTTGTAGGGGCGGGAAATCGTTGACTAATTTTGATACTTACTGGGGGAGGGTGGGAGAGAGAAGAAATGGGAGTGAGGGGATTGGAGGAAATCTGTGGTTTGGCTTTGACACCCTGGCAAATTTTGCCAAACAAGCTGGCACCTTTCAGTTACTCAAACTACCAGGTAGGTTCGCGCGGATCGACCCACTCTCATGACATTCATGGCCTATATTTATAGCTGGAATGGAAAGAAGTGGGATGTGTTACGCGGTGTATATTTATAGCTTATATTACCTGATATTTGGGATGTTTCTGCTTGTTCTGGGCTTGCTTGTTGGCTGGTGGGTTGGTTGGTTGGTTTGGCTGGCTGGTTGGATGGTTGGCTGGTTTGTGGGGTTGGGCTGGTTGGTGATTGGTTTGTTAGTAGGCTGGGTTGGATGGTGTCTGTATGGTTGGATGGTTGGGTTGGTTTGGTTGGTGGTTGGTTGGCATGGTGGCTGGATGGCTGTTTGTGTTGCTTTTCTCTCTCTCTCTCTCTCTCTCTCCTCTCTCTCTCTTCTCTCTCTCTCTCTCTCTCTCTTTATCTTTCTATCTATCTATCTATATATCTATCTATCTATCTATTCTTTTATCCTCCTCTCTCTCTCTGTCTTATCATATCTCTCCTTCTGTTTCACTCTTTGTCTCCTCTCTCCTCTATCTCTCCTTTCTCTCTCTGTCTCTCTCACTCTCTGTTCCTCTCTCTTCTTCTCTTATCACCCTCCCTCTCCACCCACCCTCTCTCCTCTTTCTCTCACTTTTCTTTCTCTCTTTTTCTCTCATCTTTCTCCGTTTTCCCCCCCACTGTCTCTGTCTCTGTCTGTCTGGTCTGTTGTCTGTCTCTCTCTCTCTCTCTTCTCTCTCTTCTCTATCTATTCTCTCTCTCTCTAGCTACTCTCTCTCTCTCCAACAGAAACCTGAAATCTGATACCACCCACCAGAAGTTTTGCAGAGTGATCAGATAGAAGCGGCGTGTATTTTGATAAGAAGAATTGATATGTTGGCCAAAATGTGGGCATGATGTTTTAGACGCTAGTGATTCAGAGGGTGTTGACGGTTGTGTGTGTGTGTTTGTGTGTTGTGTGTGTGTGTGTGTGTTTGTGTGTGTGTGTGTGTTTGCTTTTGTATGTCTGTGTGTGTGAGGGAGGGTGATGGTTAATGTGGGTGTATGTTTGTGTGTCTAGGTGTGTGTGTGTCTGTGTGTGTATCTGTGTGTGTGTGTGATCTGTGTGTGTGTGTGTTTGTCTGTTTTGTTGTTTGTCTGTGTGTTTATGTGTTGGTGTTATGTTATTGTTGTTGCTTCAGATTATACGTCTGTTCACTCAAAGTGATATTGGACGATGCGTGTGCGGGCATGTGTGCATGTGTGTCTGTGCGTGCGTGTGTATGCGCGCGGGGATAAATTGTGTGTGTGTCTGTGTCGAGGGAGTTTAACATGTGTGTAAGTGTGCGTTGGGTGTGTTTGACGCGCGCGCGCTTGTGTGTTCGGTTGTTAAGTGAGTGTAAGGTGTGTGCTTTGTGTATGTTTGTTGGCGTGCGTGCGTAGCGCGCGCGCGCGCGTGAGTGTGTGGGTGTGGTGGAGAGTTACTTTTTTTAGTTTAAAGAGACGCTATCATTATTTCATGCCCTGGAAAACCATCAGATCACGTTTATGCGATCTTTTTCCTATGTAATCACTAATATAGTGAGAAGGCGGGTTATGAATTTATCGATCTCTGGCGGTCTGTTACTCTGTTCTTCTCTGTTTGATTACATGAGTATCTAAGTTTCTGTCTGTGTATCCGGATCTATCTCTCTCCCTATCTCTCTGTTGTTGTGTTTGTCTGTTTTATCTGTTTGTCTGCCTGTGTCCGTCTTACATTTGTCTGCACGTCTGTCTTTTTTGTCTGTTGTTTTTGTCTGTATCTTTCCTGTATCCGTTCTGCCTTTCTTTCTCTTTCTGTCTCTCTGTATGCTTGTGTTTTTCTCAGTCTCTAACCCTTTTTGCTTTTTGGTCTTATCTGTTTGTCTGGTGACTGACTGTCTGTCTGTCTGTCTGTCTGTCTGTCTGTCTGTCTGTATGTCCTACTCTCTCTCTCTCTCTCTCTCTCTCACTCTCTCTCTCTCTCTCATTCTCTCTCTCTCTCTCGCCTCTCAACTGCCAAAGAAGCCAACCCAATCCTAAATTGCTAGTTCCACGTTGTCTTTCATTTTTAATGACAGACACTTGTGCCTTTCATCACGGAAAACCACACACAGCCTGCTTCTTATCTGAATTTGGGTTTGATGTTTTGTTTTTCCATACAAAATTATCCGCGTGATTGCTCATAGAACACTGAGACTGACAGTAACAGTAGCAGGCAGGCAGACAGACAGACAGACAGGCAGGCAGGCAGACAGAAATGCAGACATACAGGGAGACTGACATATAGACAGCCAGACAGAGACAGCCAGAAAGACAGACATGAATAGTAGACAGCAGATAGATATTAGATTAGATAGATAGATGATATATGGATGGATAGATAGATAATATGATAGAAATATAGAGAGGTAGATAAGATAGATAGATTGGTAGATAGATAGAGGAAACAGACATTATAGATAGATAGATAGATAGACATACAGACAGACAGTGACAAAAATGGAGAGCTCGAGAGGGGTGAGAGAATAGAAATAAGCAAAGATTCGCAGTGTTTGTAAAACTAGGGAAATAAGCAATGAATTTTAGGGGGCATTGTATCTCATGGGACATAAGCAATGACTTCTTAGGGGCATTGTATCTATGGAACATAAGCAATGACTTTGGTGGATTGTATCTAATGGACATAAGCAATGTCTTAGGGGGCTATGTAAACTATGGACGATAAAGCAATGACTTGAGCGGAGCATTGTTCGATGGACATTAGCACATGACTTTCCTCGGGGGCATTGTATCTATGGACATAAGCAATGAATTAGGGGTCTTGTACACTATGAAAATAAGCAAGGTTTCGGGGTATTGTCGCTGTTGCGAAATTGAAGACCAGTCTCAGAGGTATTCTCACATGGACACAAGTGCAGACTCGGAGTTTATTGTTAACTGTGGCATTATTATTGACTTCGGAGTCATGTGATTACAGAACTTGTATATGCTTAGGGGTAATATAACTATGGAAGCGGGGGTAATAGATTTGGCGGGTACTATAATCTAGAAATTAGGGAAGGCTTAGAAAATACTGTAACTAAAAAAAGGGTAATGTTTTTAGGGGTTACATTTTTATATTTTTAAAAAATGGTAAAGTCTTAGGGGTATTGTAACTTAATGGAAATGTCGTGAAGTTTTTAAGGTAATGTAACAATGGAAGGTTGAAGACAGATTAGGGGTATTGTAACTATGGAATTAGTTTTGTCTTGCATTGGAACTATGAAATGAGCGAAGAACTTGGGCACTGTAATATGGGACAAGACGAAGACTTAGGTATTTTTCGTCTCTATGGAACATGAGCCAATAATGAGGTTGTCATGTAACTTTGGGATATCACCACAAAATTAGGGGTCATGTACTTTATGGAAATGAGTAAAGATTAGGGGTATTGTAACTATGCAATGAACAAATTACATAGGATTATGCCGAAAGCGCTGGGGCTATGATGTCATGTGGCGTATGAGGGTTCAACGTGGAAGAAGGACAACATAAGCGGTGAGGGAAAAAAAAAGAAGAATAACGAAGAAGAGAATTGCGAAAGAAGAAGAAAAGGAAGAATGAGGAATTGCAATGAGGAAGAAGTGGAAGAAGAGTGAATTGCGATGAGATGAATTGCGGAGAAGCAGAAGAAAGAAGATGATGTTTAAGAAGAAGAAGAATGAAGAGGAGAAGATGAAGAGAAGAGAACAAGAAGAAACAAGAACAACAGAACAAGAAATAAGAACAAAGACAAGAATAACAAGAAAAGAAACTCGAATAATAATTAAGAACATGAGCAACAGCACAAACAACAAAAAAACAACAAAACTATACAAACAAACTCTGACGTTCAAACGTCACTCTCACTGCACAAACATTGCCTTTCATCACACACGCTTTTTCCTGAAAAGAGAAGAAGAAAAAAACCCTAGCCCTCAGGGTATGCATGAACAAGTGGGATCAATAGCAGGTGTCTCCTGCCTCCTCTTATCTGGCATGCCCGGCTATACAGATGTGCTCCTGGGGGACATTGCAGACCTCCATCATACATTAGCCACTTGCTAATGAAGGAAGCCACCTTCCGTGTTTCGGCTGGCCTGAGCTGACCACGTTGTGAAGGACGCTACTCCTGGGTCTGCCACGTCGGAGAATTCCCACTTGGGAAATGGAAAGGTAAGCCGCATTCTTTTTGAGGAGGGACTAGCTTCAGGTGTGAGGTCGCTACTCCAGTGTCTGCCACTGTCCAGGAGGAATCCCACTTGGGGAAATGGGAAGGTAGCGCATTCTGTTGATGGGCACTGGCTGGCATCAGGGTGAAGGTCGGTGACTGTCGTTGTTCTGGATTATTCAGTATGGGACATGAAGGGTAGCTATACTATGCCTGGGGGTTTGAATCAAGGGTGAAGAGACAGTGTTTAGATCATTGTCAGTATTTTCTAGGTTAATAGAGAAAGGTCACCCCCATAGGTTTTTTTTTCTTCAAATGATGGGGTTACGAAACGACTGTGACAGCAGAGGTGCTTTGATTCGAGATGGGGGGACTACATTTGATGGTGGCTAAACAGATTAATAGGTGTACCTTAACCATATGTGGTCGTAGGGGAAAAAGGCATCAGAGACTCACCTTCTCCAGGGTAGAGTATATTGAGCGCGGGCGACCATCTCACTCTCCCCAGCTGCTTTACATTCCTGCCCTTAAAGAGGTCAGGTACCCATTTTCAGTTGGGTAAATTTGGGGGACTGTGGTTGAAGCCATGGCGGGATTCGGTCACAATCCACTTCGGTAAAAACACGCTCAATGCAAGCCTAACATTGGCTTGGGGACAGCGAGGTGCAAATCCGTCGTTAGGGGTTACAAATGGAACAGAGTCATCTTCAAAAGTATTTACAGCACCACGTGACTAGTTTTGTTTTGATTCGTTTTCTTTTCAGCGGGCCAGTTGCATGGCAGAAGCAAGAAAAGAGGACTATGATGGAGCTTGGAAAAATGGAAAACAAGACAAAGCCGCATGGTTTTTGTTTACGGTTTTGAACCTTGTCAACAAGTTGTTTTCTGAGATCCAGACAACAGAGCATTACAGTAATTAAGGCGAGAAAGAATGAAAACGTAAAGGTTTTTATTTTTTTTTATATAGTTTTCCACAGTGAGAGGGAACGAGCAAAGGAACAATGACAAATTGGAGAAGAAAATTAAAGGCAGGGAGAGATGCACAGCAACAGACTTGATACAGCTACTGCAAAAATGTCTAATAAATAGACATGAGTCAATTACAAACAAAAATGGAGTGTGTGTGTGGGTTTTTGTGAGATGAGACAAAAGACAGAAGACAGGAGACAGACCGACAGAAAGACAGATACAAGGCATAATACAGGACATACATATCACAGTGAGAGAGTAGAGAGAGAGAGATAGTTGAGATGACGAGCGGTTGAAGAGAGAGAACAGGAGAGAGATGGAGAGAGAGAGAGTGAGCGATGAGAGAGTGAGAAGAGAGGAGAGAGTGGTCAGAGAGACGGAGAGTTTGTCTGTTTGTCAACAAGCAGCGCAAGCAAGCAGCATGTTAGTTGTTGTTGTGGTTTTTCCCTCAGGGGTTTTTAAACAAAATCACTCCGTTTTCAAATGGACATAATCCATGTCACGGATTGTTGGGGAAAATAATAAAAATACAAAAGCAAAACACAAAACAAAAATAACACCAATCGTTAATTAGCATCAGTCAGAGGCAAAGTAAGCCATTGGAATTGATTTTAAAAACAATGCGCAAACAACAATCAGACGCATCAAAAAGTTAAAGCAACAACAACAGCAGTTAGTATCAGCAGCAGGTGCAGCAGCAATCAACACCGACAACAACACAACAACATATACAGCATTAGCTGTTATGTGTGGCCTGCGTGTGTAAAACATGTTTGTGGTCGTGTGTGGATTGTATGTACACGCAATTACGAGGACACAAAACTAATAATACTTGTAATTATTTTGTCTCGGTGATATTTTGATAGTTGGTTTTACTCTCCAATATAAATATTAAAATGAAGTAACTTATTTCTTATTCTTCTTCTGACAACTTGGGCAGCAATTAATGTTGTCTGTCATCATTATGACCGAAACTGTGTTGCGCTGCCGTTAAGCGCCTGACAAGTCAGTCCCAGCACATCCAACTACGGCGTAGGATAGAATTGTTATCTTTTAAGTCTTTCTGGAAGAAAAGGTTAAGTGTAATGGACCAAGGACGCAAAATATTGACGAAGAAAGGTGACAGGAAAAATTAAAACAGTAACCAGGGAAAAAATAAACTATAGAAGAAAATAGAAAAGTGGGAATTCCTGGCACAGGAATTTCTCAGAAGGTGAGGATTGCGGTTATACTGCCACGGCCACAGGCATCCAACATAAGAGAACGTAATTTTTTTTTTAAAACACGCTCTTCTTTTTTGTACGGTGATCTCCAAAATACCAATGACCAATTTTGAATAGTTTTCTCACCACGTTTTGAATTTGCTCAGAAAGAAAGAAAGGAAAAAGTCAGTTGTTTGTCTCTCGATCATATTGCGCTCAACCCAGAGTATTGTATGCCACTACACAATCTCCTTACTCACACTGAACGCTTCGAAGGCGAACACAGCTGCAAATGACGTTATTCAGGAGTTTGCACACAGTGCTTTTGCTTTGCAAAACACCATGTGGTGTCAAACAATTCACAGATCCACATTCTGAGAAGAATAGAAAAAAAAAGGTTAAACATTGGGAGGAAAAATCACAGATATTTGCATAAATCACAAGCAAAAAGAATGACACGTCACATGTTGTATTTTTGGAGGAAAAGTTGATTCGATTTTCTAAAAGATGTAAGCCATCTATAATATGAAACTGGTTTGTTTAAACTTTTTGTTTGACTTGTTTGTTTGTTTTGAATGTGTACGCCCTTTCTTGTATCTATATAAATGTTGTTATTTGTTGTTGATGCTGTTGTTGTTGACTGTTGTTCTTGTTCTTGTTGTTCTTATTGCTGTTATGCGTTTCCCAGCTTTAACAACTCTGGGAGTCAACCCAGACTGTACATTTAACTCATTTCATAGCACTCTGGGATCACAATGGAGATTGAAATTGCACATCGATGAGAAGTTACGGGTTGTGGACTGTGTTTTTGGAATTACCTCGCCACACAGACAGCCATACTCCGGACTTCTTTTTGATGTAAAAATATTTCGGAAACAAAAACTTCAAAGCCAGCATCTTAAGATCAGACTGAATTGCAGCCATGTCTAATTTTTTTTTTTTTAGTGTGTTGCACCCAGTATCATGATTTTTAAAGGCCGAATGTGGGTTGCGGGGTATATAGCAAAGTTGCCATCCATCTTTCCACGCTCTCCTTCAAAAATTCCCTTCTCCCCTTCTAATCTCAACTCAACGCCTTGCACAATATCCCTGTTCCTTGTTGCTATACCCTCCCCCCCCCCCCCCTTACCCCCCCACCCCCCCCCCCCCCCCCCCCCCCCCCCCCCCCCCCCACCGGCCCTCTACTACTTTCCCTCATTCAGGATTCAATCTCCACATCTGCTGTTGTAAGTGACAACTCCTTGCTGTGTCTTCACAAAAATGTTGGATTTTGGGGGGACGGGTTTTAGAGAGAACCAAGGGGTGGAATGAGATTGAAGGAAAAATGAAAGTAGTGAAACAAAAATGTTCAGAAAGCTTGCTGTGGTTGGGGACTGATGTTTCGTTTTTGTTTTTAAGAGAGAGAGAGGAGAGAGTTGAGAGAGTGCACGACCGAGTGAGAGAGGACAAAAGAAGAGCGACAGAGAGAGACAGAGAGAGACAGCCGTGAGAGATAGAGTTAGTGTGTGGATATGTGTGTGTTGGGTGTATATGTGTGTGTTTGGGGGTTGTGTTGTGTGTGTGCTGTGTGTTGTGTGCTGGGTAGTGCGTGGCGTGTGGGTGTGTGTATGTGCGTGATGTGTGTGTGTTTGTGTGGTTGTGTGTGTGTGTGTGTGGTGTATGTGTTGTATGTGCGTGTTTCTTCAATTTCACATCTATTTCAAAAATGTGATATTAGAGCGTGTGGCGTGTGTGTGTCGTGCGTATGTGCGTTTGGTGGGAGATAGAGAATGCGAGAGCGAGAGCGAGAGCGAGAGCGAGAGAGAGAGTGTGAACGAACGGGAATGACGAAATTTTATTGACAAAAGCTACAAGCCCATCAGTCATAGGTGCGGTAATTGTAAGTAACAATTAAAATAGGCGAATGATATGAAATAGGACATGAGTAATAAATCCATAGTCCAGAATATTTGCCAACCAATATTTTACAGTTAGTAGTATTGGGATCCGGTTTTCATTCATAGTATGCTTACGTTTATCTAGAGGCCTGCGTTTTATATATTTGTCTAAAGATTTTAAGCTCGGACATATTATTTGAGATAATCACTTTTTTACAAGATTGGTGGACCTGTTGGTTGGAGTTTGTCAAAAAGCATTTTTGTGGCGAATGTTCATGATAGTTCTACAAGCAAACAAAAAAATGATATTCGTTCTTCTTCTTCTTCTCCAATGCTCTGGACAAGAGTTGTTGTCTGTCTCTGCTGTAATATTACCATTGTTTGCAGTTCAAAAAGAACCACATCTATCTTAACTCAATTTTTAGTAATTACTTCGATAGCCTTTTTTTAGTTACGATATCGATACTGTTCTGGACCAAACGCTTCTTTTATGGAGCTATACCATGTGTATTTTTCAATAGACATTAACGGTTCATGCCAGTTTGTTGATACATGAAATAAGTCTATCTTTCAATTCTCTATCAAACTGTTCTTCATAACCCACCCCTGGATAGCTTAAACAATACCAAAATCCATTTATCGTCAAAAGATCTTTTACTTTAGTAGCCAGTTTACTTTTACATTATTATGTTGTTTAAGCAGCATCTCGTATGCTTTGTTGTTTATTTTTAACATAGGAAGCTGATATGTTTAATACCAGTATTTAATGCATTGTTATGGTTCTTATATAATGGGGTATCTTCCTGTTTCTCCGTACATAAGTTTATTTTGATGCATGTATGGAACACATAAGGAATTTTTTCATTGCAAAGGTGTGTACTTTTTCTACTTTGTGTGGTATCTTCTAGAACCCATTACTTCTGCTGATACGTCTGGGCCAGGTTCTATTTGTGTGTCAAAATGTATCCATAATAATTGTACTATCAGCAGAAGCTTAATTCTCATTTATTTGTTATTTGCATAACTCCATTTTTAGCTTTTGGACACCATCATATCAACATAGAGTATTACACATCTTTGTTGTAAAATGTACCCCATGGTATTTATAGTTATTTGTTTTACTTAAGTTTTTGGTCCCCATTTAAGTCCATTTTTTCTCTCATTCCCAAGTGGCCTCCCATCCTAAAATACCTATAACCCATCGTTTTCTCTGGAATTATGTGAGGCCAGACGATCTGCTTCTGATTTTAATGTGTTCAGATGATTTTGCAGAGAGAGAGAGAAGATGAGAGAGAGAGACTTAAGAGAGAGGAGGTGTCGAGTGAAGACGGGACAGAGAGAAGAGTGAAGAGAGAGAGTGGAGAGAGAGAGAGGCACGGCAGAAACATCTGAGAGGGATTAAAATAGAGGAACTCCTAACATAGAATTTTTTAAAAAAAGTTTGGGATGCTATTTATACTGACAGGCCCCTGTCGTTCCACGAGGGGAAGCTTTTGCTTTATAAAAGGTTATTATTACAGGACCTTTCTTCAAGACAAACATCTTTTATGTTCGAAATTATCATCCATAATTATTTCCATGCATTAACCATCTTGTGATAAACTTATCAATGCTATGTGAGTTTCTGTTCATACTTGACAACAAACCCTTTAGCAAAAAAACCACCTAGCTTTCTCGTTTTAGGATAAAAAACTGTCCCCTGAAGGCTGTGTGTGGGATGTTATAATGGCAAGTACTTGGAAAAATACCCAAACCAGAAACTGTCTCACTGAATGTGACCTTTCAATGTCACAGTGATACCCTGGTATGAGGGCTGATACACAACAAATAGTGTGGGTGACCTCCAGAATGCTCACACTGGGTAAAAACCTGTCCCGCTTTTCGTAGCGTAGGTACTGTTGTGCGGTGGGAAACGGTGATGGACACATTTACAAAAAATGCTCATACACCACCGGGACTGGGTGGTTAAATGAACAACACGGATTGTTTTTACCATTATCCTCGGAATTAAAGTAACGGCTAGATAAAATAAATAATTAAAAAAAAACAAAAATTTACAACGGCCATTACACAGCTTAATCATAAATGTAAACATCCCCGAAGAGAAAATGCGGCTACCTTCATGGTAAGCAGAACCAGTCGCATATACACACAATCTCTCCTTTGGTAAACCTCAGAGCTCTAGCCGAGGACTAAACGCTATATGTCAAGTCTGGGCTAGGAGAACAGAAAACCCAAAACTTAACATTTATGTATCGCCATCATGGATCTTACTAACTGGCTTAGTGCTTTATCTAATTCTATTTTATGGGTTTTTTCTTCTCTTTTCTTTACAAAATTACTCGGATGTCTTGTTCAGTTCTCTAAATAGAAATTTGATTGGAATTGCAAATGGCAGTATCAGCTAGTGTTTGGGATTTTTGGTTTGGGTTTTTGTGTGTTTTCAGAATTAATTCCACTAAGCCTGTTCTGTATGTGTGTGGGT
>CM054153.1:57883641-57888641 GCA_028751875.1 Rapana venosa | reverse complement strand
AGAGAGAGAAGAAGAAGAGAGAGAGGAGAGAGAGAGAGAGAAGAGAGAGAGACAGAGACAGAGAGGACAGAGAGACACAGAGAGATGGGCGCCGCCCTCAATATACTGCCCACATGGAGAAGCTGAGATCTCTGACCCAATCGCTCCCCTACGACCCACATAGTATGGAACACCTTTACCTTTTAGTATGTGGACAGTGTACACACATGCATACGTCCTATGACGACACCACGTCACTTGTGTCGACGACCTAACTGCCATTAACAGTTTACGCTTAGCTGACAGAGCTTGTTTCTGCCTCACTGATGTGTGCTTTCTATCCATACAAAAAATACTCAGTGTGTGTTGCGCGTCGTGTGTGCGTGTGTGTGTGTTTGTGTGTGTGTGTGTGTGTGTGTGTGAGTGCGCGTCGCGAAGGGGGGATGGGGTGCGTGGTTGCGTGTTGTTGTTTTTGTTGTTTTCAATTTAACGTCCCTATTCACATCTTGTGATATTAGGCGAGGAACTCGAACTCGAACTCGAACTCGAATATTTCAATGAGGGTAAATGGATAAGCCAGAGGCTTCTTTACACCAGGCCCTCATGGGGAAAAGAATGAAACGAACACAAATAAATCAATGAAGTGATAAACAAGTTAATGGGGGATGCAACGAAATGAATCATTCAAATATTGATAAATCTAGAGACCAGTGAAATACCACAAAAATAAACAAAGCAAATGAATAAACAAAAAAGTGGAAAGTGTATTGGTGGAAGATCAAGAAAGCAGAGAACGGGATAGAAAGAGAAAGCATTAAGAGATAGCATGTGGTGGTTGGCGTTTTGTGCTTTAGAACTAGAAATTACATAATAATAGATAATTAAAGAAGTCATCTTTAAACAATGAGGCAACAACTAAAATTAATAACAAAGTGTGACACGAAACAACAACAGTAAAAACATCTGTCACTACAACAATGTTCAAAGGGACGTGCCAAAATAGACATCCAGCGAAATGGCAAAGGTAACTTTGAATTTTCAAACACATTTTACAGAGACTGTTCTGAAAATCTAGTAACAAGGGTTCGACAACCGGCACTCATATAAGATATGGAATAAAAATATGACCACCACATTGACACACCTGATATTTTATAGTGGGCTAAAGGCATTCACATTCAATCTAAAATATAATGCATTTACTATTCTTGCGGTTACGAAACTTATCAGTCTGTGTGTGTCTGTGTTTTGTTGGAAAATAATTGAAGGTTATACATGAAGAAAAAGAACCAAGAAATGAATTAGAAATGCAATTTTACACATTTTTGTCCTAGTTTCATACTTTTATTTAGGTTTTCCAAGTTGTTACTGTTACTTTTATGTCGCTAAACAAAAAGAAAGTAGTATTTTACACAGGCACAGAACAACAAAAGAAGGAAGTAAACAAAGAAGTCAAAGCTGCTGTTGCACGGGCCAGACTTTTATATAAAATAAGAAAGAAGACAAGTTTGCGAGAACAATTTTCGTTCTGCAATGCAGGTATCAAAAATATGTCCGCAGTAAAAGGTAGGTGTCCAACACTAGGTCAACGATCAGTTTGCAAGGGAGTATGTGATAACAACTTACCAGACATCTAAACACATTTTTTTACTCGCTTTGAAAAGCATGATTCTCAATGAATTAAATGATCTGAAGCAATCCCTAGTATTCTGAGAATAGCGTCATTGTTTGCTGAAGAAATTATCTGTAAAGCACTTAAAGGCAAAATAAAATTAACAAATCTCCCGGACCAGACGGTATATGTGGGAAGAACCCGAATTCTGCGCTACTGAGCTTGCCAGTGTCCTTCAACACCTGTAATCCAGGCCTCACTGGATACTTGTCAGATCCTGTTATTTGAGAAAACTTCTCAATTTAATACCGCTCATCCAAAGAAACCCAATCCTTCTCGGCCTAACGATTTTTTAGACCTGTAGCTCTCACATCCACTTTGTGAAGAAAACGCTGAAAAGATCGAAAAATCTCTCATTCTTTTCTGCTACAGATAAAGACTAGACCACTGCAATTTCATACATGTCTCGAAGGGTGTCGAAGATGCCAAACTATCATTTTGAAACAAGTTGTATAGCCCACTTGGTAAACACCTGACATCCAATGCATAGAAGGGTGAAAGAACAGCCCCCATACATAATGCTAGCTACAAATGTCTCACCATGTGAAATTCCTCATCATAAGGCCCCAAATAGTAAATAATAAAATTTAAAGAGTTTCCCACCACCACCATTTATTACTCATCAATTGCATCCCCCATGAAATGCATACACAACTCTAACCCCCCCCCCCCCTCCACATTACGAAACCCATGTTCAGAAAGTTCCTCAACCTCTCAATACAACACCCCACCAATATGTGTACAAGAAGATACCCAATTAGCCCCCCCCCCCACCTCCATTTGCCCCTCCCCCCCCCAATATAGGGCCTCCCATTCTCCAATCTTAATACCATTATAATGAATGAGTACACCTCTCCCAATTTCCATCCCCATGTATCCCCACCATTAAAAGGTCCAACGAAACACATCGAAAATTCCTCCCCCCCCATCTGCATAGACGCCCATTGAGCCCCCTCCCATTTGATAATAATCACCCATTCTCAAACCCCCATATTTCAAATCCCCATGAATATCAACCCCCACCAAGTAAGATAGTTAACAAAACATTTTCCGCCAAAACCAACCCCAACTCATTAGTAACCCCCCACTCAACTCTCTTCTCCCAAATAACCCCCCATTGAATCCCATCCCCCAAATCCAATGTCCTCTTCCCCTCCCCCCACCCCCCCACCATACTGATTGCCTACATAAAACCATATACCCCCCCATTTACCCCCAACAACTCCTCAACTAAAACGCCGTTTCTCCCCCCATAGTTATTTACCAATAAGTAGCACCCCATGGAATCCCAGACTCCCCAAACACACTTAGTCACCCGTAGCCCTCCCCCCCCCCCAAACAATATCTCAATTCCCAAAGCAACCCCCACACCCCCCCCCCCCACAATATCTCCCCACAATTTTACTACTCCATCAAAAAATAACGTCCCCCATCCCATAGAGTAAATAATAGAAGAAGAACAACGCCCATCCCCCCCACCAGCTTAGACATTTAACCCCCCCTCTCCATCCCCCGGGGTCCTCCCCCATCCCCCATATGACCCCCATCCCCCCACCATGACCAACAGACGCCCATAATACCCCAATTAGCAACCATAATTATCACATCCCCCCCCCATGTAATGCCCCATCCCCCATTACTCATGGTAAATGAACCACCCCCACAAATAGTAATAATGCAACCACCCTTCCCCCCCCCTTATCTCCCCCCCCCATATAACATCCTATTGTAGTCCTCACAAATGCCTGACACTATCACAATCCCCCCATTATTAATAAAAGTCCCCCCATTCCAAAAAATTTGAAATTCCCCCCCATAGTTCCTAACACCCCCCCCCCATTACATTGAAACACACTCCCCTATCTCCCCATTTTTATTTTTTAATACACTCCCCCCCCCCCAAAACCCCACCCCCCATGAGTCCCATGAAAAATATCTCCCATACCCCACCCATATGAACCCCGACCCCATCCATAAGATACAAAAAAAAAATGTCCATGACCCCACCATGACTAACTCCATACGCCCCATCCCGATATCCCATACAATAAATAAAACTCCCATTCATGAAAAACCATTAATGCCAGAATATTGTTCGCTGACTTTAGTTCAGCTTTTCAATACAATGCAGCCTCACGTTCTGGTTAACAAAATAAATTTCAAAATTTGTACGTAGACAAACAACTTGTTCGATGGCTGATTGAATTTTTTAACCAACAGACCACAGGTGTTTTGGCCACATAATATCTTTTTCGTTAGATTTACCTGCACTGGTTCTCCGCAGGGTTGCGTCCTCCTCACCAAAATCTGTACATTCTATACACAATGATTGCAGAAGCAACTAATGAAAAATTCTTTCTGGTAAAGTTCGCAGACGATAGTGCTCTGTTATCCCTCCTATCCGGAATTCATCTTAGACCATGGTCCAGCCCTCACCGAGTTCGCACACTGGGTGTGACGAGCCTATCTGGAGCTAAATGGTTTACTAAAACTAAAGACCTCTGCCTATCGACTTCAAAGATCAGGGCATACTCCTAAGAATATTATTATCCATAATCCAAGAAGTTGAAAACGTTTTGAACTATAAGTACTGGGAACTGTTTTTGACCACAAGTATAAACTGGGAGCGTACACTGACGCTATTGTCAAAAAGGGACAACAACGTCTGTATTTTTCGAGGAAACTGAACTCATATTTTTGTAGACAAAAAATCCTTTCTTGTTTTAAACTAGTCTTAACTAGAGAGGTTTGTTCTAAAGTTTTGCTTTCATTTGGTTGGTACAATAACCTTAAAGTGGTAAAAACAAGAACGGCCTGCAGAGACATTGGTTACGAATCTGCTCAAAAATAATGGAAAAGAACAAAGAGATCTCATGTCCGTTCTGCAATCAGCAGCTTTGAACGCAAAGCCAACAGCCAATTTGGCGGGTTGATCCTCTCATTGCTTTGTTCCAGAATTTCAAGTTCCTTCGTAACGGCCGTTTTCGGTGTCCCATCAGCAAAACCAACAGAAAAAGAAATTCTTTGTGCCCAGTACGCATTCGAACTTCTGAATTCAAATGATGTTGACTACCCTAGTTCTTGACATTTCTCTGAATTATCTGCCTGATTGTCATTGTTACGAGTGTAGTCAATACATAATAGAGTGTGTGTGTGTGTTGTGTGTGTGTGTGTGTGGTTGCGTGGGTAAGTGAAATAAGTCTGTGTCTATTCAACTGGTCATAAAACAGTGAATTCATATATTGGTTATGGTGTGGGTGTGCGTGGGCGTGTTCGCACCCCACGTACGTGCGTGTGTAATGTGCTTGGCGTATATGCTTGCGTAAAAATAAGTTTTTCTGACTTTCTA
>CM054153.1:57876141-57878641 GCA_028751875.1 Rapana venosa | reverse complement strand
TGTGTGTGTGTAGAGGGGGGTAAGTGTGTGTGTTTGTAGGGGGGGAGGGGGTTGTGTGTGTGTGTGTGTGTGAATTTATCTTTTTTTTAAAATAATGCATTCATATCATGTACTGTTGTATTGTGCTGTATTGTGTGCGTACGAGCGCACACGTGTGTATGCATGTGTGTGCGTGTGTTTTTTGCGTGCGTGCGTGTGCGTGTGTGTGTGTGTGCGTGCGTGCGTGTGTGTGTGTGTTGGGTGGGGCTGGGTGTGTGTGTGTGAAAGACAAACACAAAGTGATCATTGAAATTGCATTTGCAGATGGCAAAATAGATACGGAATACATTTAATAATAGTTCCTTGAGACACACATGCAAACATGAACGCACACACACACTCGCGCGCACACACAGACATACTCACACACACATACACACACACACACGCGCGCGCACACACACAACACATATACACACACTCTCACACTAAAGAACACGCACACACACAAACACACACTCACACATACACGCATCCCGCTCTCACGCACATTAACCATCTCCTCAGAACCTTACACTCACTTATTATTTTCATCTTCTTGCATGCATCATTGCCTCACATATTTCAAATCACATTTTCCAGAACTTAAACCTCTTCTAACAAAACCAAAAAACCAAAAATTCCCTTCACTTTCTATATGGCCAGACTATCTGACCTGTCCAAAACCCCCCCACCCCCCCCCCACCCCCATCCCCCGACCCCCATCACCCACCCACCCTAAAAAAAAACAACAACCCACACACACACTCAGTGTCATTAACACCTCATTCCTCACCCTCATCTCCCTCATCACCTGCCTCCAGAGGAGGTGATTGGTCAATTTGAGACATGTCAAAATATGATTGATGAGGAAACTGCCCTCCTGGGGGCTAGAATACATTTCAGGCCGATTTCTCCTCCTCCTGTTCCTTCGGGTTTTGTGTGTGTCGACATACCGCTGTCTCTGTCTGTCTGTCTGTCTGTCTGTCTCTGTCTCTCTGTCTGTCTCTCTCGCTCTGTGTCTCGGTCTCTCTCTCTCTCTCTCTCTCTCTCTCTCTTCTCTCTTCTCTCTCTCTCTCTCCTCTCTCTGTCACTCTCTCTCGCTCTGTCTCTGTATAAGTATTGGGTTATTATTATTAAGATGTATCCCTAACGGGCGGGGACTGGATGTA
The DNA here is from genome assembly GCA_028751875.1 of Rapana venosa. Taxonomy (NCBI): domain Eukaryota; kingdom Metazoa; phylum Mollusca; class Gastropoda; order Neogastropoda; family Muricidae; genus Rapana; species Rapana venosa. The sequence continues at coordinate 57,877,451 of CM054153.1, read as the reverse complement.
AAAAAGCACATGTGTGCTTATTCATTATCCTCGAAATAAAAGAATTTGTCATTGTCATTGTCATTGTCATTGTCTGTCTTTCTCTCTCTGTCTCGGTCTGTCTCTCTCGCTCTGTGTCTGCCTTACTCTGTCTCTGTCTGTCTATCTCTATGTCTCTGTCTATCTCTCTGTCTCTGTCTGTCTCTCTCTGTCTCTGTCTGTCTCTCTCTGTGCCTCTGTCTGTCTGTCTGTCTCTCTGTCTTTGTCTTTCTCTCTCTGTCTCTGTCTGTCTGTCTGTCTGTCTCTCTCTCTCTCTGTCTCTCTCTCTCTCCCTCTCTCTCTCTGTCTCTGTCTTTCTCTCTCTGTCTGGCTCCCTCTCTCTATCTCTGTCTTTCTCTCTCTGTCTCTGTCTTTCTCTCTCTCTGTCTCTTTCTATGTCTCTCTGTCTCTCTCTGTCTGTCTGTCTCTATCTTTCCTCTCTCTCTCTCTCTCCTTCGCTTCTCTCTCTCTCTCTCTCTCTCTCTCTCTCTCTCTCTCTCTCGCTTTCTATCTTTTCTCTCTTCTCTCTTCTCTCTTTCCCCTCTCTCTCTCTCTCTCTCTCTCTCTCTCTCTCTCTCTCTCTCTCTCTCTCTCTCTCTCTCTCTCTCTCTCTCTCTCTCTCTCTCTCTGTTTTGTTGATAGTCCCTAATCAGGGCAAGAGCCGAAAAAAAATGCCTATGCTTATTCTCTTTCCTTTGAAAATTAAAGATTCATTCATTCATTCATTCATTCATCCATGCGTCCATTCATTCATTCATTAAATCAATTGAGGATTCATTCATTCTCTCTCTCTGTCTCTCTATATCTCTCTCTGTCTCTCGCTACTCTCTCTGTCTCTCTCTCTCTGTCTCTCCCTCTCCCTCTTTTTCTCTGTTATCTATACTCCCCTTTCTCTCTCTCTCTCTCTCTTCTCATCCTCTTTTCTCTCTCTCTCAATCTCTCTCTCTCTCTCTCTCTCTCTCTCTCTCTCTCTCTCTCTCTCTCTCTCTCCCCTCTTTCTTTCTTTCCCCCTCCTCTCTCTGTGTCTCTCTTTGCAGCCAGGAAAGATGGCAGGACGGTTAAGACACAATTATTCAGAGAACTGATGCCAGAACATTGGTGGTCAAGCCATATTAAAAAAAGCTGCCGTTCTTTAAAAAAAGTTACGAATCTGTGGGCTTTGTATAATACTTCGAGCTTCGAAAGTCAAGGCAAGTCAAGTCAAGTCAAGTCAAAAACACTTAAATCATCCCATAAAGGGAAATTACAATACTGACATTGATACGTATCATTGTCTCGAAATATACAAAAAG
>CM054153.1:57863641-57868641 GCA_028751875.1 Rapana venosa | reverse complement strand
CACTGTCTCTGCTTCATCAGCAAGCTATTTTCTCTGCTGATTCTCTCTTTCCTTTAGTTCTCTCTCTCTCTCTCCCTCTCTCTCTCTCCTCTCTCTCTCTCTCTCTCGCTCGCTCGCTCGCTCTCTCTCTCACTCTCTCTCTCTCTCTCGTTTAATATTTTGATGCTCATCTAATGATTAGCATTTTTTTTCTCAAAATCCTCTCTCAACCTAACTCCTATCCCTCCTCCCCAGTTGCCTATGGATACAACCAGTAACAAATAATAGTTCCATCAAGTCCAAATGTGCACGCACGCACGCGCACGCACACACCACACACAACGCACGCACGCACGCACACACACACACAACACACACACACACACACACACCACACACACACACACACACAGAGGTCACACACCCTGGCAGGGCAATAGAATCTTGGCTGTTGAAGGCAGGGAAAAACTATGAAATGGAGCAGGAGATGAAAATCTTAGGTTTGAAATAAATGTCTTGATATTGGATTTAAAAGTGTCATAAGAAGGCTTTTGGCGGAGAGAGAGGGAGATCATTCCACATCAATGGACCAGAAATTGAGAAAGAGCGACGGCCGATGATGGATTGGTTGAATCGAGGTATTCGTAAGGACAAGGTATCTGCAGCAGAGCGGAGAGAACGAGAAGGAGTGTACAAGTGAAGACATTCACAGAGGTAGGCGGGTGCTGTTTTGTGGAGACATTTGTAACAGAGGGTACTGATCTTATAGTTTACTCTCTGTGGCACAGGCAGCCAGTGGAGAGATTGCAAGAGAGGGGTAATATGCTCATATTTTTTTCTTTCTAAGGATTAGTCGAGCTGCAGAGTTTTGTATACGTTGAAGGGGTTGGATTGATGATGCTGGCAGACAAGCCAACAGAGAATTGCAATAGTCCAGACATGAAAGAATGAGAGACGCAACAAGTTTGGATGTTGCATCTGTGGACAGGTACTTCCGAATTGCACTGATACGCCGTAATTGATAATAGCAAGACTGGCAGGTCTGGGTGATGAATTTTTGCATAGAGAGTGTGTTGTCAATAATGACCCCTAGATACTTCACAGCAGTGGATAAAGGGACTGATGCATTGTCCAGTTGTATTGAAGCTGTTGTGATGGAAGAGAGTTTGTGTTTGGTCCCTACAAGCATGGTTTCCGTTTTATATGCATTTAGCTGTAATTTGCTCTGTATCATCCAATTTTGGATATCTTGAAAGCAGTGGGCCATATTTGTAAAGAGAGAAGGCAGATTTTCAGGAGTGTCGCTGCTTAGAATCTGAGAGTCATCTGCATAAAAATGATGGTTGATCTGATGGCGGTTAATTATATGTGACAATTGAGCAGTGTAGAGGGTGAAAAGAACAGGGCCCAGAACAGATCCCTGTGGAACTACACATTCCAATCTGGCAGGTACTGACTAAATCTTGTTTACTGTGACTGTCTGGAATCGGTCAGTAAGGTATGAACTAAACCAGGTAAGGGCTGTACCAGTAAAACCAAATATTTTTTGACGACGGGAGAGAAGAATAGAGTGATCAATAGTGTCAAAGGCTCCAGATAAGTCGAGTAGAGTAAGAAGAGAGATTTTTCCTGAGTCAGAAGCGAGTAGAAGTGTATTTAGGGTGTGGACAAGAGTGGTTTCAGTGCTGTGGTTGACGCGATAGGCAGACTGAAACGCAGAAAGGAGACTGTTGGAGAGAAGGTGGTTGTTGAGCTGTTTGAGAACTACTTTTTCAAGGACTTAAGAGATAAAAGGTAGGTTGGAAACAGGTCTATAGTTCTACAGAATGTTGGGGTCAAGGTCATGCTTTTTGAGTAGAGGTGTGACTATGGCAGTTTTTAGAGCTGAAGGAACATTTCCAGAGACAAGAGATAAGTTTACTATATTCGTAATAGTGGGAATAAGTTGTGGCAGGCACTGTGCAAAAAGAGAAGCAGGTATGGGGTCAAGAACACATGATTTTATAGTTATTCCTTTCAGAATTATCTCGATTTCTTTCTCGCTTGCGGGATGAAAGGAAAGGAGAGGAGTGCCAGAGAATTGGGGATCAGAAGTTGCAGGCTGGAAAGGAGTCTGATCCAAACTGGAGCGAATGTTGCGGACCTTATCAGAGAAGAATGCAGAAAATATAGAAGGAAGTTCAGAGTGGTCGTGAATAGAAGGCAGTACATCCCCACTCTCTCGGCCAAGTAGGCAGAAGAACAGCCAGAGTCAGTGAGGGAAGACATACCACTACATTGTGTACACTGTACTGTCACTGCTTCAGCAGCAGCAGCAGCAACAAGCTATTTTCTCTGCTGTCCTCTTTTCTTTCTCTTTTACTGCTGATTTCCAACGACGATACTCAAAGACTGTTACCTCCATTTTTTTTTTTATTCCACGTTGGACAGTGTAGTGGGGGGAGAAGGGGGAGAGGGGGTAGGGAAGGGAGGAGGGAGAGATATGGGAACAGCTTGATTTAGAAAAAAAATGTTAAGTGGGGGGAGGGAGGGAGGGTGGAAGAATATGGTGGGAGAGAGAGATTTCTAGTTAACTGAGGATTGGGCTTGGGGATTAGAATTTTTGCAGGCGTTTTTTTCGTAATTCTCTCTATGTCTCTCTGTCTCTCTATGTCTCTCTCTGTCTCTCTCCGTTTCTCTCTCTGTCTCTCTCTCTTCCTCTCTTTCTGTCTTTTTCTCGCTCGCTCGTTCTCTCTGTCTTTCTCTCTGTCTCTCTTTCCATCTCTGTCTCTCGATTCTCTCTAGGCCATTGTGTGCCAGTGTGGACAGATGACATAATTTACAAAACCGCCTAAACATGGGGACTGGATGTAAAAAAGCACATAAGTGCTTATTCCATTATCCTCAATATAAAAGAATAAAATAAAGAAATAAAATAAAATACATATTTAAAAAAATATATATATCTTCGCAGAACATCATGCTCACACGTTGAAACCCGTTCCACTTTTGAGAAGAGTAGGCCATTATGTGTCGGTGGGAACGGTTGACAACATTCACAAAACTGCATACACACAGGGACTGGATGTAAAACAAAGCACACGAGTGCTTATTCCATCATTCTCAAAATAAAAGAATCAAATAAGAATAAATCTCTGTCTCTCTCTGTCTCTATCTCTATCTCCCTCTGTCTCTCTCTCCCTCTCTCTGTCTCTCTCTCACTCACTGTCTCTGTCTGTCTGTCTGTCTGTCTGTCTGTCTCTGTCTCTCTCTCTCTCTCTCTCTCTCTCTCTCTCTCTCTCTTTCTCTCTGTTTCATGTCACCATCCATCTGATGATTATCAGCTTTTGGAAATCCCTCTCAACCCATCTACTCCTCCCTCCCTCCTACCCCCCACCCCCCCATTGCCTGTAGAGAAGAAGACGTGCTATTATCATACCACACTGTGTACACTGTACTGTCTCTGCTTCAGCAGTAGTAGCAGCAGGCTATTTTCTCCGCTGTCCTCTTTTATTTCTCTCTTACTGCTGATTTCCAATGACGATACTCAAAGACTGTTACCTCCATTTTTTGTTCCAGGTTGGAGGGGGTAGTGGGGTAAGAAGGGGGAGGGGGGATGGGAAGGGCGGAGGGGGAGATATAAAACAGCTTGATTTAGAGAAAAAAAAGTTAAGTGGTAGAGGGAGGGGTGGAGGGAGTGAGAAGATGGTGGGAGAGAGAGAGATTGTAGTTAACTGGCGGTTGGTGTTGGGGGAGGAATAGTGTTTGGAGTTTCGTGCGCTTTCTGGTGACTCTCTTTGTCCTTCTGCCTCTGTTGCCTGCATCTTTCTTGGTCTATGTCTGTCTCTTGAACAGAGAGAGACAGAGACAGACAGAGAGACAGAGAGAGAGAGAGAGACAGACAGAGACAGACAGACAGACAGACAGTGAGACAGACAGACAGACAGACTGACAGGAAGAGAGATAATCCCTGGTAGAAAGGTTGGCTATAAGCTGTCTGGCTGGAAGCTGTGTCAGCCATCTCTAAGTAGTTATCACAAGGCCAGCAGACTTAGACCATAGGCCGATGACAGTGGTTAGCATTGGATTCAGACCATAGACCCTATGCCGACCAGCCAGCAATCACAGATACTCTTCTTCTGTCTGGCCTATTCTATTCTACAGCATGGCAGGGGACAGCGTAGCTCAGTGGTCATAGCACTCACTTTCCCCAAGCTAAGGTTAAGCAGCATCGAGCGTTGTTACCACTTGGATGGGTGACCGTTTGCGCGCCTTGGCTTCAGTACAGCCCCCCAGTTCACCCAGCTGTAAATGGGTACCTGCCCTCTTTAGGGTCAGGGAAGGTAAAGCAGCGAGGGAGAGGAGATGGGCGCCGCCATCAATATGCTGGCCCCTAGAGAAGTGAGGTCTTTGACGCCTCGCCCCCCTACGACCACATAGGTTATGGGACTACTTTACCTTTTACCGTGTACGATGGTATATCTTGTATAAGCCACACTTTTCCTGTATTTCCAAACCCTCCATTAAGGTTTACTTTGCACAGAAAAAAAATCATCGTAGTATGAACAATTTATCCATGTACAATTTTTAGTAAACATGTGTTTGTAAAATTGTGAGTTGTTAAAACAATTTCGATGTTACATAAAGTTAATAACGTCATTGCTCTACATGTTACACTTGCCCTTTTTCGAATGCTATTAATACATTAACTTGTATGTTAAAACATGGAAATGCTCTTCTGCTGAAATTGCACGAAGCATGTTTTGGGTGTTTTTTTAAACCATTTTTCACAGCTAAATTGTCTATGCCTATTTTGTTTCATGCCCCCTGTTTGTTTGTTTATTTCCTTGAAATAAAAAAAAGTCTTTAAATCTTGGAAAACTTACAGAACTATGATATGAACCAACATTGCTTATTTGTTTATTTTGGTTGTTTGGTATTTTTAAAATGCCCAGAACGTCTTGAAGGACAATCAATCTGTTCTAAAGATGATTCACTTATGTTGAACAATATTTTGATTTTAGTTTTGCTTCACTTTTGCA
>CM054153.1:57846141-57853641 GCA_028751875.1 Rapana venosa | reverse complement strand
ATTGCTAAAGGTTTGCAGTCATGTTCCATGGGACATTTGTTATAATTATTGAAGTTTTGTTGTTGGTTTTTTTGGGGGGATATCATAACTTGGTTATGTTGATTAGTACGTTCTATGTGTCGTTACGATGTATTCATACACACACCCACCCACTCACACACACACCTACACACACACACACACACACACACACACACACACACACACACACACACACACACACATACACACACACACACACACACACACACACACACACACACACACACACACACACACACACACACGCACTATCTGTATCTTATTTTCCTCGCTTTTTTTTTTCTTTAGATCGATCGCTTGATGAAAAAAAGCAAATGCACTGCTTATTCAATGTACCGTCTGAAAATAAAAGTTTGACTTTGACTATGACTTTGACTTTGTATCTGTGTTTGTCTGTCTGTCTATGACTGATTCTCCCTCCCTCTCCCTCCCTCTCTCCCTCTCCCTCTCTCCCTCTCTTTTCCTGTTCCTCCCCAAAAAGCTGTGTATCAAGTTCGGCAACAGAGGCAATCACATCACCAGTCTTTCAGAATCGATCAGCTTCTATAGCCCCCCCCTCCCCCCCCGGACCCCCCACTCCCCCAGCCCCCCCTCCACCCCCTACCCCCCACCCCCACCTCACACCTTCCTTACCAACATAAGAAAGAAGATGCTGCAGTAGAGATGGTATGTACAGAGCCATGTTCTGTCTCTACGTGTATTTTTTTGTCTGGGGGTCAGTGTTGTTGTTGTAGTTGTTGTTGATGTTGTTGTTGCTGTTGTTGTTGCTGCTGTTACTGCTGATATTGCTGCTGTTGTCCAGTATTCCTTGGTTGTTAGAAACGTGATTGAACAAAAAAAAGTCATTGTGTGGAGACATTTAGAAAGAAAAATGTAGATCAGTTTGTTGTTGTTGTTTTGTTTGTTTTTTTGGGGGGTGGGGGGTGGGAAGGGCGGTGGTGAGGGGAGGAAGCAGTGGTAATAATTTCAAAGAAAATGGAGCGAAGAATGATTTCGAGTGTAGAAACGTATTTTAGGTCGAGTCTGTGCTTGTGATATAGTGGAAATGTGTGTGTGTGTGTGTGGGGGGGGGGGGGGGGGGGTGAGGGGGGGTGAGGGGGGAAGAGTTTTGTGTGTGTGTGGTGTTTATGTGTCTGTGTGTCTGTGTTGTGTGGTGTGTGTGTCTGTGGTGTGTGGTGTGGTGTGTGTGTGTGTGTGTGTGTGTGTGTGTGGTGTTTATGTGTCTGTGTGTCTGTCTTGTGTGGTGTGTGTGTGTCTTTGTCTTTTTTGTCTGTGTGTATGCTTGCCGGGTTGTTGTTTTTTTCTGTCACTTAAACACACATGCAATGCACTTGTCCTTGGATGCCTGCTCGCACACACTCTCACACACACACACAGGCACACACACAAACACAACACACATATACACACACGCACACACACACACTCACACGCACACACACAAACACAACACACATATACACACACGCACACACACACACGCGCGCACACACATACGCACACGCACGCACACATACACACACACACACACCACAACACCACACCCCCCCTCACACACACACAACCAGCCAGCCAAACAGACAAAGACAGAGAGCTACAGAGATCAAAGATGCCGAAAGCAGAAAGTCCGGGGAAAAAAAGACAAGAAAGTAAGAACATGATCATGTAGCCGAGTCTTCAGAATCAGAGGAGTTGCTCCTCTCGATCTATATAGGTTTGGGTGGAGACACCCGCCAACTTTTTTTATACTTCCTGTGACAGACTGCCGATAGCAGTCTGTCTATCTTTCTCTCTCTCTGTCTGTCTGTTTGTCTGCCTTTCTGTCTTTCTGTGTGTGATTTGCCTCTGTCGTGTCTTCGTCATGGAGTTGTCTGTCTGTCTGTCTGGTTTGCCTGATGTCTCCCATCTGTTCTTCTATATGCCTATGTCCTGTATGCGTCTGTTGTCTATCTTACTTTGTGTTTGTCTGTCTGTATGTCTGCTGTATGTCTGTCTGTGTGTTTTCCAATCTGTTGGCTGCTGTTTCTGTCTGTCTTCTGTCTGTCAATGTGTATGTCTGCTTTCTGTCTGCATCTGTCTGTCTTCATGTCTGCCTTATGTTGCTGTCTGCTGCTATGCACGTCTTTCTGTCTTTTCTGTTGTATGTCTTTTTTATTGTCTGTCTGGCTGTCTTTGTCTGTATGTATGTTATCTATTTTTTTCTGTCTGTCTGTTGTATTATTCTTTTGTCTTGTTTTCTGACTTCTGTCTGTATTCTTTTTTGTCTGTCTCTCTGTCTGTTGTTTGTGTTTATTTTATCTGTCTGTCTGTTATTTACTGTTATGTCTTTTACTGTCTGTCTGTATGTTTGTTTGTCTCTGTCTGTTTTCTTGTCTTTCTCTGTCTGTCTGTCTTCTATGTCTGTCTGTTCTTCTGTCTTCTGTTGTCTGTCTGTCTATCTGCCTTGTCCTGTCTTTCTATCTGTCCGCCTGTCTGTTCTTTCTGTCTGTTCTGTCTGTCTGTCTGTCTGTCTTTCTATGTCTCCTCTGTCTGTCTGTCTTTCTAGTCTTCCTCCGTCTTTCTATCTGTCTGTCTAGTCTCTCCGTCTTTCTATCTGTCTGTCTATCTGTCTTTCTATTTGTCTGTCTGTCTGTCTGTGTGCCTGTGTGTCATGTGTCTGGTGATTCTTCTGGTGCGTGTGTCTATGAAGAACTCACATGATGTAATTCTACCTCTCTTCTTTTGCTGGTTTACATTTATTTTTTGTGATTTATTACTGCACTGTTTCGCCTGTCGTCAAATACACTCCTATTTCTGTTTTTATGAGGATTTTTTCTGTGCCGGAATCCTATGTTCTTTTGCTGTTAGTTCTTCGTGTGTTTGTGTGTGTGTGTGTGTGTGTGTGTGTGTGTGTGTGCGTGCGTGTGTGTGTTGTGTTGTGTGTGTCTGTGTGATTGTTGTGTGTGTCTATCTGTCTGTCTGTCTCTTTTCCTAGCTCTGTCACTTTTTTATTTTTTATTTGTTGACATCTTTCGCTTTCTCTGTCTCTATTTCTTCTGTCCTGTCTGTCTGTTTGTCTCTTTGTCGGTTATGTAGGTGATGTGTATGTCTCTGTGTTGTGTGTCCTTCTCCTGTTCTCTATCAATCTCTCTGTCTTTGTGTCTCTCTGTGTTTTGTTCTCTCTTTCTTTCTCTTCTCTTCTCTCTCTCTCTCTCTCTCTTCTCTTCTCTCTTCTTCTCTCTCCTCTCTCTCTCTCTCCTCTCTCTCTCTCTCTCTCTCTCTCTCTCCTCCTCTCTTTCTCTCTCTCTTTCTCTCTATCTGTCTTTCTGTCTGTCTGTCTCTCTGTCTCTGTCTCTGTCTCTTCTCCTCTCTCTCTCTCTCTCTCTCTCTCTCTCTCTCTCTCTTACTTTCTCTATCTCTCACAGACTTCAAATTTCAAACATCAAACTTCAAGAATTGATGTAACGACGCCACCTTGTCTCTGCTACAACGTACAATATAAACTACTGACCACGCATTAGACATTCAAATAAACCGTAACTAACACAGCCACCCTAAAGATAACAATGGACCGGGAAGAGCTTCTCCACAACCCAGGCACTTGCCCACAACCGCGGCAAATGGAGCCACTGGTGCAACGTTCGTCACTGCAGTGCCCCCTACGACCCTGGAGGGGTTACGGGAGCAGACGACCAGAAAGACAAGAAACAGTCCACTCTTTCTTTTGTAATCCAGGCACTATTGACTGTCACTAAGTATTTGAAACACACAGTTAAATTGTGGGGTCGATAAAATGGCTTTGTTTTCAAATCGACACTTTCCCATTTCAGTATCGGTCCAATCGCTACCTTTCTCCATCTCTGTCTGTGTCTGTCTGTGCCAGCATTTTAATTTTTAAACTTCTTTTTATGATCAAAATAATGAATTATATATCTTTTTTGCCTCGACATAGCTACAAACTGAATTCTTCACTTGTCTGTAAAAGACTTTGGATAAACTAGCCAGCCTATTCTAAAACAAACAACCAACCAACCAAAGAAACAAACCACGAACGCGAAAAACAAATGCTGGTAATAGCTTACAAATAAACCAATCAGCCTCATCCTAAACAAAGAAGACCACTTCTAAGAAAGTAAAGACAATTTCCGACAGCCATTTCAGTTCTTGCTTTCTAAAAAAAGATCGAAACGCCTCTCTGTCTTGAATCAATGATGAACATTCCAATATTGCCCTTGGCAGCAACAATAATGTTCAGGGAGTCTCTTCTCTCTTCTCTCTCTCTCTCTCTGTCTCTCTCTCTCTCTCTCTCGTCTTCTCTCTCTCTCTCTCTCTCTCTCTCTCTCTCTCTCTCTCTCTCTCCTTCTTTCAGCGGTCGTCTGATCAATACCTTTTTTCTGTGTGATAGCTTCAGCTTTAATGTCTGAGCTTCATTGGAAACACTCACAGTTTCTTGCGGGTGTGCTATTTCTTATAACATATTCAAGAAGTGATGTGCTTCTCCCGAATGATAAATTCTGTGTAATGTTGTAAACTGGAAGGGACACAGATTTGTCAGTGTCGTCATGGAAGTTGCGACAGGAAGTGATAGTATTATGTTGTATCATTTACACAGATAGGCTGGGAATGGAGAGATGAAGAGAAAAAAAGAGAGAGAGAGAGAGAGAGAGAGAGAGAGAGAGAAGAGAGAGAGAGAGAGAGAGAGAGAGAGAGAGAGAGAGAGAGAGAGAGAGAGAGAGAGAAGCACACCACATTATTTTATGACATACGCTTTTTTCCCTGGATTGGCAAAACCTTGATACACTTCAACTGGCAGTTTATGATAAGCGCATCTACCGTTTCTATAGACAGACACGCCCTTCCTGTTGCCTTCTTTCACCCAGGGTCATTGCCTTCAACACGCCTTTTAATGGTGAATCTTTTTGTCATTGAACAGTATTTATCCTTTTTACCACGATATAGCAGCAAACTAAATTCTCTACTTGTCTGTAAAAGACTGTCAATAAACTAGTCAGCCTATTCTAAAGCAAGCAAGGAAACACTCAAACAAACAAACAATCAACCATCCAACCAACCAAACAAACAAACCATGAACGCGAAAAAAATGTTGATAAAAATTTACAAATAAACCAATCAGCCTCATTCTAAACAAAGAAGACCACTTCTAAGACATTAAAGACAATTTCCGACAGCCATTTCAGTTCTTGCTTTCTACAAAAGATCGAAACGCCTCTCTCTCTTGAATCAATGACGAACATTCCAATATTGCCCTTGGCAGCAACAATCATGTTCAGGGAGTCTCTCTCTCTCTCTCTCTCTCTCTCTCTCTCTCTCTCTCTCTCCTCTCTCTCTCTCTCTCTCTCTGCTTCTCTCTCTCTCTCTCTCTCTCTTCTCTCTCTCTCTCTCTCTCTCTCTCTCTCTACTCTCTCTCTCTCTCTCTCTCTCTCTCTCTCTCTCTCTCTCTCTCTCTCTCTCTCTCTCTCTCTCTCCCCTTCTTTCAGGGATCGTCTGATCAATACGTTCTTTCTGTGTGATGGCTTCAGGTTTAATGTCTGAGCTTCATTGGAAACACTCACACTTTCGTGGGGGTGTGCTTTTTCTTATAAAATATTCAAGAAGTGATGTGCTTCTCCCAAATGATAAATTCTGTGTCATGTAGTAAACTGGGAGGGAAAAAGATTTGTCAATGCAATAACGGAACTTATGTCAGGAAATAATGATCTTTTGTTCTATCATTTACACAGGTAGGCTGGGAATGGATAGGTGAAGAGAAAAATCAGAGAAGAGAAGAGACGAGAAGAGAAAGAGGGAGAGAGAGAGAGCTAGAGAGAGAGAGAGAGAGAGAGAGAGAGGAGAGAGAGAGAGAGAGAGAGAGAGAGAGAGAGAGAGAGAGAGAGAGAGAGAAGCACACCACATTATTTTGTTACATAAGCTTTCCTCCCTGGATTGGCAAAACCCTGATACACTTCAACTCGTAGTTTATGATTAGCGCATCTAACATTCCTATGGACAGATACGGCCTTCCTGTTCCCTTCTTTCACCCAGGATCATTACCTTCAACATGCCTTTTAATGGGGAATCTTTTTGTCATTAAACAGTATTTATCCTTTTTACCTGGTATAGCTACAAACTAAATTCTCTACTTGTCTGTAAAAGACTTTGAAAAAAATAGTCCGCCTATTCTAAAGCAAGCAAGGAAACAAACGAACAAAACTTAAACAAACAACCAGCTGACCAAACAAAGAGATCATTAAAAACGTCTTGGCAAAAGACTAGAAATAAACCAATAAGCCCCTACCTAAAAAAACAAAACAAAAAAAAAGTCCAAACCCAAACCACTTCAAAGACATTAAAAGACAATTTCCGACAGGCATTTAAAAAAGATTGAAACGTCTCTCTCTCTCTTGAATCAATGACGAATATTCCAATATTGCCGTTGGACGCAACAATGATGTTCAGGGAGTCCTCTCTCTCTCTCTCTCTCTCTCTCTCTCTCTCTCTCTCTCTCTCTCTCTCTCTCTCGCTCTCTCTCTCTCTCTCTCTCTCTCTCTCTCTTCTCTCTCTCTCTACTCTCTTCTCTCTCTCTTCTTTCTCTCTCTCTCTCTCTCCTCTCCCTTCTTTCAGCGGTGTCTGATCAATACCTTCTTTCTGTGTGATGGCTTCAGGTTTAATGTCTGAGCTTCATTGGAAACACTCACACTTTCTTGCGGGTGTGCTTTTTCTTATACAATATTCAAGAAGTGATGTGCTTCTCCCAAATGATAAATTCTGTGTCATGTTGTAAAATGGAAGGGAAAAAGATTTGTCAGTGTGTTAATGAAATTTGTGACAGGAAGTGATCATATTCTGTTGTATCATTTACACAGATAGGTTGGGGATGGAGAAATAAAGAGAAAAGAAGAGAAGAGGTAGAGAGAGATACAGACAGACAGAAAGAGACAGAAAGACAGAGAGCGAGAGACAGACAATGTGGACGGGACGAGAAGAAACAGAGAACAGGAGACAGAGATACAGACAGAGGGACAGACAGACAGACTTAGAAAACAGAGAAACAGAACACATGACTAACAGATAGGCAAAACAGATTGCTAAACAGCAGTATTATAGTAGGAAAAGAACAATACTAAAAGGTATAACAGAGACAGACAGACAGACAGACAGACACAGACACAGACAGACAGCAGACAGAGAGAGACATAGAGACACAGAGACAGAGGTAGAGAGACAGAGGGAAACAGACAGACAGACAGAGAGAGTTACAGTGAAAGACAGAGAGAGAGATAGAGTATCACATCACAGACAGACAGACAAACAGATAGATTAGAAACTACTTTTAAAGTCAGGAATTTCTTAAACAGACTGATAACTGACGCAGGTAGACACACACACACACACACACACACACTCACACACACTCACACACCCCACACACACACACACACAACACACACACACACACACACACACACACACACACACCAC
>CM054153.1:57838641-57841141 GCA_028751875.1 Rapana venosa | reverse complement strand
AGCTATTAGTTTCTAAGGAAGTAGTTCTAAGCAGAATTAACTTGAGAGAACGTTTATATACTCTCTCAAGTTGTCGTAAACAGTTTTTACTTGCCAAATCCCAGCATGTAGATGCATAATCAAGAGAGAGAGAGAGAGGGAGAGAGAGAGAGAGAGAGAGAGAGAGAGAGAGAGAGAGACAGACAGACAGACAGACAGACAGACAGACAGACAGACAGACAGACAGACAGACAGACAGAGAGAGAGAGAGACAGACAGACACAGAGACAGACAGGCTGAGACAGAGACAGACAGACACACCGACAAACAGACACAAACTTGTTTCTGAATGGAAATCTTTACCCTTTTATTATCCATCATTTCCTGGCCAAAGGAAAGATAGTTTACTACGTCATGGACATACACGTGGACGACTCTCACCCCTCCCCCCCCCCCAACCCCCACCCCCGTCCTCCCTCTCCTTCTCCCCCCTTCTGCGGGAAACGGCTATCTAATATCTCCTCACTTTTAAGTTTTAGCCACAAGCTGAATGTCGTTTCCTTTTTCAATCTGGTCACGAACAACATCTTCAGTATCCACAAATACTTCTGCATGTTGTTTTTGGTGTAGGGGTTTTAGGAGGAAATCTTGGTGAAGGCTGACTCATCGGCACGTTTTTTCTGAAAAAAAATCCATATTGAACAAAACAAAATTGAAATAGCATGTATAGAGGGTCTGATTCATTCAGTGAGGAACCTGTCAATAGTCTAGCCCATGCGTGAAGGTTTGAAAGTTGATGATGTGGATTTTTGGGTGTGAAATGTATATTCACTATCTTTAAATAGATTGGAGGTATTGCATAGAAAATATCTTGTTTCCCAGTGTGTCAGATGAAATTGATTTTTTTTCTTTTCATTTTTCCTTGAAGGTATTGGCGTTGGGGTGGGAGTGTGTGTGTGTGTGTGTGTGTGTGTGTGTGTGTGTGTGTGTGTGTGTGTGTGTGTGTGGCGAGGGGGTGGGGGGGAGGGGCAGTAATTTATTTCTTGACTGTCGTGTTCTCAAATAGACTGCCCTAAATTTGCCCTCTTAGGGATAGGTAGGAATAAGGGGGGTAGGGGGGGGGCTGAGAGAGAATGAAAAGAGGCTGGGAGGGGGGTGGGGTGGGCAGGGGGATAGGTGGGGTGAGGAGAAGGAGGAGTTGAGAGAGAGAGGGGAGAGAGGGGGTAACTGAGAGAGAGTGGGGGAAGATAGAGAGGGGGTTAGAGAGAGAGAGAGAGAGAGAGAGAGAGAGAGAGAGAGAGAGAGAGAGAGAGAGAGAGAGAGAGAGAGAGAGAGACCGAGAGAGAAACCAAGGGAGAGAGAGAGAGAGAGAGGCCAATAAAGAGATAAAAAATTATATAGATAGAGAGACAGAGACAGAGAGACAGTTCTGAAAGTAAAAAAGAAAAAAAACCGGAATAAAAACAAAGAGCTTAATAAAATGGTTAAATAATTCACTAAACGAGAATGGCAAACAAAAAACCTGGAACAAACAGAGAGACAAACTTAGCACGAATCCTTAGAAATAAACCTACAGTTACATCAACAAGTACGCCCCAAAGCCACAATTAACAATCAAGCAAGCTTGAAAATGACAACAGCATCAAGATGAAATAAAAAAAAAACAAACACACATTTCAGAACACAAGAGGAAAACAAAACCCAGGGAAAATACAACCAACAAAAAAAAAAACCAACCCAACCATCCCAAACAAACTCCCTAAAACATTTTTCCTACCTTTACTTTTTTTTTGTTAGCAGCTTGTTTCTGTGCACAGAAATACAGTCGCGTGATGTTGATTGGTTTCTGCTTAGACGCTGTGACCTTTTTGTGTATGTGGTGTCACGCGGTATCATTAGACATCTGGCCTATCAGGTTTGAAGTTTGGTTTGGTTTTGGTTTTTTTGGTTTGGGGTTTTTTGTTTTTGTTCTGATCTATTTGTCTCTCTGTATGTTGGTGGGTTTTTTTCCAAAGTTTTGCTTGTGTGTGTGTGTGTGTGTGTGTGTGTGTTTGTGTGTGTGTGTGTGTGTGTGTGGTGTTTGTTTGTGTGTGTGTGTGTGTGTGTGTTGGTTTGTTTTGGATTTCGCTTTTTCTTGTAGCTGGTCGTTTGTTGTAATTATCTATTTACATGTCTGTTTGTGGTGAGTTTTTTGTTTTTGTTTTCGTTTTTTGCTGGTGGGATGGGGGTGGGGGGCGGGGGAGGTGGTGGTATTTTTGTTCTTATTTTGTATCATATTTGTGTACGGGTATAGTTGTCCTGATATATTTACATGTCCGTGTGTCGTCTTTTTTTAGCAATTTGATTTTGTTGTAGTTTGTAGTTAGTATTTTGTATATGACTCTGGTGTATATTTTTAGCTTGTTGTCGATGTTTATGTGTTTTCTTTCTGAATGATTTTTTGTGTCTTATTTGATAGAAGGAGAGAAGCAATGAAATGAGAGGGAGGGGAAAGAAAGAAAGAGAGACAGAGACAGAGAGA
>CM054153.1:57821141-57823641 GCA_028751875.1 Rapana venosa | reverse complement strand
ATAGACAGAAAATAGACGGACAGACAGACAGGAAATAAATCGACACTCAATCAGAACAAAAAAACCAACAACAACGAAACAACCCACAAGATTCGAAACAAACAGCTAAAACTAACCTAATGAATTTGTAACCCAAACCAGCAGACTCAATAAAGATCATGCAAAAACAAGAGAATGGATCCTGTGCAATTTTCACTTTATTTAGCAATAGGAAAGTGATCCGCATGTTTGAGGCACACTATGTTTTTGTCTCCTTTTAAATAAAAAATAATTAAATAGGATGTCTGTTTTCTGTTCGTTTGAAGTATATCTTCTTTGCTCTCGAAGCTTTTCTTCTTCTTGTTGTTCATTTTGTTAATAACGTTGTTGTTGTTGCTGCTGCTATTGGTATTGTTGTTGATGTTGATAATGATGTTGTTGCTGTTTGTGGTGGTGGTGTTGTTCGTGTTGTTGTTGCTGTTATTTTTGCTGTTGTTGTTTACTTGTTCTTGTTCTTCTTGTTCTTTGTTCTTGTTCTTGTTCTTCTTGTTCTTGTTCTTGTTGTTGTTGTTCTTCTTCTTGTTCTTGTTGTTGTTGTTCTTCTTCTTCTTGTTTCTCTTCTTGTTCTTCTTCTTCTTCTTCTTCTCTTCTTCTTCTTCTTCTTCTTCTTTTCTTCTTCTTCTTCTTCTTCTTCTTTTCTTCTTCTTCTTCTTCTTCTTCTTCTTCTTCTTCTTCTCCTCCTCCTCCTCCTCCTCCTCTTTCGCCTTCTTTTTTCTTCTTTCTTGGTTACCGTTAAACTATGAGCATGCAAATTAATTTAGAAAGCAAATGTTTCAGTATTTAAGTTGTTGATAATTTTGGTGGCTTGTTTCTTTGATTATTTGTTTTTTGTTGTTGTTTATTTTGGAAGATGGCCTTATCGTCGTCCTTGTGTTGTCTGCTCCTTTATTTACGTTCTTGTTTGGTGTTGTTTGTTGTTTTAATGCTTCACTTTCTTTTTTTTAATTTCTTTGTCACGTTTCAGGGTTATCTTGCAGTTTCCTGTTTATGTTGTCTAACTTGTCTGTTTTCTGCTTTTTTGTTTCTTTTTGTTTTGTTGTGTTTATTGGGTGGGCTCTTTTAGGGAGGGGATGTTTTTGTGCTTAATTTTGTACTCGAAAAAAAAAGAGTTTTGTACCTGTCTTTCTTCTTGGTTGTGTTCTGTTTGTCTTCAGCTGTTTGTTTTCGCTAAATAGTTTTTGTTCCTTTTAACTTGTTTACGTTATGCTTACACACACACACACATATATACACGCACGCACGCACGCACACAAGCACGCACGCACACACACATGCATGCACACACATATTCCACAGAGAGAGAGAGATCGAGAGAGACAGACAGAGACAGAGAGAGAGACGGAGAGAGGGAGAGGGAGAGAGACATGCCCACAAAGATAGATAGACAGACAGACAGAGAGATACAGAGAAACAGAGAGAGACAAAGAGAGAGACAAAGAGAGACACACGCACACGCATACACACGCGCCACGCACACACACACACACACACACACACACACACACACACACACACACACACACACACACACACACACACACACACACACACACACACACTCAGACAGGTCGACAGACAGACAGAGAAACGAAAGGAGATGAAGGAGTCTGGATTATATAAATGTGGAATAATTAAATCCTCACTTCTCCTGCCTACACGATTTGACCAATTGTTGTGATATCTTCGACATTTCATTTCAGGATATCAGATTTACTTTTTTCTCTCTTCTATTCTGTTGTCTACTTCACAAAGCTCTCGATGAACGAAACATAAAAGCCTATTGCCTCTTGTTTTGATGCAACTTATACTTTGTTCTTCTTCTTTTGATGTAGTTATGATACTTTCTTCTCTGTGTCGTTTCCATTGCGCTAACATCGAATCTGTTCCTTATAGATGCAGTTGATTAACTTGGGTGTCATATAACTCATTGCGAAATCGTTGCCACATCTTCTTTTAGATCTCTGGAATTCTTCCCTACGAATCGCCTACTCCTGTAGCCACCCCCACCCTCCCTCATGTTCTTTTATTTCAGGAATTCAGATTACACTAAATGCATTGTTACACGAACATCTGGACTGGCCAAGACTGACCTACAGGGAACAGTACAAGGAGGGAGACGAGGAAAAAGCAGACAGAGAAAACGATGAGAAGACAACATCAAGAGAGTGGACTGGAGTAGAGTGGAACGCACTTGCTACAGACATCTGAAATCCGCGAGGAGTGGAGGAAGCTGGTTTCAACATCTTCAGTGGCGCGCTAAAGATCTACTAGATTACGAGAAATGTGAAGATAACATAAACATGACTTGAGTGGTTGAGGGTAGGGATGTAAGCATTTTGATTTTACAAATCTGTGTTTTGTTATTTATTGTGCATGCTTTATATAGGCGATTTTTTTCCTTCAAATATTGCAACACCAACACTCACTTAAGTAAACTGATTCATAAAGAGATCTGAATTGA
>CM054153.1:57801141-57808641 GCA_028751875.1 Rapana venosa | reverse complement strand
GAGCGCATAAAACGGCAGCGAAAGGTAATTTCCGCTCTTATAACAGATAACAATAGTTGCTATCTCAACATCGCGACAAAGACGACGACCGTGATGAAGAAGAGATGAGAAGAAGAAGAAAAGAAGAAGCAGAAAAAGATTGATTGATTGATTGATTGAATCTTTAATGGGTAAAATAATTAGGCACAATAAAGCCTTTTTACAATTCTGCCCAAAAACAAAAACAAACTTGAAGAAGAAGAAGAAGAAGCAGAAGAAGAAGAAGAAGAAGAAGAAGAAGAAGAAGAAGAAGAAGAAGAAGAAGAACAAGAAGAACAAGAAGAAAAGAAGAAAAAGAAGAAAGAAATGATGATGATTGATGATGATGGTGATGATGGATGGTGATGAAATAATGAGATGATGATACGATGATGATGAAGAGAAGGGGACAAGAAAAGAGAAGAAGAATTGCAAAGAAGAAGAACAGAAGAAGAAGAAAAAAGAGAAGAAGAGAGAAGAAGCAAAGAAAAGAAGAAGAAGAAGAGAAGAAGAAGAAACAAGAATTGCAAAGAAGAATTGCGAAGAAGAAAATTGCGAAAAGAAGGTTGCGAAGAAGACTTGCGAAGAAGATGAAGAATTGCAAAGATTGCGAAGAAGAAGAGGAGTGAGAAGAAGAAATGAAGAAGAAGAAGAAGAAGAAGAAGAGAAGAAGAAGAAGAAGAAGAAGAAGAAGAAGAAGAAGAAGAGAAGAAGAAGAAAAGAAGAAGAAGAAGAAGAAGAAGAAAAAGAAGAACAAGAACAAGAAGAAAGCAAGAACAAGAAGAAAGAACAAGAAGAACAAAGAACAAGAACAAGAGGAACAAGAACAACAAGAAGAACAAAAGAAGAACAAGAACAAGAAGAAAAAAGAAGAAAAAGAAAACCACCACCACCACCACCACCACCATCACCACCACCACCAACAACAACAACAAGAACAAGAACAAAAAACAAAACCCACAAGAAAACTACTTCGGATACAGCAAAAGCAGAGCCACATTTCAAGTACCCACAGTTCCACAGCCATTTCACCCAAGCTAATACCATTTTCGGTAACAGACCAGTACCCTCTCTCTGTCTCTCTGTCTGTCTCTCTGTCTCTGTCTGTCTCCAGAGAAAAACTGACTATGAGAAGAGCGTCTGACGTAGTACTTGTGTGTGCAGAGAATACTATACCGCTGTCCTGCTGTCTCACTGGAAGCAGGCAGCGAGACTGCAGGCAGCAGGGTACTTTTGGGGGACAATGGTTCCAGACCTTGTCTCGGTACCTCTGTCAGTCACACTGTCAGAGTAGTCTCGCAGAGTGGTCCTCTTCTGTTAGGTTCTGGTATGATGGTGGAGATGATGTTTTCTTCTGGAAGTAGTGAAGAGTGCTGCTATGAATTTTTGGTGTGAGTGGTATGTGCTAGCATACTTGAATGCGCGCTTTGCGTGTGGGTGTGTTTTGGAATCTGTCGGTATAAATAGCATCCTCAACCTGATGTAAGTTTCTGTGCTAGGAATTCCCTCTTTTCTATCTCTCGCTTTGTCTCCGGCTTGTTCCTTTACTTCCTGTCACCTCCTTCTTGTCTCTTTTCCGCCTTCTTGGTCCATTCTTCTGCCTTTTTTCCCGCCAGAATGACAAAAGACACTACATACTCTTCCACACTGAAGGTGGATGTGCTGGGCCTGACTTGTCAGGCGCTTAACGGCAGCGCAACACATTTTTGCGCATATAGCAGGCAGCGATAGTTGCTGTCTGAACGTTCGATTGGCAAGAAGAAACTTTCAAATCTTGCGAATAGCTTAAAATCTGGGGAAGCCTATATCTGTCCAAGTTCACGATTGCATGCTTGACATGTTCGTGTGTCACGTCTGTCTCTAAGCATAATTAGCTTACTATTTCTTCTTGGGTTTTTTTAAAAAGAATAATGGATATAAATTGTTAACGTGTGTGCACAAAACGTTAAGCGTTCGTCTGCACACAGGACCTCAGTTCCGAGTGTTTATCCAGACAACAATTTACTCCAGAGAGAGAGAGAGAGAGAAGAGAGAGAGAGAGAGAGAGAAGAGAGAGAGAGAGAGAGAGAGAGAGAGAGAACAACACACACACACACACAGACAGACAGACAGACAGAGAGACAGAGAGAGAGAGACAGACAGACAGACAAACACACAGACAGACAGACAGACAGAAAGAGACAGAGACAGAGACACAGAGACAGAGAAACATAGAGAAACAGAGACAGAGAAACAGGGACAGAGAAACAGACAGATTGTCAGACAGACTGTCAGAAAGACTGTCAGAAAGACTGACAAACACACACACACACACACACACACACAACACACACACACACACACAAACACACACACACACACACACACACACACACACATAGACACACACACAGAAAGTGTTTCATCCAAAGGACAATTGACTCTCCCCCCACCACAAAAAAAAGGCTTGACAATCCAATTGTGTCTTCAGCAAAAGAGAGAGAGAGAGCTTCGTGTCTCCTTTAGCAGTCGTCTGCTTTTCTCCACAAAACAGCTCACGTCTGCAAGGACCTTCTCTTCAATGATAATGGTGGGGGGGGGGTAGGATAGGATAGGGGGAAGGGGGGGGGGGAGGAGGGAGCATTAGACTGTAGAGGAGGAGGGAAAAGGGAAAAAAAGAAACAGCAAAAAACAAAAGCAAAACCAAAAAATCCCTAGCCCACGTCCTGGCACTATCATCAGTCAAGATGTATCTCTCTCCCGTCTGCAAGTCATGTTCCCTCTCTGTCTTTGTCTCTTGTCACTGTCTCTACCATCCTTTCTGTGTCTCTGTCTGTGTGTCTGTCTCTCTGTCTGTCTCTGTGTCTGTCTATCTCTCTCTCTCTGCTTTTCTACCCGTGTTTCCGTCTGTCTGTTTGTCTGTCTGTCTGTCTGTCTGTCTGTCTGCCTGTCTTCCTGCCCGCTTATCTGCCTGTATGTCTGTATGTCTATCTGCCTGCCTGCCTGTCTGTTTGTCTGTCTGTCTGAGTGTGTCTGTCTCTGTCTGTCTGTCTCTGTCTCTCTATCGATCTATCGACCTATCGATCTTACTATCTATGTATCTGTCTGTCTGTCTGTCTGTTCATCTATCCATCTATCTATCTATCTAACTATCTATCCATCTATCTATCTATCTATCTATCTATCTATCTCTTTCTCCTTCTCAAACAAACAAACAAGCAACTAAACAAACAAGCAAACAAACAAAAAAACAAGGGTATTAAAACTAGACAAGAAACATATAGAGAGGCAAAATCGCCCAATGACATTAGCATTCAAAAAGAAACCAGACAAATACCAAAGGTTATCAACTGGTACTCTGACACCAAAGTCACCACTAAATCCACTATAGATCTGTCTACAGAGACATTTCAATGTCACAGATGGCTTCAGTGTTCAATTCCTCCCATCCTATTTAATCAGAATTTATTGGCAGGGAGGGATTTTCTCTGTCTGCTTCACAGGGTTTTAAAGGGGTGGGTCCCAATCCACCCTGTAATCACTTCAAGTGCTAATGAGCGAGTTACGGCTTTGAAATCGAATTTCAGGGTTTAGTAGTAAATATTATTTGGTTGTTACTGAGAATTATTGTACATAAGGCGATGAAGAATCTTTAAGGTATGAAAAATGATATGAGAGAGGGAGAGAGAGGAGAGGGGGAGATACAGAGACAGATACAGAGAGACAATGACAATGACAATGACAATGACAAATTCTTTTATTTCGAGGATAATGAATAAGCACACATGTGCTTTTTTACATCCAGACAGAGAGGGAAGGGAACGAGGGAGACGGGAGAAATGTTGACAGAAAGCGAGAAAGGGAGGACGAAAGAGAGGGAGGGAGGGAAGGAGAAAGATAGAGAGACCAAGAGACGGAGAGAAAGAACAGAGTGAGAGAGACAGAGACAGATACGGGAAGGGAATGAGGAGACGGATGGAGAAAGAGAGAGGAAGAAGGAAGAGAAAAGAGAGAGGGAGAGGAGGAAGAGACAAAGGAAAAGAGAAAGAAAGGGACAGACATACACAGACAGACAACAGACAAAAAGACAGACAGACAGACAGACAGATGCAGACGTACTGACTGACTGACAAAACAGACAGAAATAACGAGAACATGAAATTGCAAGCAAGAAGAAAATTAATGACTTCAAGAAATACGCACTGACGTTTAAAAAAAAAAGACAGGATTTAATATGATTCTTAATCCACCAGCCTGATATATTCTTCCTAATCCCTTCAAGAGCTGGGAAAATAGAGCGAACTTACTTGAAAGCACCTCTCTCAATAAAGACAAAAATCAAAAGATGAAACAGCAGCCGGTGAAGACATATAAGGGAAAAAAGGGCTACCACATCAATTTTAACCCCGGACAGAATTTGTGCCGTAATTTCATGATTTGATTTCGGGGTGTTTTTTTCTGTTTTCTTGTCCGTTCCCACTCTAGAACTATAGAGGATAGAGTAGCTCAGTGGTCAGAGCACTCGCAATTGTAATTGCCTTTCATGGGATGATTAAAGTGTTTCTGACTTGACTTGACTCGCTTTCCCCCAGCTAAGGTAAAGCATCATCCAGCGTGGTTACCACTTGGATGGGTGACCGTTTGCGCACCTTGGCTTCAGTACAGATCCACCAGTTCACCCAGCTGTAAATGGGTACCTGCCCTCTTTAGGGTCAGGGAAGGTAAAAGCAGCGAGGGACAGGAGATGGGCGCCGCCCTCAATATGCTGGCCCTAGAGAAGTGAGGTCTCTGACGCCTCGCTCCCCTACGACCTTATAGGTTATGGGGCACCTACTCTAAAACTCCGAGGTTCACCAAAGGGGACATTTTGCGCATGCAACTGTTTTTGCTCACCACTAAGGTAGCTGCATTTCGCTTTCTGGGAATGTTGTCTAAACACGACACCAGAGTGCATGCATTTAAAAAAACAACACTTTTCCCATCCGTTCCTACAGACACGCATTGGCCTACTCTTCCAGAAACGTTGATCAGGTTTTGGATTGTGTAGAAGACGTTTTGCGTGCGTTCGCACACGGGACGTTGGTTTACTGTCTCACCTGAAGGACGTTTTGAGAGAGTAGAGTCGATAACTATGCTAACTCTAGATGGAACAGAAATTCCCCTAAACCTGGGTGGGGGTTTAGACCCAGACAATCAGATCATGAGCACAACGTTCTAACCACTGGGGCTTTTCTATCCTCCGCCCCCCTCCCCCTGCCCCCTGCCAACCCCCCCCCCCCCCCCTGCCCCCCCCCCCCCCCACACACGCACATTTCTCCCGTTTAAAGAAATAACATACGTGGAAAGTACCCTGTCTGAATCCCCATGTAAGTGAAATGGACGTTCTACAAAACGAAGCAGACACAAACAGCACCCTGACTTTCCTTTCGTCCCGCGTCAAGAACTCTGAAACTTATCCCGGAGTCTGTCTGTCTGTCTGTCTGTCTGTCTGTCTGTCTCTGTCTCTGTCTGTCTGTCTGTCTCTTTCTCTGTCTGTCTGTTTCTCTCTTTGCCATCTGCCTGTCTGTCTCTGCCTCTGTATGTGTCTCTGTCTCTGTCTTTATCTCTGACTCTGCCTCTATCTGTCTCTCTCTGTCTCTCCCTCTCTCTCTCTTTCCTTTTTTTTTTTTTTTACTGTGTGAGTGTATGGATATTAGGTTATGTTATTATCACATGATGTATTCCTAGGGGCGGGGACTAGATGTAAAAAAAACCACCATATGGGTGTTTAGTCATTATCCTCGAAATAAAAAAAATTGTCATTGTCAATGTCTTTGTCGTTTTCCTCTCCTCTCTCTTCTCCTCTCTCTCATCTCCGTCTCTCTCTCTCTCTCTCTCTCTCTCTCTCTCTCTCTCTCTCTCTCTCCCTCCTCTCTCTCTCTCTCTCCTCTCCTCTCTCTCTCCTCTCTCCCTCCCTCCCTCCCTCTCCCTCTCCCTCTCCCTCTCTATCTCTCTCTGCTGAAAATCGTAAGGCGAATAATCCCAGTGCCTTATTAACCAGTAATCCTTAGAATTTTGATAACATTATTTTTTAGTATAGGATCTCAGACAAGATGATACGATAAGGCTTTACTACATCTGAAGGCTTGGCCTTTTTCACAAAAAAGAATCTGTCTATTAAATCCTATTATTATCTAGATCTGAATGCCACAAAATCTCTGGAGGGTTTTATAAGCTTCAATAGTTATCTGTATTCCCTGTCAATATTCGAAAAGATTGAGTAGGATGTGAGAACGTTGAGAATTGTGTTTTCTATATTAGAGGGATTTAGTCGTACGATGAATCAGGAATCGCAATTTTGTTTTTCTGTGAAATGCTGGGTTTGGGAATAGCTTTGGAACAGATAATGATAGGTCATAAAAACAGCTTGTATATTAAAGATTGCAACAATTTGTTTTAGAAACATACACCATCTATCTCCTTTTCTGCGTGTTTTTGTCTGACTATTTATTGGTTTGGTAGTATGTGTGTCTGTTTCTGTCTGTGTGTCTGTCTGTCTGGCTGGCTGGCTGGCTGGCTGGCCGTTTATCTCTCTGTTTGTATCTTTCTCTATCTATCACACACATACACACACATACACACACACACACCTACACACGCACACACACACACACACACACACACATGTTGACCGTTTATGTTTTGGGTGAAATAAGTTCCATTTAACCTAACGACTATCTATCTCTATCTCTCCCGTAGTCTGACGACCGTGGGGGCACCCTCAAAGACTCAACAACCAGTTCCCTCCATTCCTCTCTCTGTTCTGCCTTTCTCAGGGTCTTGTTGAGTTCTAGGCCTGTCCATTCGCTGATGTTATCCTCCCAGCTCTTCCTTGGTCTGCCTCTTCTTCTTCCTCCTTGGACTGCCTTGTAAAATTGTCTTTGCAAGTCCTTTGGATCTTGTGACATGCCCATACCATTTAAGTTTACGCTTTTTCACGATCGTTAGAAGGTTCTCATAGGGTCCAATGGTTTGCTATACATTAAAAAAAAAATCTCTTTTTTTCAGATCACACAACTGTATGTTTTTGTTTCAGTTATGTATTCATTTTCTTTTGTTCTTTTCTCTCTCATATCTCATTCACTATACCTGTGCCGACATATTCCTGTGAGAAGCATTCCGTTGACTAAAACCTAACATATCTTTAAACGTCAAAATCTTCAAATTCAAATACATATTTGATTTCAATGCGAATCTTTTGTCTGTGAACGTATTTTTCGATGCTTTAATGTGGATCTTCGTACGTGTGTGTGTGTGTGTGTGTGTGTGTGTGTGTGTGTGTGTGTGTGTGTGTGTGTGTGTGTGTGTGTGCGCGTTTGTGTGTTTGTGTGTTTAGATATAAATCTTCGTGTGTGTGAAAAAATGTGATTGTGCATGTTTTTGAATGAATATCACACTGTTATATTATTATTATTATTATTATTATTTTCATTATTATTATTATTATTATTATTATTACTACTA
>CM054153.1:57788641-57796141 GCA_028751875.1 Rapana venosa | reverse complement strand
CCATCTGTCTCTCCCCTCCCTCCCTCTCTCTCTCCATCTGTCTCTCCCCTCCCTCCCTCTCTCTCTCCATCTGTCTCTCCCCTCCCTCCCTCTCTCTCTCCATCTGTCTCTCCCCTCCCTTTTCCTCTCTCTCTCTCTCTCTCTCTCCCTCTCTTATACTCTCGCTTCCTACCCTGCCCATTCTCCTTCCCTTATGCAAGCAAATCTGAACCCCCCCTTGTTTTTTCTTATAAACTTGCTAGTGAGCTGCTCTGAAGTCGAAACATCATCGGCTGAGACCAGCGGGCAGACCTCCTGCAGAGTGACCAGCACAGGACAGCGGACAAGGCACTGTACTTTCTGCCCAACATAGTAGCTATGCTAACATGCCTTGAGTGTGCGTAGCAGACAGACAAGCATACAGACAGACAGACAAGCAGAGAGATAGACAAGCAGACAGATAGACAAGCAGACAGATAGACAAGCAGACAGATAGACAAGCAGACAGATAGACAAGCAGACAGACAGACAAGCAGACAGATAGACAAGCAGACAGATAGACAAGCAGACAGACAAGCAGACAGACAGACAAGCAGAGAGACAAACAAGCAGACAGACACACAAACAGACAGACAGACAGACAAGTAGACAGGCAGACAGACAGACAGACAGATAGACAAGCAGACAGACGGAGAAGCAGACAGATAGACAAGCAGACAGACAGACAGACAGACAAGCAGACAGACAGACAGACAAGCAGACAGACATGCAGACAGACAGACAAGCAGACAGACAAACAAGGAGACAGATAGACAAGCAGACAGACAGACAGACACACAAGCAGACAGACAGACAGACAAGCAGACAGACATGCAGACAGACAGACAAGCAGACAGACAAACAAGGAGACAGATAGACAAGCAGACAGACAGACAGACAGACAAACAGACAGACAGACAGACAGACAAGCAGACAGACACACAAGCAGACAGACAGACAGACAAGCAGACAGACATGCAGACAGACAGACAAGCAGACAGACAAACAAGGAGACAGATAGACAAACAGACAGACAAGCATATAGACAAACAAGGAGACAGATAGACAAACATACAGACAGACAAGCAGACACACATACAAACAGAAAGACAGACAAGCAGACAGAAAAACAAGCCTGCAGACAGAGAAGAAGACAGATAGACACACAGAAAGATATGTAGACGTACAGAAAGACTGACAAAACACAGGAGAAGACCGGGCACTACACATTCTATCCAATATGGTAGATGTGCAAACATGCCTTGAGTTCATGGCAGACAGACAGACACGCACACAGACAGACACAGGAGAAGAACAGACATTTCGCTTTCTGCCCAATATAGTAGATATGCAAATGTACATGTAGTGTGTGGCAGACCGACAAGCAAATGGGCAGACAGGCAGACATGGGAAAAGACCAGGAGTTAGCTTTCTACCTAATTATAGTAACTATGCAAACATACCTGGAGTGTTTCTGGCAGACAGACAGACAAGCAGACAAGCAGACAGACAGACGGACAGACAGACAGACAGAGGAGAAGACAAGAGGTTACGCTTTCTACCCAATATAGTAGCTATGCAAACATCCCTGAAATGTGTGGCAGACGGACAAGCAGACAGACAGACAGACAGACAGACAAGCAGACAGACAGACAGACAGACAAGCAGATGCACAGACAGACACAGGAGAGAAGACCAGGCGCTGCGCTTTCTACTCACTATAGTAGCCATGCCAACATACCTTGAGTGTGAAGCAGACAGACAGACAGACAGACAGACAAGCAGACAAGCAGCTACACAGACAGACACAGGAAAAGACCAAGCACTACACATTCTACCCAATAGTAGTAGCTATGTAAACATACCTTAAGTGCGTAACAGATAGACAGACAAGCAAACAGACAGACAAGCCAACAGATCCAGAAGAAGACCAGGCATTACCCATTCTAATCAATAAGTTATAGTAACTGTGCAAACATGCCTGAAGTGCGTGCCAGACAGACAGACAGACAGACAGATAAGCAGACAGACAGAGAGACAGGCTGAAAGACAGACAGATAAAAAGACAGACACACAGGCATTACTTACTCTACCCCATATAGTAACTGTGCAAACATGTCTGAAGTGCATGCCAGACAGACAGACATACAGACTGAAAGACTGACAGATAAACAGACAGACAGACAGAGATATATAAGACAGACAGACAGACAGACAGGCTTCAGGCCTGCAGACCTAATATTACAGCTGAGAGTGTAAGGGGAGAGGGTTGTGAGCGGAGGCAGACAAAAGAGGTAAACCAGGAGCCTGCTGTCATCGCCTTCCAATGAAGACTGCTCCCAAAGAGAACAAGAGAGAGAGAACAACAACACACACACAGGCCCCACAGCCAAGGAGGTAGGCAGGCGAGCATGCACGTGCGCGCGTACACACACACACACTAAAGAGGGATACTCGGGAAGAGAGAGAGAGAGAGAGAGAGAGAGAGAGAGAGAGAGAGAGAGAGAGAGAGAGAGAGAGAGAGAGAGAGAGGACACATGCACGTATGCAAGCAGAAAGACAGACAGGCGCTCACACACACACACACACACATACACACACACGCACATGTACACACATAAATACACACACACACATAAATACACACACACGCGCGCGCGCACACACTCACACACACTAAACACACACACACACACACACTATACACACATACACACACTCACACACACTACAGACACTACACACACAAACAAACACTCACACACTCACACACATTCACTCACACACATTCACTCACACACACACTACACACACGCACACACACACACACACTATACAAACACACACACAATACAAACACACACACACACACACACACACACACACACATACACACACACATACACACACACACACACATACAGTACACAGTTCATTGTCTGTGTTCCCTGTCTTCAACCTTCATATTCTATTTTCCCTCTTGGCATTGCCTTCAATAACTCATTTTCAGGGTCTAAAATAGTCATCTTTTTCGTTGTTGCTGTTGTTGTTATTGGTAGTGGTGGTGGTGGTGGTTGTGGTTGTGTTGGTGGTGGTGGTGGTTGTGGTTGTGTTGGTGGTGGTTGTGGTTGTGGTGGTTGTGGTGGTGATGGTGGTGGTTGTGGTTGTGGTTGTGGTGGTGGTGGTGGTGGTGGTTGTTGTGGTGGTGGTGGTGGTGGTGTGGCGGTTGTGGTGGTGGTGGTGGTGGTTGTGGCGGTGAATGAGGTGTAGATGGTAGTTGCGGTGGTGGTTGTGGTTGTGGTGGTTGTGGTTGTGTTGGTGGTGGTTGTGGTTGTGGTGGTTGTGGTGGTGATGGTGGTGGTTGTGGTTGTGGTTGTGGTGGTGGTGGTGGTGGTGGTTGTTGTGGTGGTGGTGGTGGTGGTTGTGGCGGTTGTGGTGGTGGTGGTGGTGGTTGTGGCGGTGAATGAGGTGTAGATGGTAGTTGCGGTGGTGGTTGTGGTTGTGGTGGTTGTGGTTGTGTTGGTGGTGGTTGTGGTTGTGGTGGTTGTGGTGGTGATGGTGGTGGTGGTGGTGGTGGTTGTAGCGGTGAATAAAGTGTAGATGGTAGTTGCGGTGGTGGCTGTGGTGGTGGTGGTGGTGGGAGTTTTTTTCGTTTTGTTTTTGTTTTTACAAGACAAAATGGGTGGCGCTGTTCTTGGGCGACGCGCTCTCCCCGGGGGAAAAGCAGCCCCACTTTCACGCAGAGAGAACTGCCGTGACTTAAAGTTGTATACATGGAAAAAAACAAATAAAATAAAGATGAATACGTCTTAGAAGTTGGGACAAGGAAATACTTCCAAAGAATAATATAATGCAGACGTTGAATTGCAAAAAAATCCTGATAATAATGAAAGGACAGTAAAATGTGAACAAAGTACCATGAACTATCCAGTTGACTTGAAAATTAGTTCGGGATGACTAGAAACGAACATTAGTACGCATCAGTGACTATTCCTTACAGAAAAAGCGCGCGCGCACACACACACACATACAGACACACAAACACACACATTCCCCTCCATTTGTTCATCCTCGTCTAATATCACTTGAAGTGAACAGACGTAAGATTGAAGTCAACAACAACAACAAACACACACATACAGACACACACACACACACAAACACACACACACACACACACACAACACATCCACTACACATACACACACACACGAACGCACACACGCACGCACGCACATACACACACACAAGCGCCCGTGCGTGCGTTCAATTTATTTTGTGGTCATTTGCTAGAAGATTTTTAAAAATGACCAAAATATGTTTTCCATTCACAAACACTTCGGCTTTATATAGCGTGTCAGATAGCTAGTTTAATGTGCTTTTTCCAAAGAAAACAAAACATATAGTAGAGTCTAATTAGCGCCCCGAATTATTGTAATTTCCTCTACCCAATTTACTTAATTACTTCCAATTTTGGAGAAGAGTAAAAACTAATGGAGAGAATGGTGAAAGAGACACAGAGAGAGAGAGAGAGGAGAGAGAGAGAGAGAGAGAGAGAGAGAGAGAGAGAGAGAGAGAGAGAGAGAGAGAGAGAGAGGAAGGGGTGAGGAGAGGGAATGGTGAGAGAGATAGAGACAGATGCAGAGAGAGACATAGCGAGAGGGAGAGAGACAGACAGACAGACAGACAGACAGATATACATCCAGACAGTCACAGAGAGAGAGAGGCAGTGAGAGAGAGAGAGAACGAGAGCAAGAAGAGAGAGAGAGAGAGAAAGAGAGAGACAGAGTGAGAGACAGAGAGAGACAGAGAGATACAGACGCAGAGACAGAGAAGAAGAAGAAGAAGAAGAAGAAGAAGAAGAAGAAGAAGAAGATGAGGAGGAGGAGGAGGAGGAGGAAGAGGAGGAGGAGGAGGAGAGGAAAAAGAAGAAGAAGAAGAAGAAGAAGAAGAAGAAGAAGAAGAAGAAGAAGAAGAAGAAGAAGAAGAAGAAAAGAAGAAGAAGAAAAAGAAGAAGTAGAAGAAGAAAAAGAAGAAGAAGAAGAAGAAGAAGAAGAAGAAAAGAAGAAGAAGAAGAAGAAGAAGAAGAAGAAGAAGAAGAAGACGAAGGGATCAGTAATGATTGCTTGGTGCTATTTTTCCTTCCCCTTCATTCCTGTGTTCATCTGATCCTCCTCTCTTGGTCTTTTGCTTCAAGTTTAAAAGACATTTTGGAAACTGCTACACTGCTGCAATGCTTCTTCAGAATTGTTTTTGTCAATGTAGAGTTTCAATTTGGTTTGGGCGTTGAGTTGTGTGTGTGTGTGAGTGTGTGTGTGTGTGTGTGTGTGTGTGTGTGTGTGAGTGTGTATGTGTGTGTGTGAGTGTGTGTGCGTGTGTGTGTTGTGTGTCTGTGTGTGTGCGCGCATGCGTGTGTGTGTGCGCGCGCGCGTGCTGGTGTGTGTGTGTGTGTGTGTGTGTGCGTTTGCGTGTGTGTGTACGTGTGCGTGTGTGTGTTGTGTGTATGTGCGTGCCTCTGTGTGTGTGTGTGTGTTGTGTGTGTGTGTGTTACTCTGTGGGGAATATTCACTAATGCAGATGAAAGGTTCTTTGCAGATGTTTGTTATCACCAAGTTTCTGTACAAGTCTGCCTCTATGGTTTTATTGCTCAGAGAGAGAGAGAGAGAGAGAGAGAGAGAGAGACGAAGAGGGAAGGAAGAGAGAGTAATTATATATTAATCAATTATTTTACCTCTTTTGTTTCCGGTTCTCTTTTCCTGGTAGATCAATGGAAATCAAAAAAAGAGAAAAAGACAGAAAGAAAGAAAGACAGACAGAAAAAAAGAAAGACATTAAGAAAAAAAGAAAAAAACGAAAGCAAGAAAGAAAGAAAGAAAGAAAGACAGACAGACAGACAGAAAGGCAGAAAGGCAGAAAGAAAGAAATAAACAAAGAAGAAAGAAAGAATTAAAGAAAGGAAGGAAGGAAGGAAGAAAGAAAGAAAGAAAGAAAATACATAGAGACAGACAGACAGAAAGACAGGAAGACAGACAGAAAAAAATAAAGACAGACAGGCAGAAAGACACATAGACAGACAGACAGACAGACAGACAGACAGAAAGACAGAATGAAATACAGACAGACGGAAAGAAAGAAAGAAAGAAAGACAGACTCTGCAGTAGAGTGCTGGGATTTGACAAATAGAGCATTGGGGTATAGAGAAATAGCTTGGTAATCCATGCAAATTGCCTGTCAGATTTGTTTGCCAGTCTTTCTCTGTCTATTTTTATCTCTCTGTCTTCGTCTGATTGTCTCCTTCTGTCAGTCGCTGTGTGTGTGTGTGTGTGTGTGTGTGTGTGTGTGTGTGTGTGTGTGTGTGTCTGTGTGTGTGTGTGTGTGTGTGTGTGTGTGTGTCTGTGTGTGTGTGTGTGTGTGTGTGTGTGCGTGTGTGTGTGTGTGTGTGTGTGTCTGTGTGTGTGTGTGTGTGTGTGTGTGTGTGTCTGTGTGTGTGTGTGTGTCTGTGTGTGTGTGTGTGTGTCTGTGTGTCTGTGTCTGTGTGTGTGTGTGTGTGTGTGTGCGTGCGTGTATCAGTGTGTCTCTATCTCTGTCTCTGTCCCTGTATCTCTGTCTCTGTTTCCTCTCTCTCTCTCTCTCTCTCTCTCTCTCTCTCTCTCTTTCTCTCTCTCTCTCTCTCTCTCTCTCTCTCTCTCTCTCTCTCTCTCTCTCTCTCTTCGGATTAGTTTTTAGGTGGCAGGAGTGTTACAGTCATATTCAGGAGAGTGATCGTTTAAGTTTGTATAGGCAGTTTAGTTTATTAGGTAAAATTCCTGAATATTTGTCAATGAACATGGATAGACATCTTAAGCATAGTATGACAAAATTTAGATTTGGAGTGTCTGAATTGTTTATGCACAATCTTCGCTATAGACAACACTGTGATACAGATGTTCTTTGTCCATTATGTAAGGGGTCTGTCGATAACGAAGTTCATTTTGTATTATGTTGTCCTATGTTAAATGATCTTAGAACTCAGTTGATCCCGCAAAAATATGTGAGCTGTCCTTCCATGCTTAGACTTTGTATACTTATGTCATTTACTAAGGAACGCATTAATAAGCGACTAGCAATTTATTTTGTATAAAGCTTTTAAAATTAGACCGTGGTCGAGTGGTTTAGGCGGTCAACTCGTGATCCAGAGGTCGCGGGTTCGATCCCCGCTCGGCTCGGTGTTGTGTCCTTGGGAAAGACACTTTACTCCTATTTTCCTCACTCCACCCAGGTGTACAAGTGGGTACCAGCTCTGCTGGGGAAGTATCTGGCGACAGACTAGCGTCCTGTCACAGGGGTGGTGAAAAACCATCAGTTCGCTTAACGCTACAGAAACCGGGATAAGCTCCGGCTCTATGGGCCTTCTGGCTCGAAAGAACATACTTTTTAAAAATTAGAAATACTATATGTACTTGAGGTATTATTCTTCTGTTCATAACTGTTTCTTATGCAACA
>CM054153.1:57776141-57783641 GCA_028751875.1 Rapana venosa | reverse complement strand
GATCTGTTCTTCATTGCCTTGTGTGGTTTCTTGAAAATCAATGAATACTCAGTATGGGGACAGAGTGTATGCGTTAAATGATTTGGTGCAAGGCTTTTTGTTTTTTTTGAAAGTGATAAAAGTAATAAACGAAAAGCGGTATTACTTGCATATTGTATTGTTATTATTTTCTCAACTGTTCTCTTCTTTCACTCTGTGTTTCTGTCTGTCTCTGTCTGTGTCTGGTGTGTCTCTTATGTCTCTGTATGTTCTGTCTCCCTGCTGCTGTCTCTCTTTCTGTTTGTTTTTATCTGTCTTTCTCTGTTTATCGCTTCGCTTTGTTTTTCCTTTTAAAGTGAATAGTCTTTTTGTATGTTCTCTGTATAGATCGGCAGTGACTAAACACTTTAATAATTAAGATAGTGTGTTTTGAATGATTTTTACATCTTTCTTTCTTCGCTACTTTTTAATGTTTCCTTTCTTGTATTTTCATTTCTAATTCTCAGTTACGATCAATCATGTGCTCACAGACAGCTGAGGATCGCGTTTGGGAGTCCAACACATCTGTTTCTTGCTGGTTTTGGTTTTGTTTTGTTTTGTATTAAGTTGGTTTTCTTCCATAAATGAATACTCAGAATGTGCCTGAGGACTTTCTAAGCCCTCTGTGTTTGATTGAGCAATGCCATTGAAGTGCTTCTCCATTTTCTTTAGACTTTTCTTTCCCCCTTCCATCTTGATTCAGAAGAGGAGGCCAATTGTGGACGCTGTGTGAATGCCACCAACACCAACCAGCATGCAATCTGCGCGTGATGTCATAATTTGAATCCAATTCTGTGATTGCTGATACTGCAGATCCTCTTTCTGAAAGATGAAGTTCATGATCATCTTGGCATGATGATCTATTTTTTTGGTGGAAGATGTCTTGAAATCAGAGTAAATAAACCCAACAGGGGTACACAGGGTGGGGGTGGGATGCTGCTGCGTTGGAAGTGGCATAGAAATCCATTTTGCTTTGGAAAGGTAGGATAAGGAAGTAAATAGACGAATTATCGATGTGTGATTACGGTGTGAGAACTGTGTGAAAATTCTGCTTTTTTCTTTTCTTTTCTCTTGGATACATAGAAATTATCATTTCTTCTCTTCATCACATGTGTTCTCTGTCTGTCTCTGTCTCTTTGTGTGTGTGTGTCTCTTTATGTCTCTGTGTCTGTTCTGTCTCCCTGTCTGTCTCTATTTTATCTATGTCTGTTTGTTTGTTTGTCTGTCTGTCTCTTTCTCTCTCTCTCTCTCTCTCTCTCTCTCTCTCTCTCTCCTCTCTCTCTCTCTCTCTCTCTCTCTCTCTCTCTCTCTCTCTCCCCCCCCTCTCTCTCTCTCTCTCTCGCTCTCTTTCTCTTGTAAGTGAAAAGTCCTTTTGGTAATGTTCTCTGTATAGATTGGCAGTGACTCAACACATTAATAATTTAGATAGTGTGTTTTGAATGATTTTTACATCTTTCTTTCTTCGCTACTTTTTAATGTTTCCTTTCTTGCATGTTCATTTCTAATTCTCAGTAACGATCAATCATGTGCTCACAGACAGCTGAGGAGTGTTTTTGGGGTCAAACAAATCTGTTTCTTGTTGGTTTTGGTTTTGTTTGGTTTTGTTTTGCATTAAGTTGGTTTTCTTCCATAAATGAATGCTCCAAATTTGCCTGAGGACTTTCTAATCCTTCTGTGTTTGATTGAGCAATGCCATTGAAATGCTTCTCCATGTTTTAAAGGCTTTTCTTTCCCCATTCCTTCTTGCTTCAGAAGAGGAGGCCAATTGTAGTCGCTGTGTGAATGCAATTAACACCAACCAGCAGTGCCATGTGTGCGTAATGTAGTAATGTGAATCCAATTCTGCGATTGCTGATACTACAGATCCTTTTTCTGAAAGATGAAGTTGATGATCATCTTGGCATGATGATCTGTTTTTCTGGTGGAAGATGTCTTGAAATCAGAGTAGGAAACCCAGCAGGGGGACATAGGGTATGGGTGTGTTGATGCCGCGTTGGAAAGAGCATAGAAATCCATTTTATCTTGAAAGGCGGGATGAGGAGGTAAATAGAGGAATTATCGATGTTTGATTACGGTGTGAGCATTGTGCAAAGAGTGCTGATTTCTTTTTGTCTTTCTCTTCAAGACATAGAGATTATCATTTGTCCTCGTTCAGCCTCTGTCTTCTCTGCCTGTTTCTAGCCATCTGTGTGTGTGTGTGTGTGTGTGTGTGTGTGTGTGTGTGTGTGTGTGTGTGTGTGTGTGTGTGTGTGTGTGTGTGTTGTGTCTGTTGTCTGTGTGTCTGTGTATGTCTCTTTGTCTTTCTCTACCTGTCTCGCTGTCTCTGTCTGTCTCTGTCTCCCTCTGTTTGTATTTCTGTTTGTCTGTCTGTCTGCCTCTCTGTCTCTGTCTCTGTCTGTCTGTCTGTCTCTCTCTCGCTCTCTTTCTCTTGTCAAGTCTTTTTAGTAATGTTCTCTGTATAGATTGGCAGTGACAAAACACATTAATAATTAAGACAGTGTGTTTTGAATGGTCTTTACGTCTTTCTTTGTTTGCTACTTTTTGTCTGTCTTGGCTTGCATTTTCATTTCTAACTCTCAGTTACGATCAATCATGAGCTTGCGAGTAGCTGAAGAATTCTTTTGCGGGGTCTAACAAATGTGTTTCTTGTTTGCTTGATTTGGCTTGGTTTGCTTTTGTATTATGTTGTTTTTCAAAAGTATAATGCTGAAAATTCGCCTGAGGACTTTCTCAAGCCTATTTCTTCGATTGAGTAATGCCATTGAAATTGTTCTCCTCTTTTTGCCTTCTCCTTCCCTCCTTCCTTCTTGCTTCAGAAGAGGAGGCCAATTGTGGACGCTGTGTGAATGCCATGAACACCATCCACGATGCAATTTGCACTTGATGTGATAATTTGAATCCGGGTTTTCGAGTGCTAATACGGCAGATCCTATTACTGAAAGATGAAATTCAGGATCATCCTGGCATGATGATGTCTTTTATGGGTGGAAGATGTTTTGAAAACAGAGTAGAACATTCACCGGATGTACAGGGAGGGATGGTAGCGTTGGATCGGAATGGGTGCAGAAACTCATTTCATTTGGGAAGAGGTGGGATTAGGGAATAAATAGGCAAACTGTTGGTGTCTGATTGTGTTGTGAGAAGTGTGTTAGCAGTAGTGCTTCCCACTTTCTTTTCTATGAGACATAGGCATTATCGTTAATGTCCTCTCCTTCTCCCCCCCCCCCCTCCCGAATTACCTCTCTCTTTCTCTCTGTCTCTTTCTGTCTCTGTGTCACTCTCTCTCTCTATCTCTCTCTCTCTCTCTCTCTCACACACACACACACACACACACACACACTCAAACACACAAAGGGTTAAAACCACATTATTTGCAAGAAGAGATAAGAATGTTTAGTAAAGATAAAGCATATTTGCACTCATGTGCCCCACACATTAGGTCAGGCATCGAACCTATATCCCCTTTAAAGACAACAAACTATACACTGGAATCTGGAGAGTGCACCAAAATTGATGCCATCTCACTTTCTCGTTTATCCCAATCCCTGCAAATTTTCTGAGAGAAAAAATATCTGATGGATAGAATGACGCAAGAGAAAGGGGAAAGCAGTGCTGATTCCTAGGTGCTGTTTTTCCTTCTACTTCATTCATTTGTTTCTCTGCTGATATGTTGTTCAAGGTTCAAATTTCAGTGATTGCTACACTGTAACATCTCTTCAGTCCACTCCTCCCCCACACACACACAAATGAACAGTGAATAGTCTTTTTGTGTTGTTTTTGTATGGATTGGCAGTGACAAAACACTTTGATAATTGACATATTGTGTTTTGAATGATCGTTATGTGTTTCATTGTTTTTTGTTTGTTTGTTTGTCCCTTGCATTTTCATTTCTAGTTCTCAGTTACGATCAATCACATGCTTGCAGGCAGCTGAAGAGTTCTTTTTGGAGGTTCCAACTAATCTGTCTCTTGTTTGTGTGGTTTGGTTTGGTTTTGTATTCGGTTATACTTTTTCATAAATGCAACAGTGCAAATTTGCCTGAGGACTTTCTAAAACCTCTGCCTTTGAATTGAGCAATGCCATCGAAATGCTTCTCAATTTTTTTGTTGCATTTTCTTTCTCCCATTACTTCTTGCTTTAGAAGAGGGGGCCAATTGTAGTCGCTGTGTGAATACCACGAACACCAACCAGCAATGCAATTTGCACGTGATGTAACAATTTGAATCCATTTTTATGATTTCTGATACTGCAGATCCTCTTTCTGAAAGATGAAGATCATGATCATCTTGGCATGATGCTGTGTTTTAAGCTGGAAGATCTCTTGAAAACGGAATAGAACACCCAGCAGGAGGACAAAGCAGGGGGCGGGGAGGGAGATGATGGTGTTGGATTGGCATGGGTAGAGAATTCCATTTTGTTGGGGGACGGTAGGATAAGGAAGTAAATGGGGGAGTCTTTCTTGCTTTTTAGATAGGAATAACCATAATGGTCTTCCCTTTTTTTGTACTCTCTGTCTGTCTGGCTCTGTCTGTCTGTCTGGCTGGCTGTGTCTGTCTGTCTCTCTGTCTGTCTGTCTGTCTCTCTCTGTCTCTGTCTCTCTCTCTCTGACTCACACACACTACAAATTCAGTCACTTGATTGTGACTATTGCAAAGAGCAGTACCGTGTAATGAATGGCACAGCTATTTGGGATTCTGGCTTTGTCACTGACAGCTAACTAATAGAGCGTAGCTGTTTCCATCGGAGATGCCAAAGAGATGGAACCCTCTTCCACGTTTACTTTGTATCTGTGCATCTTCCTCTACCTTCTTTCTGTATTACTTTTTTTGTGTCCGTGATTTTTTTCTGTCTAGGGCGTTTTCTCTGCATATGTTTATTGTTCAAAAGCGCAATGCTGAGAATTCGCCCGAGGACTTTCTAAAACCTCTGCTTTTGATTGAGCACTACTATTGTAATGCTTCTCGCTTTTTACCTTCTCTTTTTCTCCTTCCTTCTTGCACTGGAAGATGAGGCCAGTTGTAGTTGTTGTGTGAATGCAACAAACACATCCAGCAATGCAATTTGTGCGTGGTGTAATCATTTGAATCCAATTTTGTGATTGCTGATACTGCAGATACTTTTACTGAAAGATGAAATTCATGATCATCCTGGCATGATGATGTGTTTTATGGGTGGATGATGTCTTGAAAACAGAGTAGAAAACTCAACAGAGGTACAGGGAGGGGTGGTACTGTTGGATCGGAATGGGTGCAGACATTCTTTTAGTTTGGGAGGAGGTGGGATTAGGGAATAAATAGGCAAACTATTGGTGTCTGATTGTGTTGTGTGAATTGTGTCAGCAGTAGTGCCTCCCCCTTTCTCTTCTATGAGACATAGGCATTACCATTAATGTCCTCTCCTTCTTCCCTCCTCCCCACCCCTAAATTACCTCTCTATCTCTCTGTCTCTTTCTGTCTCTCTGTCTCTGTCTCTGTCTCTGTCTCTCTCTCTCTCTCTCACATACACACACAGAGCTAAGACCACAGTTATTTTCAGGAAGAGGAAAGAATGTTTAGTAAAGATAACACACATTTGAATACTTCTGCCTCTCACATTAGGTCAGGCATCGAACCTAATATCCCCCTTAAAGACAACAAACTATACACTGGAATCTGGAGAGTGCACCAAATTGATGCCATCTCACTTTTTCGTTTATCCCAATCCCTGCAAATTTTCTAAGAGAAAAAATATCTGATGGATAGAATGACGCAAGAGACAGGGGAAAGCAGTGCTGATTCCTAGGTGCTGTTTTTCCTTCTACTTCATTCATTTGTTTCTCTGCTGGTCTGTTGTTCCACGTTCAAATTTCAGTGATTGCTACACTGTAACATCTCTTCAGTCCCCTCCCCCCCAACACACACACAAATGAACAGTGAATAGTCTTTTTGTGTTGTTTTTGTATGGATTGGTAGTGACAAAACACTTTGATACTTGACATATTGTGTTTTGAATGATCGTTATCTGTTTCATTGTTGTTGGTTTTGTTTGTTTGTTTGTTTGTCCCTTGCATTTTCATTTCTAGTTCTCAGTTACGATCAATCACATGCTTGCAGGCAGCTGAAGAGTTCTTTTTGGGGTCCAACTAATCTGTCTCTTGTTTGTGTGGTTTGGTTTGGTTTGGTTTTGTATTCGGTTATACTTTTTCATAAATGGAATAGTGCAAATTTGCCTGAGGACTTTCTAAAACCTCTGCCTTTGAATTGAGCAATGCCATCGAAATGCTTCTCCATTTTTTGTTGCATTTTCTTCCTCCCATTCCTTCTTGCTTTAGAAGAGGGGGCCAGTTGTAGTCGCTGTGTGAATACCACGAACACCAACCAGCAATGCAATTTGCACGTGATGTAACAATTTGAATCCATTTTTGTGATTGCTGATACTGCATATCCTCTTTCTGAAAGATGAAGTTCATAATCACCCTGGCATGATGATGTGTTTTTGGTTCGAAGATCTCTTGAAAACGGAATAGATCACCCAGCAGCAGGACAAAGCAGGGGGCGTGGAGAGAGATAATGGTGTTGGATTGGCATGGGTAGAGAAATCCTTTTTGTTGGGGGACTGTAGGATAAGGAAGTAAATGGGGCGAGTCTTTGGTGTCTAATTGTGTTGTGTGATTCCTTCTAGCAGTGCTGCTTTCTCATTTCTTTTCCATCTAGATTGGAAAACCGAATCATTCTTCCTCGTCATTATCTGTCTCTTTCTATGTCTCTCTCTTTCTCTGTGTCTCTCTTTCTCTCTGTCTCTCTATGTGTCTTTTCATCTCTATATCTCTGTCTCTGTCTGTCTGTCTGTCTGTCTACCCCCTGTGTGTGTGACCGTGTGTTTTGTTTCTTTATTTTTCCCATTAGGACCTTGTGTAAAGAAACTGCTGCCGTATCCAGTTACTCTCAATAAAAGAAAAATGAGTTTGAGTTCTCTCTCTCTCTCTCTCTCTCTCTCTCTCTCTCTCTCTCTTCTTCTCTCATCTCTCTCTCTTTCTCTCTCTCTCTCTCTCTCTCTCTCTCTCTCTCTCTCTCTCTCTCTCTCTCTCCTACTCTCTCTCTCTCTCTCTCTCTCTCTCTCTCTCTCTCTCTCTCTCTCTCTTGGCCTCTGTCTGGCTTTCTGTCTCTCTGACTGTCTCTCTCTCTTTATGTGTATTTTTGTCTCTGTCTCTGTCTGTCTGTCTGTTTGACTGTCTGCCTGTCTGTATATCTCTCTCTTTCTGACTCTTTCTCTCTCTCTCTCACACACACACACACTCACACACTCTCTATCTCTCTCTCTCTCTCTCTCTCACACACACACACACTCACACACTCACACACACACACACACACACACACAATCACCACACACACACACACACACACACACACATACACACACACACACACACTACAACTGCAGTCATTGGACTGTGACTATTGCAAAGAGCAGAGCCGTGGTGAATCTATCTGAAGTGTGGCT
>CM054153.1:57761141-57771141 GCA_028751875.1 Rapana venosa | reverse complement strand
GACAGACAGACAGACAGAGAAAGAGAAAGAGAAAGAGAGAGGGATAGAGAGAGAGAGAGAGAGAGAGAGAGAGAGAGAGAGAGAGAGAGAGAGAGAGAGAGAGAGAGAGAGAGAGAGAGAGGAGAGAGAGAGAGAGACTAAGGCTTTGAGCAATATCTCTCCGGGAGGTAAAACTTGGCAAAGCCAATTCCTGAAGTGTGCTGGATGCGCTCCTAACTGACGTGCCCTTCCATGAAGATGAATGAGGTTTCAAGGCATGAGCAAGGTGCTGTATGGGTACTTTCATACACCTCCTCAGTTTCTACTCTCTTCTGCAGGATTATAATCCTCCTTCTTCTTCTTCGTTGAAGGCTCAGACAACAACTATTTTTGTCCATCATATAAACAAAATATGCGTTGGACTGCCGATAAAATGCCTGACAAGTCAGGCCCAGTGAATCTGAGTTTGGCATGATGATTATAATCCTATCTGCTAGATTTGCAGTGAAACATAGTCTTAGACCAATAATAACTTTAAACAGGAAAACAGTCTCTCAGAGCAACACCTATAAGAGTCAAGAACGCCCAACGCAGTTACCTCAGATCAGGAATTCAGACTTTTAGCCACTACACTTTCCTGCCTGACCCTCACCTTCACCTATTCCGTAGTCCTGTATGCGAACGCACGCAGATATCTTACACACACGTTAAAACCCGTTCTGATTTTTGGAAGAGCAGACCATTGTGTGCCGGTGGGAATGGATGAAATAATTTACAAGACTGCATACACATGGGGACTGGATGTATACAAGTACATACGAGCTTATTCCGTTATCCTTGAAATAAAAGCACAAATAAAAGAATATTGTAGACTGTTGGGTACCACTGAAGATTTTACAGTGAAGCCAGTCTTTTTTCTTTTAAGCCATGAGAAAAGCAAAGGAGTCATGCATTGAAGAAAAGTGCAAAGGTATTGAATAAAACCTGAAGCAAAACAAAACAACAACCAGAAAGCTTGTGAAAGACCTGACAAGCTCAAAACAAGGGAGAACAACTACCATCCCAGACAGTCTAAATTCAAATTCAATTTCAGATACTGTATTATCTCAGAGACAAATACAATTCCGGTTAGTCACGAGTCATAAATAAAAATTCCAATGGCATTTCTTGTGAAAACTTGATAAGGGATCAATTCAAACTTCAACATTATAGACCTACACATCAGAGATGCCTGACTGATTGACTAATAGCTGTCATTTTGAAAATAGTGAGGTAAATTATATCTCGGCAGAATAAAACACAATCTCCAAAATTATGAATCGCTGCAACAACACGCAAACAAGGAATCAGAAGAGCGAGTAAACAAGCACGCCAACAGATTGGCATCTTCATGCTCTCTTTAATTCCTGGCATCCTTATCTTTCTGTTTGTTTCATCTCTGCTTCTCATTTCTGGCTCGAAGCAGGGCTTGTTATATTTCACACTGGTGTTTGTCAGTCGTTAGACAACTTTCTCTCTTTTTCAGATTTTTTTTTCTCCCCAGAAATATTTGTCTTGTGTTGAGGGAAACGCATTTGATTTGGTGTGTGAGTAAATGGTCGGGAAAATGGCCAGCGTCTGTTTAGAATCTGCTTATAATCTGTCAGTTGTGTTTGCCTGTCTGTCTGTCGGATTGCTTCTTTGGGTGTCTGCTTCTCTATCTTCTGTCTGTGTTTATGTCCGTCTGTCTGTCTGTCTGTCTGTCAATCTGCCTGTCCGTCTGTCTCTCCCTGTCGGTGTGTGTATGTGTACGTGCGTGCGTGTTTGTACGTGTGTGTGTGTGTGTGTGTGTGTGTGTGTGTGTGTGTGTGTGTGTGTGTGTGTGTGTGTGTGTGTGAGGTGTGTGTGTTGGGGGGGAGGGTATTTCTCCACTATTTGTATTTGTGTTTAATAATTTGCGTCTACATGTTATATCTATATTTTTGCTATATTTTCCATGGATCCATTCTCTTCTTCTACTACTTCTTCTCCTCCTCCTCTTTATCCTCCTGCTCCCCTCTTCCGCCTTCTCCTCCTCCCTCTCCTATGCATTTTTCTTCCTCGTCCTCTTCTGCTTCTTATCATTATTATACTCATGATCATCAGCATTATTACTGATGAGGGTGTTGGTACTGTGAGTTCGACACCGACATTCATTTTGAGACCTGAAGAAAGTAATCTGCAATAACAGGAGCGTAAGGAAAGAAAATAATTAATTAAAAAAACAACAGAAGCGTCAGGATTGAAAGACAGATCCAAAGCATTATGTTTGTCTTACGCAAATGGGTGGCATGTGTGTGCTTCGTTGGATTATTCTTTCTCCCCTCCCCTCTACACACACACACACACACACACACACACACACACACACACACACACACACACACATTCTCCTTGTCTTCTTCGTTCAGAAGAAGAGAAGACATCTTAGTAATTGTAGTGCTGTGGTTTTGTCTAAGAGCTGTCTTCAGCTTCGGGGTGTGTGTGTGTGTGTGTGTGTGTGTGTTTCTCTCTCTCTCTCTCTCTCTCTCTCTCTCTCTCTCTCTCTCTCTCTCTCTCTCTCTCTCTCTCTCTCTCTCTCTCTCTCTCTCTCTGTGTCTATCTGTCTGTTTGTGTCTGTGTGTGTATGTGTGTGATATCGGATTTTTGTTTTGGTAAAAATATTAATTTGGTATTTGTTTCAGAAATGTTTTTAAAAAACTTACCTAAACAAGCATTTAACTAATTATGTTCTTGTTTCGGTTTTTTTCTAGTAAATTTGGCCATATAACCACCAGGAAACAAACTATAACAACCCCAATAAGCATACTACATATTTTCTCATTTTATCTTTTAAAACGATAAAAAGAAATCCTCAGAAATAATGTTACGAGTAAGAAAAAGAAGCAAAAATAGTAATCGCAGAGAGTACTCAATACCATGATACCGCGTACAGTGCCATCACAAGCCTCAGTGATACTGCCACAGCTCTAAAATTCAAGGAGTCCAATTTTAGATGGAGGGGGAGGACTTCTAGTTCCCTGCACCGGTGTTTTGCACTGAAATTACCCGCTCATTTTTCCTCCCGAGGGGCTAAAATGTCGGGCGCGGTACGGAGCGAGCTTTTCGACAACTGCCTATCTGAAGTGTGTGTGTGTGTGTGTGTGTGTGTGTGTGTGCTTTAAGCTATGAGGGAAGGTGCAAGGATAGCGGCATTGGCAGCATCTTTCGTTAAAATAGAGCTAGAGAGGCATTAGCAATATGTTTACTCCAGTGATATTTAGAAAGCAAATAAACAGATAAAACTCCACTAACAATCAACTCTCATGCTTCCTTGTTATTGTTACTTTTTATATGTTTTACTGAAACGAGTCTATAAAATGTATTGATTATTTATTTATTAATGAGATTTAAGGAAGAGACAAAGACTCTATCTTCTTTTTTTTCTTTATTTTCCGTCGAACACTCAGACAGCAAAAACCGTTTTATCAGATATGAACTGAACTAGTCTTAATCTGTGTTCAACAGTTTCTAATATGTTGATACTCCAATAACGCCACGGCTTCATAATTATGAAGTCAGTTATTTGTTTTAATGGATTCGTGGTAGTACAATAATAATGACAGCACCA
The DNA here is from genome assembly GCA_028751875.1 of Rapana venosa. NCBI lineage: Eukaryota > Metazoa > Mollusca > Gastropoda > Neogastropoda > Muricidae > Rapana > Rapana venosa. The sequence continues at coordinate 57,767,534 of CM054153.1, read as the reverse complement.
ACAACAGCAGCAACAACAACAAAACAAACAGCATCAATGAAATACTTAGTAACAACAACCACCACCACCCCCCCCCTTGTCAGCAGCACCACTATCACCACTACATCCATCACCCGCACCCCTACTACCACCACCACCATCATCACCACCAGTGCTACCTCTATCAACAGCAACATCAACATCAACATCATCACCATCATCATCATCATCATCATCATCATCATCACCATCATCATCATCATCATCATCATCATCATCATCATCATCATCATCATCATCATCTTCTTCTTCTTCTTCTTCTTCATCATCTTCGTCATCAACAACAACAACAGCAGCAGCAACAACAACAGCAACAGAGGATATTACTATAACTTGAGAGAGTAGTAGTAGTAGTAGTAGCAGCAGCAGCAGTAGCAGCAGTCGTCGTCGTCGTCGTCGTCGTCGTCGTCGTCGTCGTCGTAGTAGTAGTAGTAGTAGTAGTAGTAGTAGTAGTAGTAGTAGTAGTAGTAGTAGTAGTAGTAGTAGTAGCAGCAGCAGCAGCAGCAGCAGCAGCAGCAGTTGTAGTAGTAGTAAATTTGTTCTACCAGTTAGTCTATTTCTTGTCTCTTGGGTTTCCTATAGCTTTTACTTTTCAAAATCTAAACTTGTCACTGTGGAAAGAAGAACTCACTCACTCACTCACTCATCCCTTGGTCGGGACGACCGTTGGGGTACCCGCACGGACGCTGCAAGTGGACCGCCAAATGGTTCTGTCCTGGGCTGCTTTCAGGAGGTTTGGTACAGTGAGGCCGGTCCACTCCTTGATGTTGGATATCCAGCTTTTGCGTGGTCGTCCCTGCCTCCTTGCTCCTTCCACCATTCCCTGCAGGACTGTCTTTGACAGGCTGTTATGCCTTGTTGTGTGGCCAAACCATGGAAAGAAGAAAAAACCCGAAAACAAACAAACAAACAAGGGGGAGAACTGAATTCCCGCTACACCGGTAGAATGATGAGTTTCTGTCACGGGGACACCAGCCTGTTGGCCATTGGCATTGACAGAACTCAAACTCGAACTCGAATATTTTAATGAGGGTAAATGGATAAACCAGAGGCTTCTTTACACCAGGCCCTCATGGGGAAAAGAATGAAACAAAACCAAATAAATAAATGAAGTGATAAACAAGTTAATGGGAGATGCAATGAAATGAATCATTCAAATAGCCATTCAAATATTGATAAATCAAGATACCAATGAAATACCACTAAAAAGAAACAAAGCAAACGAATAAACAAGACCAACTAAACGCAAAAAACCCACTCCTCCCTAGCCCCCCCCTTCCTCCCCTAAACAAATAATCCCCCCAAAAATAAAGACAACATCACACACACAACACACACACACACACGCGCGCGCACGCGTGAGAGAGAGAGAGAGAGGGGGAGAGGAGAGAAGAAAAGAGAGAGGGGAGAGAAGAGAGAGAGAAGAGAGAGAGGAGAGAGAAAAGAGGAGCGAGAGGGGAAGAGAGAGGGGAGAGGGGGGGAGAGAGTGACAGAGACAAGAGAAAATGATTAGGGGAAAACGAAGGAAAGAAAGATCCCTTAAAATAATAGTAATAAAATAATAATAATAATAATTATTAATAGTAATAATAATGATAATAATAAATGGAATTTATATCGTGCTGAATCTTGTAAAACAAACAAATCGAAGCACTTGCACTCACATGATTTACACCCATGCAACTATTCCTCAAATAAACATAAGATATGTCAAATGTATACACACACACCTCACACACACACCACCACACACACACACACCACACACACACACACAACACACACCAACCCACACACGCACTATACACACATTAGGTGGTGATGAGGAGATGAAGGATGCTGTTGAAATAGGAACAGATATGAAGGGAAAGTGCGGTAGGAAATAAGTGGCGTTTTGTGGCTGTTTTTAAAGGATCAGTAAAGCTTTGGCGAAGGAAAAAGAGGGAGATCATTCAGGTGGATGGACAGAAACAGAGAAAGGCGATGGCAACAGTGGTTTGTTTGAATCTGGGTGTTCGAAGCACAAAGTATCTGCAGCTGACGAAGGGAACGGGATGGTTTTAAGGTGAAGACAGTTACAGAGATAAGAGGTCAGATTTGTGGACATTTGAAACAGAGGGTATTGATCTTTCTTAAAGTCTTTGTGAGACAGGCAGCCATTGGAGAGATGCAGAAGAGGAGTGATTTGTTTCAGATTTTTTTCTTTCTTAGGACCAGTCGAGCTGCAGAGTTTTGTATGCGTTGATGAGAGTGGATAGATGATGCTGGAAGGCCAGCCAACAGAGAATTACCGACTTCCTACTTTTGGTGTTGGCGCTGAATAGAGAAAACGGGAGACAATTCGGATGAGAGAGTACGGGTGGTGGTGGTGGTGTGTGTGTGTGAGGGGATGGGGGGGTAGGGGAGCGGAGAAAGGGGAAAACCTGTTTCCCATTGGCAGAGAAAGACAGAAGACAGGAGGAAAAGAGAGAAAACAAGAGAAACGGGAGAGACAAGATGATTGGTGGGGGGGGGGGGGGGATGGAAAGAGAGGAGAAATGTAAACATGTTTGGCATTGGCAATGGATTTCGAAATATGAGGCAAAAATAGATTGAGATGCTCTTTAAATTTTGAATGAGAGCAGACAGGAAGAAAAAAGAGAGAGGGAATGGTTTATATGGGGGGTGGTGGAGAGTTGACGGGTGGCGGGGTGGGGGGCGGGGGGGGGGGGGGGGGGGGGGTAGGAAGAGAACGAAACCAGCCTGGTTGCCATAGGTTCAGAATGAGAGAAGAGAGGAGGAGAACAGAGAGATTAGCTTACAGCTTGGAATTAGAGAAAACAGAAGGAAACAGAATGATATTTGAAAGTGTGTGTGTTTGGGGTGTGTGTGTGTGTGTGTGTGTGTTGGGTGTGTGTGTGTGTGGTGTGTGTGTGTGTCTGTGTGTGTGTGTGTGTGTGTTTGTGTGTGGGGGGGGGTAGGCGGAAGGGTGGGATGGGTAGGGGGGGGGGGGGGAGTGCAGCCTGTTTGACACATGCGTGGGATATTATAATCATTTATTCTTTTATTTCGAGGATAAAGCACTTAGCACTCTCGTGCTTTTTTTTTACATCCAGTCCCCGTTTGTATGCAGTTTTCTAAATTTTATAACTCGTTCCCACTAGCACACAATGGCCTACTCTTCCGAAAAGTTGAACGGGATTTAACGTGTGCGTCAGATGCTCTGCATGCGTTCGCACACGGGATCTCGGTTTATAGTCTCATCCGAAGGACTTTTTGAATAAGAGAAGATAAGAAGGAAAGAGAAGAGTGAAAATTTTTGTGGAGTAAGGAGGAGGGGGGGGGGGTTTTAAATGGCTTGGGAATGGGGGGGGGGGGGGGGGGGGGGTCTGAGATGCCAACGTATTGGGCAAAAGCGTGGGAAAAAAAACAGCCCGGGGGAAAGAGAGAGAGAGAGATGAGTTAGGGTTTCAAGGGAGTGAGGTAGAGCCAACCCATTTGGCAGCATTGAATGAAAAGAGACGGAAGGTTGGAAGGGAAGAAAGAAAGAAAGAAAAAAGAAAGAAAGGGAAGGGAGGAAGGAAGGAAGGAAGCTGAAAGAGGAAAGAAAGGAAAGAAGGAAAGGAAGAAAGGAAGGAAAGAAAAAAGAAAGAAAGAAAGAAAAGAAGGAAGGAAGGATGGAAGGGAAAAAAGAAAGGAAGAAATAAAGGGAAAGGGAAGAAGGAAGGAAGGAAGGAGGAAAGAAAAAAGAAAGAGAAGGACGGAAAACAGAAAGAAAGAAAGAAAGAAAGACAATAAGAAAGAATGAAAAGAAAATAAGAAAGAAAAAAATAAGAAAGAAAGAAAAAAATGAGTTTTATTGGGAGGGATGCCAACCTAGTTTGGCAAATAAACAGAATGAGAGAAGACAGGGGGAAGAGAGAGAGAGAGGAGAGAGAGAGAGAAGGGGGAGAGGGGAGAGAAAAGAGGGGGAGGGAGAGGAGAGAGAGAGGAGAGGAGATGAGTGAAAATGGGTAGAGTGAAGTGAGAGGTGGGGGGGGAGGGGGATAAGCAAATCTGTTTGGCAAATGTGTCCCAAGAAAGAAGATTGTTGTGTTCAAATATGGAACATAAAAATATCAAATCAAATTGGGGATAAACTCTCTGTATTTGGGCTGGTATGCATGAAGGAGTATGTTTATATAGATCTGTCTAGATTCTTGTTGCTGTAAGGCTGATTTTGCTTATTTTAGTGGGGTTGTTTGTTTTTATTTATTACAATCCAATCTTGTTGTTTATAGACCCACCGACCACAAAGTCCATGCCCGGGCATATTATAAAGAAAGAAGGGGGAACGAAAATGATTATTAGAAAGTATATTAATGCAAACACATTATTTCATTGAACTTGTAAAATATTGACAAAATGTGTACCTATTACTTGTCTATAATGGCTGTGGACTTTCATTTCTACTCAGTTTCATAACTAGAATCAAAAGGGGGCTACATAGCCCCGTGGTTTGAGCCTTGAAATCGTGATCTGACGGTGCGGGATCGAATCCCCCGCGTGTGCGTTTGCTTTCAGGGATTTTTACCCTGAAGTTAACATCAGTGCTGACTCCACTCCCACTAAAGTCCTTCCATTGAGACGGTATACCAAGGAGCGGTATGCGAATGCACGTATAATATATCTCTGTGTGTTTGTGTGTGTGCGCGTGTGTGTGTGTGTATATGTGTGTGTGTGGGGAGGTAAGTTGACTTTCTCTCTCTCTCTCTCTCTCTCTCTCTCTCCTCTCTCTCTCTCTCTCTCTCTCTCTCTCCTCTCTCTCTCTCTCTCTCTCTCTCTCTCTGTCTGTCTCTCTCTTTCTCTCTCTCTTTCTCGTGTCTCTCTTTCAGTCTTTGTCTTTCTCCTCTGTCTCTCCTGTGTCTATGTGTCTCTGTCTTTATCCCTGTCTCTCTCTGTGGATACCTTGCTCTGTCTCTGTCTCTGTCTGTCTCTGTCTGTCCCTGAGTCTGTCTCTGTCTGTCTCTGTCTGTGTGTCTGTCTGTCTCTGTGTGAATCAAATTTGTATTAGTTTATTCCTTCAGAAATACATACAATGTAGTCCCAACTTTCCAACAAACTCATACAAAGAGTCGTGCTACTATCAATTACGGCGTATTAGTGCAATTCGAAAGTACCTGTCCACCGATGCAACAGCCAAACTTGTCACTTCTCTCATTCTTTCACGTCTGGACTATTGCAATTCTCTTTTGTCTGGTCTGCCAGCCTCATCTATCCACTCCCTTCAACGTATACAAAACTCTGCAGCTCGACTAGTTCTCAGAAAGAAAAAATCAGAGCACATTACCCCCCTTTTGCGATCTCTCCACTGGCTGCCTGTGCCACAGAGAGTAGATTATAAGATCAGTACCCTCTGTTACAAATGTATCCACAAAACTGCACCTCCTACCTCTGTGAATGTCTTAACCTGTACACTCCTTCACGTTCCCTCCACTCTGCTGCAGATACCTTGTGCCTACGAATACCTAGATTCAACCAATCTACCGTTGGCCGCCGCTCTCTCTCTATTTCGGGTCCATCGACCTGGAATGAGCTCCCCCCCCCTCCCCTCTCTCTCCTCGCTCTCTCCCCTCTCTCTCTCTCTCTCTCTCTCTCTTCTCTCTCTCTCTCTTCTCTCTTCTCTCTCTTCGCCAGAAGCCTAGCTATGACACTTTTAAATCCAGCCTCAAGACATATTTGTTTCAAACCTAAGATTTCCCCCCTCCTGTTTCATATCAGAACTATCCCACCCTTCACTAACCCATGTCCTATCACCCTGCTAAAGTATATGACCTGTGTGTGTGCGTGTGCTTTTGAAAAACATTTGACTATTGCAATTTTATTTCATAGATTTGGTCTGCAGTACCATGTTTGTAATATCTGTTTGAACTATTGATTATTTGTCATTGGTTGTATGACTGTGTAAGATTAGGTTGAATGCATGCGCTTTGATTTGTCTTTGCAAGATATAGCGCTATATAAGTTCCATTTATTCTTATTCTTATTCTTATTCTTCTTCTTATTCTTCTTCTTATTATTATTAAGAACACACACCACAGTTTTCAACAGATAGTCCTCACAATAGCAACACACACATATGTTTCACATGGATGTCACGCTAAATCATTCTGGCATTGGGAACCAAGACCCCTAGACTCTTCTTGCGCTTCAGGGAAGATTAATTTGTAACATCCAGGGTGGCAGGACAAGATGGATTCCATCCAGTCTATGAGCACAGTACCCAGAAGTACCCCACCCCACGGAACAGCTATCCTTTCTGCTATGTATATACTGCTTTCAGTCCTGGCAGACTCGTCTGCGTGAAATCTAGACTGTTGTTTTTTTCTGGGGGGA
>CM054153.1:57751141-57756141 GCA_028751875.1 Rapana venosa | reverse complement strand
GCGAGAGAGAGAATGGTTAAGATCGGCACGCTCTATCATTACGCGGATCACCAATAGCACAATATAATACAATCCTTACTTTCAGCTGTTTATGGCCATGGTGTAAAATGTTCACCTTTAGGGCATGTAAAAAAATAACGTTTCGTTTCGAAGTGTGCAGTGCTTTAAAGGGATATCAAAGTATGAGGCGATGAGAGAGAGAACTTTTTTTTAACAATTTGTATTTTTCGGGGGGTAATAGATTAAGTATTACATGCCTTTTTATATCCAGCCCCCCAAAAATAAAAAGGGAACAATATGCATAATGGCATAGAAATGCATGGAAAACAATACACACACACACCGAAAGGCAAGCAAGATATAGGGACCATGAGAGGGAGGGAGGGAGAGAGAGAGAGAGAGAGAGAGAGAGAGAGAGAGAGAGAGAGAGAGAGAGAGAGATAGATTAAATATACTCAGAAATAATGAAAAACAAACAAACGAAAAGACGAATAGGAATGGATTTTAACAAAAACTAGCTATACCATCTGCGGAGACAATTTAGAGAGAGAGAGGACAATCAGACAGGCAGACAGACAGAGAATGCGACAGAAATAGAGAATGATCACAGTCATGATGGTATATTATATTGTTCATCGACAATAACTCCATACAATTCAATACTGACTATAAGATATGAATAGCCAAGGTTTATCTATACTTTTTTAGCCTGTAAGAGCTGGTTCCTCTTGAAGGATGCGGTGCTTTAAAGGGATCTTAAAGTATGAGGCTGTGAGGGAGAGAGGGAGGGGCGGGAGATTTATGAGCACACTACCAAAGGAGCCCCTTACTTGATTTGAAAAAAACCGAAAGAGAGAGAGAGAGAGAGAGAGAGAGAGAGGAGAGAGAGAGAGAGAGAAGAGAGAGAGAGAGAGAGAGAGAGAAGGGTGGGGATAGATAGACAGAGAGACAGAAACAGAGAGACAGAAATATAGATACAGACAAAGAGACAGACAGAGAAAAAGAAGAAGAAGAAGAAGAAGAAGAAGAAGAAGAGAGAGAGAGAGAGAGAGAGAGAGAGAGAGAGAGAGAGAGAGACAGAGACAGAGACAGAGACAGAGAGAGAACGATTACAGTAAGCGTGGTCTATTATAGCGTTGATCAGCACTAGCACGATACAATGCATTTTACAACCATAAAAAGTCACAGTTAATGACCACGATAAATGTGTTCACCTTGTATCATGTGAGAAGTAGTTTCTTTGGGGAAAAAATGCTGTGCTATGAAGGGATCTTGAAATAAGGGGCAGTGAGAGAGAGACAGAGACAGAGAGAGAGAGAGAGAGGGGGGGGGGGGAGGGAGGCAGGGGGTTTCTGAACACACTACCCGAGGAGCCCCAACCTCGATTTGAATAACTCAATCTTTGAGCTAGATTTCGAAGCTTTGAGGAGTTATTTCTTCTTTTTTTTTTACTTTGCCAGCTAAAATTTGGATGTGGGAAAGGGATTAGATGATTTGATTGATTGATGGATTGATTGATTGCTTGCTTGCTTGCTTGATCATCTTTATTCCAAAGGGTTACACACAAGTATTAACATACTCTTTTTTCATCTGGTCTTTCCCGAGTTGAGAAGAGAGAGAGAGAGAGAGAGAGAGAAGAGGAGAGAGAGAGAGAGGAGAGAGAGAGAGAGAGAGAGAGAGAGAGAGAGAGAGAGAGAAGAGAGAGAAGAGAGAGAAAGAAAGATTGACAGTGAGAAAGAATGGTTAAAACCAGCACGCTCTATCGTAATGTTGATCAATCAGAAATAGCACCATACAACAAAACTCCCCTCGGGAGACGGGATAGATAGCCTAGTGGTCAGAACATTGCGCTCGCAATCTGACGACCCGGGTTTGATTCCCGTTCAAGGGGATATTTTCCCCTGAAGTTAACATCAGTGCAGACTCCACACTCCCCAAAAGTCCTTCGGATGAGACTAAACCGAGGGCCGTATGCGAACGCACGCAGAACATCTTGCGCGCACGTTAAATCATGTTCCGCTTTTCGTAAGAGTAGGCCATTGTGTACCGGTGGGAACAGATGACATAATTTACAAAACCGCAAACACACGGTTGCTGGATGTAAAAAAGCACATAAGTTATATTCCATTATCCTCGATATAATTTAAAAAAAAAAAATAAAATTCATCACTATAGGCTGTTTATGACCAAGCTGTACATTATTGTTCATCTTTTACACATGTAAGAAATGGTTTGTCTCGAAGGATACAGTGCTTTAAAGATAAAAGGTAAAGGTGTCCCATAACCCATGTGGTCGTAGGGGAGCAAGGCGTCAGAGACTTCAGCTGCTCCAGGGGCCAGCATATTGAGGGCGGCGCCCATCTCCTCTCCCTCGCTGCTTTACCTTCCCTGACCCTAAAGAGGACAGGTACCCATTTACAGCTGGGTGAACTGGGAGAACTGTACTGAAGCCAAGGCACGCAAACGGTCACCCGTCCAAGTGGTAACCACGCTCGATGCTGCTTAACTTTGGCTGGGGGAAAGCGAGTGCTCCGACCACTGAGCTATCCATTCCCCACAGTGTTTTAAAGGGACGTTACAGTAAGAGGCAGTGAGGGAGAGAGGGAGGTGATGGTGGTGGTGGTGGTGGTGTGTGGTGGTGGTGGTGGTGTGTGTGTGTGTGGGGGGGGGGGGGGGTCCTAAGCACACTACCCAAAGAGCCCCAAACTTGATTTGAATAAATCAATCTTGAAGCTAGAATGTGAAGCTTTGAGGATTTCGTTTTTCCCTTGCCCAGCTCGAATGTGGATGCAGGTCCTTGCAGGAAAGAGATTGATTGATTGATTTGATTGATTTGATTGATTGATTTGATTGATATCTTTTTTCCTAAGGGTTACATGTGAGTATTGACATACTTTTTTTCAACTGGCTCTTCAGAGAGAGAGAGAGAGAGAGAGAGAGAGAAGAGAGAGAAGACAGACAGACAGACAGACAGACAGACAGACAGACAGACAGACAGACAGACAGACAGACAGACACAGACAGACAGACAGACAGACAGCCACAGACAGACAGAAAGACAGAGACAGACAAACAGACACAGTCTCACAGACAGACTCCTAGAAAGACAGACACAGACAGAAAGAGAACCATTTCAGTTATAGCGTTGATCAACAATAGCACAAACAATGCATTAATTTTGCGTCGACGATAATTCCAGTCAACGACTATGGCGACTATTTTCAGCGAGCAGCTTGCACTGAAAAAAAATGTATGCTATGAAGAGACCTGAAAGTAAGGGAGGGATGGAGTGCGTGGAAAGTTTTCTGAACACACAAAAAAACTTACTCTAAGATCCCCACATTTAATTTGAATAAATCAATCCCGGAGGTAGAATTCAAAGCTTTGAGGATTGTTTTGTTTTCTTTGTCCCTTGCTGAGAAAGAGGTTGATTGATCGATTGATTGATTGAATAATTGATTGATTGATTGGTTTGATTGATTTGACGGGTTAATCGTCTTATTCCCAAGGGTTACAGATCAGTATTGATATAGTTTGTGTTTGTGTAATTTTTTATCTGGCCCTTACCCTGAGTAGGGAATGAGTAAGAGAAGGTTGGGAGAGAGAGATAGAGATACAGAGAGACAGACACAGACACAGACAGACAGACAGACAAAAAGGCAGGCAGGCAGGCAGGCATACAGACGCACAGACACACAGCCAGATACATAGAGACGGACACACAAACCCTATTTATTTATTTATTCGTTTATATCGAGGATAATGGAATAAGCACTTATTAACACACATAAAGTCATACAGACAGACAGACACACAGACGGGCATACAGACAGACAGACAGACAGGCAAGCAGGCAGGTAGGCAGGCAGGCAGGCAAACAGGCAGGCAGGCAGGCAGACAGACAGACAGACAGAAAGGCAGGCAGACAGACATACATGCATACAGACAGAGATGATCACGCATGGATATTTCAGTATCATAATCAGACACCTTCAGTATTAGAATCAAGAGAATAGTATTGCCATTAAATCACAACGAAACTTATTTGACACAACAAAATTAAACGTATTCAAGAGTTTCTAAAAGATGTAGAGTGATAAAATTAATGTCTCATGATTAGTTCTAGGTTTTTATCTTAATATTCTTAAAGTATGCGTATTCAGTGTTTTGGGTTTTACTCCCTCCTTGTACTGTTCCCTGTAGGACAGTCTTGGCCAGTCCAGATGTTCGTGTGACATTCCCGTACCACTTACGTTTGCGGTTTGTTTGTTTTCTCACTGAAGTTAGGAGCGCTTCATCGTGTTACCTTACTTTATGCTGAAATCAAGATGGGTGCGTTTCTGATTTTCTGCGAGAGATGATTAACTGTGCGTTTTCAAAAAAATAGTCATCGATTCATATTATGAATTCAGTTATTTCTGGTTTTCTTTTCTTTCTTTGTTTTTGTTGTTGAATATTAAATGTTGCCAAGTGTCATTTACTCCAAGGTCAAGGTCATGTCCTCACTGATAGCTACTGTCATGTGGTGATATATTTGCGTTTGTAAACAGGGTTTCGGGTTGTTGTTTTTTTAAAACTATTTATTTAATCGAAACATTTTAAGAGGGGATAGAGTCAGAGTCTATGTGTGTCTGCGAGTCTATCTCTGTTTGTCTGTCTGTGTCTGTCTGTCTGTCTCTATCTCTGACTCTGTATCTGTCTCTGTCTGTCTACCTATCTCTCTCTCCTCTCTCTCTCTCTTTCTCTCTCTCTTTCTTTCTCTCTCTTTCTCTCTCTCTCTTTCTCTATCTGTCTCTCTCTGTCTATCTCTGTCTCTCTCTCCCCCTCCCTCTCTCTCCCCCCCCCCCTCCCTTTTCCCTCTTTCCCTCCTACCTCCCTCCTCTCTCTCTCCCTCTCTCTCTCCCCCCCTCTCTCTCTCTCCCTCCCTCCCTCCCTCCTCCTTCCCTCCCTCCCTCTCTCTCCCTCTCTCTCTCCCTCTCTCTCCCTCTCTCTCTCCCTCC
>CM054153.1:57736141-57746141 GCA_028751875.1 Rapana venosa | reverse complement strand
TGTTTGTGTTGTATTATGTTGCGATTGTACTTGTAGCGTTGCGGTCTCTTGTTGTTGTTATTGCTGTTCTTGTTGTTATTGTTCATGTTTGTTGCTGTTCTTATTGTTCCTTGTTGTTTTTCTTGTGTTGTCGGTTTTTGTTTCAAAGTGGTTTTTGTTGTGAATTGTTTTGTTTTGTGATGGTTTTATGCATGCTTGGATTGACTCGTGGTCTGTCTACCTATTTGTTTGATGTCTATTTGTCAGTCTCTGTCTGTCTGTCTGCCAATCTATATGCCTGTCTGTCTGTCTGTCTTTCTGTCTTTCTATCTCTTTCTCCCCAAAGGTTATGAATAAGGAAGTAAGAATACACAAAACAAAACCACAAAAGCAAATAATTCTAATGGGAAACTACTTGGAAACGAAAGTGCACGCAAAGAAAAACCAAAACAAAAGCCAAATAACCGTAGGCTATTTTTCTTTTTAAAAAAAGCCCTGCATAAAAGCAAGTAATCAAAAAGATAAGAAAAAGAATGTATTGTAAAAGAATTCAAAGATACAAAATTAAATAGTCTAATGTTGTCGGTGTGTCTGTTTTTCAGACAGTCTGACTAGGTGTAAAGATGCCCCTGAGGGTAGTGAATCCGATTCCATGCAAAAACGCAAGCATATAATTATGCATATAAACACAATAATAGATCAACAATATATAACACACAAAAATCGACCACAAAGCCACAGGAAAAGAATTTTTTTTATATGAAAATGTGCTTTTGTGGGTCGTGATTTTTATTAATGGGTGTGCTTATTGTGTGTGTGCTTTGCTTTATTCTGTATTATTCTTTTATATCGAGGATAATGGAATAAGCATTTGTGTGCTTGTTTACATCCGGTTCCCATGTGTATGCGATTTTGTAAATTTTTTCATCTGTTCCCACCGACGCACAATGGCCTACTCTTACGAAAAGTGGAAGAGGATTTAACGTGTGCGCAAGATGTTCTGCGTGCGTTCGCACACGGGGCCTCGGTTTATAGTCTCATCCGAAGGACTTATGTGTGCGTGTGTGTTCGTTTGTGCGTGGGTACCTGTAGTGTTTGTGTGTGTGTGTGTGTGTGTGTGTGTGTGTGTGTGTGTGTGTGTGTGTGTGTGTGTGTGTGTGTGTGTGTGTGTGTGTGTGTGTGTGTGTGTATTGTTCTGGAAGATCTAAAGATTGGCTGCTTACAGAATAGTAATTGTAGTCATTTCCGAAATTCTGTCTGGGCATCAATCAGTTTTGTCCTTTTTGTCATTTTGCTTGTTAGTTAGCCTGCTGTTTTTTCTTTGTTTGTTTGTTTGGTTGGCTGGTTGGTTAGTTGATTTGTTTCCTGGTTGGTTGGTTGGTTGGCTGATTGACTGGTTGGTTGGTTGGATGGATGGTTGATTGGCTAGTTGGTTGGCTGGCTGGTTGATTAGTTGCTTGGCTTGTTGGCTGATTTGTTGGCTGGTTTTCTGATTGGTTGGCTTGCTGGTTGGACGGCTGGTTGGCTGGTTGGCTGATTGGTTTGTTGGTTGTTGTTGTTTTAAAAAAAATCTTTTTTCGTTTCTTTGGTTTGTTTTACCTATTCATATTTTGGGGTTTGTTTGTCTGTTTCCTTGTTATCAGAGATGTTTTAAAATGCAATTTTGTGCTGCTTGTTGGTTTTATTTTGTGTTTGTGTTTTTGTTTTGTGAGGAAAATGGCATGGAGATAAAAGCATGTGGTTTGTGTTCCTCTTCCTCCCTATTTTTTTTAAAACCATTATGATATTGACGGTTTTCTTTGGTCTGTTTGTTATCAGAAATGTTTACAAATGCAATTTTGTGTTGCTTATTTGTGTGTGTGTTTGTTTGTTTATAAGATAAGAAAAATAACATGGAGGTAAAATCATGATGTTTGTGCTCCCATTCCTAAGCTATTTTCAGACCATTATGAAGCTATACTGTTTGTTCCTGGTCTAGGTTTTGTACAGTTTTAATATATGTTTGTTTTTGTTTTGTTTTTAACTTTTTACGATTTTCTGTCCTTGTTTATCATGACAGTCCTTGTCCTTTCTCGCTGTGTTATCTCCTTCGAGTTGTTTTTTTTATAATGATTTTTATTTATCATTTATCTATTTCTTGTTCTGTTGACAATGCGTATACATTCATTAAAGAGGGAATGAACGAAAGCGCCAGAGAAGGAGAAGAGAGAGAGGAGAGAGAGAGAGAGAGAGAGAGAGAGAGAGAAGAGAGAGAGAAGACAGACAGAGAACAGATGACAAGACAGGGAAGACAGAAGACACGACAGAGACACGATGACCAGAGCAGAAAAGAAGAGATAAAAGAGAGAGAGAGTGACAATACACACACATACACACACACACACGATGAGAGAGAGAGTGTGTCCATGTGTATGTACAATATGCGTGTGTGTGTGTGGTGGTGTGTGCGTGCGTGCGTGCGGTGCGTGCATGTGTGTGTGTGTGCGGGCGTGCGTGCGTGTAGAGTGTGCGTGCGTGCGTGCGTGCGCACGCGTGTGTATGTGTGTGTGTTCTCCTTCTTACCCTTCTTCTTCTTCTTCTTCTTCTTCTTCTTCTTCTTCTTCTTCTTTGCAATTCTTCTTCTTCTTCTTCTTCTTGTTCTTGTTCTTGTTCTTGTTCTTCTTCTTCTTCTTCTTCTTCTTGTTTTTCTTCTTTCTTCTTCTTCTTCTTTCTTCTTCTTCTTCTTCTTCTTCTTCTTCTTCTTTCTTCTTCTTCTTCTTCTTCTTCTTCTTCTTCTTCTTATTTTTCTTCTTGTTCTTGTTCTTCTTCTTGTTCTTGTTCTTATTCTTGTTCTTGTTCTTCTTCATCTTCGTCTTCGTCTTCGTCTTGTTGTTGTTGTTGTTGTTGTTGTTGTTGTTCTTCTTCTTCTTCTTCTTCTTCTTCTTCTTCTTCTTTTCTTCTTCTTCTTCTTCTTTTTCTTCTTCTTCTTCTTCTTCTTCTTCTTCTTCTTCTTCTTCTTCTTCTTCTTCTTCTTCTTCTTCTTCTTCTTCTTCTTCTTCTCCTTCTTCTTCTTCTTCTTAATTCTTCTTCTTATTATTATTGTTCTTCTTCTTCTTCTTCTTCTTCTTCTTCTTTTCTTCTTCTTCTTCTTCTTCTTCTTCTTTTTCTTCTTCTTTTTCTTCTTCTTCTTCTTCTTCTTCTTCTTCTTCTTCTTCTTCTTCTTCTTCTTCTTCTTCTTCTTCTTCTTCTTCTTCTTCTTCTTTTTCTTCTTCTTCTTCTTCTTCTTCTTCTTTTTTTCTTCTTCTTTTTGATTCCTCTTTCTCATCTTCCTATTAAAAATGACGCATTTACCATAAGTCTGATTCGAAGGACCTGTAGAAGTTTATCTCAATTTATCTCTGTTAAAGAGATTCGAACGCTCTTCCTTTGAATCACAATCCCAAAGCTCCGAACACTGAGGTATCGCAACTGACTGACACAACAACAAATCAACAGTAACATCAACAATAGCAGCAGCAACAACAACAACAACAACGACGACGACGAAGACAGAAAAGAAGGTAGAATCGACAGTGGCCCACAAATTTACATTTTGCAATTTTCTGCATCATTCTCCCGAGAATTCCAACAGACACCAGCCCCCCACCCCCTCTCCCCAGAAAAAAGAGCAGTTGCAGCAGAAATAGAACTGACATTCTTTGAAAAAGAAAAAAAAAACTCACATCACATCAGCTCTAAAATATAGAAATTGCTTAAGCATGTGGACATAAATCGAGTATATAATCGGAGGGAAAAAAACGAAAACCAAGCTGATAGCGTACAATGCGGCAAGAAAATAGCAAAGATGGAAGGAAGATAGACAAACTGATTGTGACAACAGCCATCTTTTAACGAAAATAAAAAAAGGAAATGGCTATTGTTTGCATTGTAATTATCTTCTGTGTGGTCATTGCAATGGACAGTGAGCAGAGAACTCTTTTGAAAGGTTGCTGTCCGGTCATTTTTCATTTCTTGTAGACAGGAGAGAGAGAGAGAGAGAGAGAGAGAGAGAGAGAGAGAGAGAGAGAGAGAGAGAGAGAGAGAGATACAGAGAGACAGAGACAGAGAGGACAGATAACTAGACATAGAGAGACAGAAGAGAAGAAGACAGGCAGACAGAAAGACAGACAGACAGACAGAGAAAGAGAGAGAACATATAGCTAGACATAGATAGAGAGAAAGAGAGAGAGAGATAGAGAGAGAAGACAGATAGACAGAGAGGGTTGCTTTACAGTTAGTTTTCTTTTTTCTGGGAGACAGAGATAGAGGGACATAGAAAGACACACACAGAGACAGAGACAGACTGACGGATAGCAGATAGACAGAGAGAAACAGAGACAGAGAGAATAAGACACAGATAGAAATAGAGAGATAGAGAGAGAGATGGAGAGACAGACAGAAAGACAGACAGGTAGAAGACAGTAGACAGAGAGAGTGAGATATAGACACAGACAGAAGAGACAGACATACAGACATACAGATTGGCAGACATACATACAGACAGAAGGAGACGAACAGACAGACGGACGTAGGGAAAAGTAGGACGAAGGGAGACACAGACGGATTTTAAGATGTCGGAGGTAGGGGGCATCTAAGGTTGATAAAGTGTGTACAATAAACATGGAGCTTCGTGGGTTGAGGAAAGAACTTTCTGAGTTAGGGCCACAGAAATAAAGGAGAGAGGATAGAAAAGTTGAGATCTTATTTTTTAGGAAAGAATGAAAGGAAAGAAAAAATATATATGTGCCTAGCGCGACATGGTCTCTGTATTTATGGGCGCAAGTGCTTGTTTGAGGTATATGAATTTTTCTCTGTTCTAGCTACATATTTTCTCCCCGAAGTTAACTTTTTCAAGACTGCACGCATATGAAAGTTTTGTGGATAGGATTGAACCGAGGTGTCGTGTGCGAACCCACGCCTGATATTATTTTGTAGACGTGTTAAAAAATATCGGGAAGTTGGGGCATCTAAAAGTAATGCAGTTTGAAAGTAAAACATGCACCCTTGTGGATGGAGCGAATAGTTTGTGTTATTCTTTCTCTTCATTTTCCGAATAATACACTCCCCATTTTGTTTTCTTCAAAGGACACGTAAGAAACTAATCTCACTCGTACAACTTTGAGTTTCGAGCTCTCGAACTTTGAATCACAAGTCCTACCCTGAACACCAAGCTCTTGCAATCCGCTGCCAAAGCAACAACAGAAACAAAAGCAACAACAGAAACAAAAGCAACAACAGAAACAAAAGCAACAACAGCAACGAAGACAGAAAAGAAGGTAGAACCAACAGTAGCCCATACATTTTACATTTTGCAATTTTCTGCATCATTCTCATGAGAATTCTAACAGACACTTGCCCCCCACCTCTGAGCCCCCCATCCCCCAAGAAAAAGAGCAATTGCATCAGAAATAGAACCGAAATTCTTTGAAAAAAAAAACAAAACAAAACCCACATCGCATCAGATCTAAAATACGGAAATTGCTTAAGCATGTGGACATAAATCGAGTATATAATCAGAGAAAAAGAAAAGGAAACCAAACTGATAGCATACCATCCGGCAAGAACATAGCAAAAATATGAGGAAGACAGACAAACTGATTGTGACAACAGCCATCTTTTTTGTAAAGAAAAATGGAAATAGCTGGCTATCATTTACAACATAATTATCTTCTGCGTGGTCATTGTAATGAACAGTTAACAGAGAGTTCTGTTAAAATGGAATGTTCTGCAGTAATTCGTTTTTTTGTATTTCTTGTGGTGGGGAGAGTGAGAGAAAGAGAGACAGAGAGAGAGACAGAGACTAGACAGAGAGACCGAGAAAGAGTAGGAGCAGGGAACCTTTAAGAAGAAGCTGCTGTGCAAGGTTTGTTTTTCAATTCTTGTAGGAAAGAGAGAGAGCGAGGAGAGAGAGAGAGAGAGAGAAGAGGAGAGAGAGAGAGAAGAGAGAGAGAGAGAGGAGACAGACAGATAGACAGACAGAGACAGACATGCAGACAGACAAGCAGACAGACAAACAGACAGACAGAGTGGCAGGTAGGACGAAGGGAAACACAGACGGGATTTTAAGATGTCGGAGGTCAGGTGGCATCTAAGATTAATAAAGTGTGTACAATAAACATGAAGCTTCATGGGTTGAGGAAAGATTTTTCTGAGTTAGGGCCACAAGAATAAAGGAGAGAGAATAGAAAAGTTGAGATCTTATTTTTAGGAAAGAATGAAAGGAAAGAAAAACATTTCTGTGTCTGGGGTTGCATGGTCTCTGTATTTATGGGCGCAAGTGGTGTTTTTTTTTTAGATATATGAATGTTTGTCCTTTCCAGCAACTTTTTTTGTATCCCTGAAGTTAACTTTTTCAAGACTGCACGCATATGGCAGTTTTCTGGATAGGACTAAACCGAGGTGTCGTGCGTGAACCCATGCATGATATTATTTTGTAGACATGTAAAAAATATCGGGAAGTTGGGGCATCTAAAAGTCATGCAGTTTGAAAGTAAAACATGCACCCTTGTGGATGGAGGCAAATAGTTTGTATTAGTCTTTCTCTTCATTTTCCGAATAATACACTCCCCATTTTGTTTTCTTCAAAGGACACGTAAGAAACTTATCTCACTCGTACACATTTGATTTTGAGCTCTCGAACTTTGAATCACAAGTCCTACCCTGAACACCAAGCTCTCGCTATCCACTGCCACAGCAACAACAGAAACAAAAGCAACAACAGAAACAAAAACACCAACAGAAACAAAAGCACCAACAGAAACAAAAGCAACAACAGCAACAAAAGCAACAACAGCAACGAAGACAGAAAAGAAGGTAGAACCAACAGTAGCCCATACATTTTACATTTTGCAATTTTCTGCATCAGTCTCATGAGAATTCTAACAGACACTTGCCCCCCCACCTCTGAGCCCCCCATCCCCCAAGAAAAAGAGCAATTGCATCAGAAATAGAACCGAAATTCTATGAAAAAGAAACAAAACAAACCCACATCGCATCAGATCTAAAATACGGAAATTGCTTAAGCATGTGGACATAAATCGAGTATATAATCGGAGATAAAGAAAAGGAAACCAAACTGATAGCATACCATCCGGCAAGAACATAGCAAAAATATGAGGAAGACAGACAAACTGATTGTGACAACAGCCATCTTTTTTGTAAAGAAAAATGGAAATAGCTGCCTATCATTTACAACATAATTATCTTCTGCATGGTCATTGCAATGAATAGTTAACAGAGAGTTCTGTTAAAATGGAATGTTCTGCAGTAATTCGTTTTTTTGTATTTCTTGTGGCGGGGAGAGTGAGAGAGAGAGAGAGACAGAGAGAGACAAGAGATAGACACACAGAGAGACAGAGACAAGGAGACCGAGAGACCGAGAAAGAGTAGGAGCGGGGAAAACCTTTAGAAAAGCCTGCTGTGCAAGGTTTGTTATTCAATTCTTGTAGGAAAGAAAGAGAGGGAGAGGGAGAGAGAGAGAGAGAGAGAGAGAGAGAGAGAGAGAGAGAGAGAGAGAGAGAGAGAGAGAGAGACAGACAGACAGACAGACAGATAGACAGATAGGCAGACAGAGGCAGACAGAGAGACATGCAGACAGACAGACAGACTAGACAGACAGACAAACACACAAACAGACAGAGAGCATGAAGGTAGGACGAAGGGAAACAGACGAGATTTTAAGATGTCGGAGGTATGGGGGCATCTAAGATTGATAAAGTGTGTACAATAAACATGAAGCTTCGTGGGTTGAGGAAAGAACTTTGTGAGTTAGGGCCACAACAATAAAGGAGAGAGAGAGAATAGAACAGTTGGGATCTTATTTTTTAGGAAAGAATGAAAGGAAAGAAAAAATATATATGTGCCTAGCGCGACATGGTCTCTGTATCTATGGGCGCAAGTGCTTTTTTGAGGTATATGAATGTTTCTCTGTTCTAGCTACTTATTTTCTCCCCGAAGTTAACTTTTTCAAGACTGCACGGGTATGAAAGTTTTGTGGATAGGATTGAACTGAGGTGTTGTGGGCGAACCCATGCATGATGTTATTTTGTAGACGTGTTAAAAATATCGGGGAGTTAGGGCATCTAAAAGTGATACAGTTTGAAAGTAAAACATGCACCCTTGTGGATGGAGGGAATAGTTTGTATTATTCTTTCTCTTCATTTTCCGAATAATACACTCCCCATTTTGTTTTCTTCAAAGGACACGTAAGAAACTAATCTCACTCGTACAACTTTGAGTTTCGAGCTCTCGAACTTTGGATCACAAGTCCGACCCTGAACACCAAGCTCTCGCTATCCGCTGCCACAGCAACAACAGAAACAAAAGCAACAACAGAAACAAAAGCAACAACAGAAACAAAAGCAACAACAGAAACAAAAGCAACAACAGAAACAAAAGCAACAACAGCAACGAAGACAGAAATGAAGGTAGAACCAACAGTAACCCATACATTTTACATTTTGCAATTTTCTGCATCATTCTCATGAGAATTCTAACAGACACTTGCCCCCCACCTCTGAGCCCCCATCCCCCAAGAAAAAGAGCAGTTGCATCAGAAATAGAACCGAAATTCTTTGAAAAAGAAACAAAACAAACCCACATCACATCAGATCTAAAGTACAGACATTGTTCAAACATTTGGACATAAATCGAGTATATAATCGGAGATAAAGAAAAGGAAACCAAACTGATAGCATACCATCCGGCAAGAACATAGCAAAAATATGAGGAAGACAGGCAAACTGATTGTGACAACAGCCATCTTTTTTGTAAAGAAAAATGGAAATAGCTGGCTATCATTTACAACATAATTATCTTCTGTGTGGTCATTGCAATGAACAGTTAACAGAGAGTTCTGTTAAAATGGAATGTTCTGCAGTAATTCGCTTTTTTGTATTTCTTGTGGCGGGGAGAGTGAGAGAGAGAGAGAGAGAGACAGAGAGAGACAGAGATAGACACACAGAGAGACAGAGACAAGGAGACCGAGAGACCGAGAAAGAGTAGGAGCAGGGAACCTTTAAGAAAAGCCTGCTGTGCAAGGTTTGTTATTCAATTCTTGTAGGAAAGAAAGAGAGGGAGAGGGAGAGAGAGAGAGAGAGAGAGAGAGAGAGAGAGAGAGAGAGAGAGAGGAGAGACAGAGAGAGAGAGAGAGAGAGAGAGAGACAGACAGACAGACAGACAGATAGACAGATAGGCAGACAGAGGCAGCAAGAGGACATGCAGACAGACAGACAAACAGACAAGCAGAGAGACAAACAGAAAGACAGAGTGGCGGGTAGGAAGAAGGGAAACAAAGATGGAATTTTAAGATGTCGGAGGTCTGGGAGCATCTAAGATTGATAAAGTGTGTACAGTAAACATGGAGCTTCGTGGGATAAGGAAAGAACTTTCTGAGTTAGGGCCACAAAAATAAATGAGAAAGAATAGAACAGTTGATATCTTATTTTTAGGAAAGAATGAAAGGAAAGAAAAAATATATATGTGTGCGTAGCGCGACATGGTCTCTGTATCTATGGGCGCAAGTGCTTTTTTGAGGTATATGAATGTTTCTCTGTTCTAGCTACTTATTTTCTCCCCGAAGTTAACTTTTTCAAGACTGCACGCGTATGAAAGTTTTGTGGATAGGATTGAACCGAGGTGTCGTGTGCGAACCCACGCCTGATATTATTTTGTAGACGTGTTAAAAAATATCGGGAAGTTGGGGCATCTAAAAGTAATGCAGTTTGAAAGTAAAACATGCACCCTTGTGGATGGAGGGAATAGTTCGTATTATTCTTTCTCTTCATTTTCCGAATAATACACTCCCCATTTTGTTTTCTTCAAAGGACACGTAAGAAACTTATCTCATTCGTACACATTTGAGTTTCGAGCTCTCGAACTTTGGATCACAAGTCCTACCCTGAACACCAAGCTCTCGCTATCCGCTGCCACAGCAACAACAGAAACAAAAGCAACAACAGAAACAAAAGCAACAACAGCAACGAAGACAGAAAAGAAGGTAGAA
>CM054153.1:57716141-57731141 GCA_028751875.1 Rapana venosa | reverse complement strand
ATGGAGAAAAAGAGATAGAGAGACAGGTAGAAATCAAGATAGAGAGACAAACAGAGATAGAGAGTAAGACAGAGATAGTCTTATAGAAAAACGGACAGGCAGACAGACAAGCAGACAGACAGACAGACAAACGGACAGACAGAGTGACGGGTAGGAAGGGAAACAAAGACGGGATTTTAAGATGTCGGAGGTCAAGTGGCATCTAAGATTGATAAAGTGTGTACAATAAACATGAAGCTTCGTGGGTTGAGGAAAGATCTTTCTGAGTTAGGGCCACAAGAATAAAGGAGAGAGAATAGAAAAGTTGAGATCTTATTTTTAGGAAAGAATGAAAGGAAAGAAAAAACTGTTTATGTGCCTAGCACGACATGGTCTCTGTATTTATGGGCGCAAGTGTTTTTGGTGTATGCGTATGTGCTTGTCTGTTCACTCTATGTTTTATCCCTGAAGTTATATTTCTTTCCAACTGCACTCGTATGAAAGTCTTCAGAATAAGACTAAACAAAACTGTCGTGCGCGAACGCACGCACATTTAATCGTCTAGTTAGAAGATAAACGTGTCCCATAACCTATGTGGTCGTAGGGAGTGAGGTTTCAGAGATCTCAGCTTCTCTAGGGGCCAGCATATTGAGGGTGGCGACCATCTCCTCTCCCTCGCTGCTTTACTCTTCCCTGACCCTAAAGAGGGCAGGTACCCATTTACAGCTGGGTGAACTGGGGGACTGTACTAAAGCCAAAGCGCGTAAACAGTCACCCATCCAATTTGTAACCACGCTCGATGCTGCTTAACATTGGCCGGGGAAAAGCGAGTGCTCTGACCACTGAGTTATCCCGTCCCCTATCATCCTGTTCGCACATTAAAAACTATTCTTAGAAAAAAAACAACAGGCCAGCCATGACCAATAATATGGATGACACAAACATATCCAGCATGCAATCTCAGACCGAAGGAGGACTGGACTCCGCTAAGATTGAGTTCCTTAGCATTCGCTATGCCTTGGTGACTGTTTATGAAATGAAAGGAGAAGACAAAGTGAATAGAGAGATGTGTTTGTTTGAATATATATATGTCTTACCAAAGATCAGACATAAAGTTAAACCAGATGGGGGTATAGTTGGCATTCGTCCTTGTGCTTTTACCAGAAAGATGCCATGAAATCAGCTTCCTTTTCGGCTGTTCTTTTATTACGGCCAATTAACACGCTACATTTTCCTTGCTTCCAGGTGGAAGCAACTGTTCCCCGTTCAGTTTGACCCCCTGGCTAATTGTGGATTATTTATGCACGATGCAAAGAATCCTTCTGCCACTACACCATCTCTTTGTTTTCGTTTTTTTAAAATTTCTTTTGTGATTTTTTTCTTTGTTTCTGTGTGTCTTCCTTCTTTCCTTCTTTCTTCTTTCTTCTTCTTCTTCTTCTTCTTCTTCTTCTTCTTCTTTTTTTTTTTCTTCTTCTTCTTCTTTTTCTTCTTTTTTCTCTCTTCCTCCTCTCTTCCACTTTCTTTCCATCTCTTATTCAAAAGGCGACTTGTATATTCATCTTATTTGAATGATTTGAAGGGAATTGTGCGACTATGAGTAGGCTCGAACGGGTAAGCTTTGAACTGCAAGTCAGACATTTTAAATACAAAGCTGTGTAATTCTGCTGACACAAAAATGAAAACAACGGAAGACAATAAGGCCAAAATAAGAACAGCCCATAAATTTCCATTTGCAATTTTCTGCTTTATGCCCATGAGACTCCCCAACGAAAAGAAACACAGCAGTAGCAACTAAAAGCGAAAAGGGCAAGCTTTAAAGAAACAGGAATACAATCACATTTTAGCAGAGAAATGATCTTAGCTTCTGGACATAAATCGAGTAGGATACAAAAAGGAAAAAATATCCTAAAAACCCACAATGGACATACAACAGCAAAAAGGCAAGCTTTAAAAAAACAGGGAGAAAATCAAATCTAGACAGAGAAATGATATTAGCTTATGAACATAAATCAAGTACACTACACAACAAAAACTGAATTAAAAACACACAACCTACAGAAAACGACAATGATGGAAGGAAGATGGTAAACCGATTGTGAAAGCAGCCATCTTGTAAAAGGGAAATAACCTTCGTTGACGTTACAACCACAAGATAACTCTTTCATGGACACTAAGCAGGGGACCTTTTAAAATGGAGCTGTTCTGGAGCTATTTTTCATTTCATGGTACAAGAGAAAGACGGGAGAGAGAGAGAGAGGAGAGAGAGAGAGGAGAGAGAGAGAGAGAGAGAGAGAGAGAGAGATGAGAGAGGAGAGAGAGAGTTTGCGTGTGACAGGGGATGGAAAGGAAATTCTAAGATTAAGGTGGATGGGGATATCTCATATTGATAAGTGTCAAAGAAAAACATGCATCTTTGTGGGCGGAGGGAGTGATTTCCGCAGTTAGGGCCACAATAAAAAGGGGAGAAACCTGGAGTATTTGATGTATATTTAGGAAAAAATAAGGAAAGAAAAAAAAAGGTCTGTGCCTTGGGAGAGATGGTTTTTATTTATGGGAGCTAGTGTTTTTGCTTTTGTTGTTTGGTGCGTAGGTATGTGTGTGTCGATTGAAGCAATATGTTCGCACTAAAGCTACATTTCTTGCGACTCCACAGGTGTGAAAGTCTTTATTCTTTTAAAACAAATTATTCAATTGTATTATGTTTTACGTTGTTATATATCATAAAATACGGGTTTTGTTTTTGAAATAGGAAAAAATGCAATATAAAAATGAAAGTCTTCCTGATGAGACTACATTGAGTTGTTGTGAGCAAACAAATGCACATCATCATTTAACCTTCACCTTCACATATCGTGTAGTCTAGTAGACCGTTAAACAACCGCAACAGATGCTGCATTCAGCTTCCTCCACCATTCGGGGTTCTCAGCTTTCCGCAGAAAGTTTTTACACTCAAGGCCAGTAGTCCACTCTCTGATGTTGCCTTCCCGTTGTTTTCTCTGTCTGCCTCTTCTTCGTCTCCCTCCTTGTACTGTTCCCTGTAGGACAGCCTTGGTCAGTCCAGATGTTCGTGTGCACTGTGACATGTGCAGAAAACTTTATTTGCGTTTTTTCTTTTGTTATTTTTTCATTGAAGTCAGAAGCTCTGTGTATGGTCCGATTGCGTTTTTAACTCTGGTTTTCAATTCCTGATGAGTGATCTGATCTTTCTTTGATATACTAAGGAGGGTTTGAAAGCTTCTCATTTACATATTCTGTATCCTTCTTGCAACGTCGGCTGTTATAGTCCACGTTGCTCATTCATACAAAAATACGTACATGACAAGGGAATGTATCAGTCTGATATTGTATCTGATGGCGATGTTCTTGTTGCTACAGAGAACTTTGAGTTTGGTTATTACAGCTGTGGTCCTCTTGTACCTACGTTAACAACGGCGCTGACCCTTGTCTTGCAGGAAAGCATGCCAGTTATGACCAATGGTATGGCTGAAACAAACAAACCCAGCATGCACACTAAGGCCTATGAAGAGTTGGGCTCCACTGAGTTTTTATGTTTACTATATGCGTCCTCAGGACTTCAGTGCAGTGCCCTGATATCTGCTAATAAAGTGAAAGGGGATTATTGAACGAATGGAGACGTGACGCCCATGAAAGCAACACATATTATACAGTAGATCAGTTGTAAAACTAGCACAGGTGGGGGGTATATTTGGCTGTTGTACTTGTGCTCTTACTTGAAAGATGCCATGAAATTGGATTCCTCTTCAGCTGGGTTTTTTTTATCACGCTCAATTAGCACCCTTCATTTGTCCTTCATCTTCAGCTACAGCCTACAGTACGTAGCCTCTCAGCTCAAAAGCAAACCTTTAAAGAAAAGGCATGCACTCATATTTAACTACAGAGATGATCCTACCTTATGGACATAAACCGAGTACACTACGAAAGGACAACTGAACTAAAAACATGCACTGAACAGAAAAAGGCAATGATGGAAGGAAGATGGTAAACTGATTGTGACAGCAGCCATCTTGTGGAAGGGAAATAACCCTCGATAGCGTTAGGGCCACAACATAGCTCCTTCGTCATGGAGACTGCAACGGGCACTGGGCAAGTGTGTCCTTTACATAGAACTGCTCTGCAGGCATTTTTCATTTTTATGTGGGCAAGAGAGAGAGGGCAGAGACAGAGAGAGACAAGGAGAGGGAGTAGAGGAGAGTGGGGAGGGGGAGTCAAAATGGGATTTTAAGATTTAGGAGGTATGGGGGTATCTAAGGCTGATAAAGTTTTCAAAATAAATATGGAGCTCTGTGGGTTGAGGAAAGAACTTTCTGAGTTAGGGCCACAAGAAAAAAAAAGGAGAGAGAATAGGAGGGTGAGGATTCTGTAGGAAAGACTGAAAGAAAAGAAAAAACTATGTTTGTGCCTGAGGAGAAATGGTCTCTGTATTTATGGGCGCAAGTGTTTTATGTGTACGTGTGTGTTTGTCAGTTCGAGCGGGGTTTTTGTCCCGTAAAGTTACTTTTAACCAAACTCCATGTGTATGAAAGTGTTCATGAAGAGACTTTTTCCTCGTCGTCGAAAACTCAGAGAGCAACTATTGTTGTCTATCATATGAGCGAAAATTCGTCACGCTGCCGTTAAGTGCCTAATAAGTCAGGCCCAGCACATCCGACTTCAGCAAGGGAGAGCATTGTTATCTTTTAAGTCTTTTCTGGAAAAAAAGGCAGGAGAATGGACATAAAAGGCAGAACAAAGACAAAAAGGAGGTGATAGGAAGAAGAAAAAACAAGACAGAAACAAAGAGAGGGATAGAAAAGAGGGAAATCCTAGCACATACTTTCCATAAGGTGGAGATGCTATTTATACTGACAGGCCCCTGGCATCCCCACAAGGAACTGATGAGATTGCACTGAGGTGTCGTGTGCGAACATACGCATGTTATCCTGTCTCACCTTTCGGCATCACTGAGTGTGGCGTAAGCTGGCACACCCAATGGTAATACACCCACATGCTCCTCCCTCCTTTCTTCCTTCTCCATGTGCTCCTCCTTCCTTCCTTCCTTCTCCATGTGCTCCTCCTTCCTTCCTTCCTTCTCCATGTGCTCCTCCTTCCTTCCTTCCTTCTCCATGTGCTCCTCCTTCTTCCTTCCTTCTCCATGTGCTCCTCCTTCCTTCCTTCTTCCTTCTCCATGTGCTCTCCTTCCTTCCTTCCTTCCTTCTCCATGTCCTCCTCCTTCCTTCCTTCCTTCTCTATGTGCTCCTCCTTCCTTCCTTCCTTCTCCATGTGCTCCTCCTTCCTTCCTTCCTTCTCCATGTGCTCTCCTTCCTTCCTTCCTTCCTCTCCATGTGCTCCCCTTCCTTCCTTCCTTCCATGTGCTCCTCCTTCTTCCTTCCTTCTCATGTACTCCTCCTTCCTTCCTTCCTTCTCCATGTGCTCCTCCTTCCTTCCTTCCTTCTCCATGTGCTCCTCCTTCCTTCCTTCCTTCTCTATGTGCTCCTCCTTCCTTCCTTCCTTCTCCATGTGCTCCTCCTTCCTTCCTTCCTTCTCCATGTGCTCCTCCTTCCTTCCTTCCTTCCTTCTCCATGTGCTCCTCCTTCCTTCCTTCCTTCTCCATGTGCTCCTCCTTCCTTCCTTCCTTCCTTCCTTCTCCATGTGCTCCTCCTTCCTTCCTTCCTTCTCCATGTGCTCCTCCTTCCTTCCTTCCTTCTCCATGTGCTCCTCCTTCCTTCCTTCCTTCTCCATGTGCTCCTCCTTCCTTCCTTCCTTCTCCATGTGCTCCTCCTTCCTTCCTTCCTTCTCCATGTGCTCCTCCTTCCTTCCTTCCTTCCTTCTCCATGTGCTCCTCCTTCCTTCCTTCCTTCTCCATGTCCTCCTCCTTCCTTCCTTCCTTCTCTATGTGCTCCTCCTTCCTTCCTTCCTTCTCCATGTGCTCCTCCTTCCTTCCTTCCTTCTCCATGTGCTCCTCCTTCCTTCCTTCCTTCCTTCTCCATGTGCTCCTCCTTCCTTCCTTCCTTCTCCATGTGCTCCTCCTTCCTTCCTTCCTTCCTTCTCCATGTGCTCCTCCTTCCTTCCTTCCTTCTCCATGTGCTCCTCCTTCCTTCCTTCCTTCTCCATGTGCTCCTCCTTCCTTCCTTCCTTCCTTCTCCATGTGCTCCTCCTTTTCTCTTCCTTCCTTCTCCATGTGCTCCTCCTTCCCTCCTTCCTTCTCCATTGTGCTCCTCCTTCCTTCCTTCCTTCTTCCATGTGCTCCTCCTTCCTTCCTTCCTTCTCCATGTGCTCCTCCTTCCTTCCTTCCTTCTCCATGTGCTCCTCCTTCCTTCCTTCCTTCTCCATGTGCTCCTCCTTCCTTCCTTCCTTCCTTCTCCATGTGCTCCTCCTTCCTTCCTTCCTTCTCCATGTGCTCCTCCTTCCTTCCTTCCTTCTCCATGTGCTCCTCCTTCCTTCCTTCCTTCTCCATGTGCTCCTCCTTCCTTCCTTCCTTCTCCATGTGCTCCTCCTTCCTTCCTTCCTTCCTTCTCCATGTGCTCCTCCTCCGGTCTTGGCTGTACTGCCCTGCTGCTGACTTCATGGATTCTCAGGCTGCCACAGGATTCGGGGATGGTGCCACTGAGAGAATCTGCTGGTCCCCCCCCTCCGATATTTTCCCCCTTTTTCCCCACGTTCTATTCTATGCGTTGCAAAAGAGCCTCCCAGCCATGACCAATGGTATGAATCACAAAAACATGCCCAGCATGCATTTTGATACTTAGGGAGAGATGGGCTCTACTCAGTTTGTTTTGCTTAACATATACACTTCAAAATACTTCAGTAATGTGCCAGAAAGTCTACTGATGAAGTGAAAGGGGATGGACGAAGAAGTACAGAAGTGAAAGCCACGTATCTTGCAGTGGATCGGTTGTAAAACTAGCGCAGGCAGGGGGTATAGCTGGCATTCCTTAGTGCGCTCTCACCTGAAAGATGCCAGGAAATCAGCTTCCTCTTCAGCTGCTTTTGATCACGCCCAATTAGCACCTTTCATTTTGTTTTTCTTTTATCTTCAAGTACAGCCTACAGTTCCCTATTCAAATGAATCCCCCCTGGCTACATTTTGGGTTAGTTATAGACAACGCATGAACGTTTCTTCGTCCTCTTCATCGCGGTGTTGTTCTGACGAAAAAAAGCGTTTATCAAAGTGATGAGGGTTTTCTCCCAGATCTGAGTCTCTCTTAGCACTTTTACTCTCGTTCATTCTGCAGTGTTGTGTGTCTGCCCCCTTCTCTCTCTCTGTCTCTGTCTCTCTCTCTCTGTCTCTGTCTCTCTCTCTCTGTCTCTCTCTCTCTCTCCGTCTCTCTCTGTCTCTGCCTCTCTGTGTATGTCTCTGTATCTCTCTCTCTTTCTCTCCCTCTGTCTCTCTCTGTGTGTCTTTTTCTTTCTCTCTCTCCGTCTCTCTCTGTGTCTCTCTCTCCGTCTCTCTGTTTGTCTATCTCTCTATCCACCTCTCTCTGTCTCTGTCTCTCTTTCTCTCTGCCTCTCCATCTCTCTGTCTCTATCTCTGTCTCTCTCTGTTTCTGTCTCTATCTCTGTCCTCTCTCTGTCTCTATCTCTGTCTCTGTCTCTCTTGCCGATATGTCTCTCTCTCATTCATCCATCCTCCCAACCCTTACCCGCCTCTGTCTGTCTGTCTGTCTGCCTCTGTATCTGTCTGTCTGCCTGTATGTCTGTCTGTCTGTCTGTCTCTCTCTCTCTCTCTCTCCCTCTCTCTCTCTCTCTCTCTCTCCCTCTAATTTTCTCTTTGCAATTATTTGCACATTTGATGATGGACTACAGAACAAGAAAAAAGAGCATGTCCTTTTCCAGTGACTCCGTTTTATCTGTGATATACTGTCTACATTTTATAATGCCGTGTGTGTGTGTGCGTGTGTCTTCCAGTTTACCTCTGTTCACTTAAAGGGACATTAGACGAAAGAGGTGGGTAGTGGGGAGGGGGGCATGATGAGATGGAGGCTTTAAGAAAAAAAAGAGATACCGTTTTCAGAGACAGATGCTTCATACATTCCCCATCCCTCTACTTCAGTGTTTCAGTCAGTTTCCTGTGAGGCGTTTTGTTTTAGTCCAGTTTGCGAAAGGGGCGTGTTGTCCTTGTGTAATCATTTCTGTCGCCCATGTTTAGATCCAGAATCTCTTTTTTTTTGCCGAACGCTCAGACAGCAACTGTTGTTGTATGTCATGTTATGAGCAAAAGCTGAGGTGCGTTGCTTTGAAGGCCATGTGAGGCAGTAAATTTTAAATTTTTAGAAGGGATGAACTATTTCAGTTTTATGGATAATGATTGATTGCACTATGTACCCTTAATGTAAAAATGCTCCCTGTTTATGGTAATTTCTTTGCCGTTTCCATGGAAACCAGCGTAAACAGCGGTCATCTTGAATTTTTTTTAGAAACGATCTTACAGCTATGCTATACATCACAGACTGATGATTTTTGGCAAACAATGTACATTATGATTGTTATTACCTACTAACAGAAGCCTTTTTCTAATACTGGTCATAGTTTTTAAAAATTTATTTTGTTTCAATTTGGTCAGGATTTATATGCAATTATTATGCAATTAGCCTTGTAAAATGAAAACTATTCTTTATTTAAAAAAAACAACTTTCTGTTAGTCTGTTAGTAAGACAGTAATGTATATTTGTGCCAAGTTTCATGAAAGATGGACAGACAGTTTTTGAGAAATTTTGATCCCCAAGTGGCATGCAGGACAAAAACGCAAAACTGAGAAAAACAGCTGGACCCAGCACACCCGACTGCGGTGTGTTAAAAAACCCTGCTATCTTCTACGTCTTTCTGGAAAAGAAGGCAGGGAAATTGACCAGGAAGGCAGAACACAGACAAGAAGGAGGTGACATGAAGAAAAGAAACAAGGCAGAAGCAAAGAGAGGGATAGAAAAGAGGAAATTCCTAGTTCAGAATTTCCAGAAGATGGGGATGCTATATATACTGACAGATCTCCGGCATTCTTGTGGCATTCGATGTCTGTTTAAGATGCAGACCGTGTGCCTTATTTGGTTGATGGTCACAGATGTAGCTTTGTAGTCGTTATGCATATGTTCATTGTTTATATTTGATATTTGATAAGGTTGATATGATGGTGCATTACACAACCCTATGCATGTTGCATACTGTTTCTATTTTGTTCGGGAAGAAACAAATTAATGATACTACGTTATTCAAAGCAATTGAAAATGTTGCGAAATATCAAATCATCTGCGCGTTATGTGGACAACGTTGTTATTATCTTGGTCATATTATGGGAAATATGCCAATGTGATTGACGTCCATGAATCGTGCCCACAACAGAACCAAGACACATTCGCTTTTATCGAAATATGACAGAAAAAGCACAAAACCATCAAAATCTCAAACATTATTTTTATAATTTTCTCTCTCAAATTGAGAAACGAAGAATGGCAATGCTCGTTTTAATATTCATTCATTTTACTGGCTTTCAAAACCAACACTCGCTATAATGAAATTCATGTGGTTGCATAATATAGAGGTTTGCATCTTAACTTCAGAATTTTGCATTTTCAAACTTTTAGAATTGTGACTATTAGTTTATTTTTACAGCACTTAAACCAGTTAGGGAATTGATCGTTTTAAGCAGGCAGAAGTGTCTGGTGGTTAGAACGTTCGACTTGTGATTGTTGAAGGGCAGGAGTTCCATTCGCAGCTAAGCTATTTGAATGCGTTGGTTTTTTCCTGCCGAAACTAGTTATTGGTTCTGACATTTTTCCTTGGCGAGTCTTTAGATTTATGTTCCTTTATTTCAAGGATAACTGAATAAGCATTCGTTTGAATTGCTTTATCCAGTCTCCGTGTGCGTGAAGTTTTGTAAAAGTTTGTCATCCCTTTCCATTGGCACAAACTGGCCTACTCTGAGGAAAGGCGGAACAGGGTTTAATGTGTTTGATGGGACTGTCAGTGAAGAATATGTGTGGAGATGCATGTGTAGCTTCTTGCTCACGCGTCCAAGCTTCGTTTATCTTTCTGTAGAAGAGTAAGTCAGTTCATGGCCGGTGGGATGGGTGACAGAAACATACCCAGCATGCTTCCTACGACGTGGAGGAGATTGTGCTCCGCCATGTTCAAATTGCCCACGAAACGCCACCCCCCAAATTCTTCATTTTTTTCTGCAACAACCCCCAATAGCGTTAGAGAAATCTAAAATACTGCCCAAAACTGATGTTGATACTGTTTTATCTTTAGCGTGTAAAGCCCATTTTTACAGGAACAATACATTTTGAAAGGCATGTGAACTTTAAGAAATGTGTATAGGATAATAAAATTTTGGGACAGAGATGTAAATGATAGGAAACGCCAATCTGTACTGACAATTAATTTGGAAAGAGATGTAAACTTCAGGAAATGTCGATTTGTACAGGAAATATAAATTCGGGAAAAGATTTAAAATTTAGAAAATGCCAATTTGTACAGGATATAATAAATTTGGACAGGGATGAAAACTCAAAGACTTAACGATGACTCGTAAAGTCAGTTTAATTGACACGAAAGACAGAAGGTACACACACATACACACACACACACACACACACACACACACCCCACACACACACATACACACACACACACACACACACACACACACACACACACACGCACGAGCCTCATCAAAAAGCATGTTGCCTTCAGTTCAGGGTGATGGATGGTACTGGCAGCGCTGGCGGGGCTGAATTGCAGCCTCAGTCTATTTCTGCCCCGCCACCAGCATCCCACTTCTCCGTTCATTAGTTCCAGCGTTTATGGCGCCATTGCTTCTCTGTCTCTGCCTCTGTCTGTCTCTCTTTGTCTCCCTCTCTCTTTCTCTCGCTCTCTCTCTCTCACTCTCTCTCTCTCTCTCTCTCTCTCTCTCTCTCTCTCTCTCTCTCTCCTCTCTCTCTCTCTCTCTCTCTCTCTCTCTCTCTCTGTTTCCCTCAAGGAAATAATGAAAACCGAAAGAGGAAGGAAGGAATTGCTTAAATTGTGTTCATACTGTGCTCCTTGCCAAAAAGACTGCATTGTTGATGGTAATAAATTACTTTCAGTGTTCTCTGTCTCTGTCTCTGTCTCTGTCTCTGTCTCTCTCTCTCTCTCTCTCTCTCTCTCTCTCTCTCTCTCTCTCTCTCTCTCTCTCTCTCTCTCTGTCGGTTTGTATATCTGTCTGTCTCTGTCTATCTGTCTTTTTCTCTAGCCTTGCAAAAAGAGGGGTGATTATTGTGCTCTTTTTAACCACTTTTATCATAAATTTAAGATTTGTTGTTTTGTTTTGTTTTTATCAAGGCTTTAAAGCAGTAAGATTTGCATGGACCAACTTTGGTACGGGATAGTTTTCGTCAAAGAAAATAGCTGCAGTTTGGGGGTTAATTGATCTGTAAACTTTTTTTTTCTGAAGTATGTTATCAAAAGACTATGACTGTATTCTTGTCAACAGATTATGGTTGTATTCTTGGCAACATATCGTGGCTTTATTCTTGTCAACTAATGTTGACTGCATTCTTAAGTCTGCTGTCAACAGACTATGGCTATATTCTGAAATATGCCTGATGTTAACAGGAAGAGTGTATATCATCAGGTGCTTATTTCCTCTTTTTGGGATGCCTCATCTTCTCTGATCCACTGAATCGGAGACCATTTTCTAATATTGCATGTTGATCAACAACTATGGAGATGATGTAACAATGCTGTTATGGAAGTGTATCTTCTTTCAGACTATGTAATAGGACTTATACACTATGCTACCTATCAAAGAATATCCCGGCGTCAACCAGGCCCGAGAGATACAAACACCTGCAGTATTGGCTAGCTAATTTAAAACAACACTATCAAAATCGCATTAATGAACTGAACGAAGCTCAAATGTGTGGCACCAATCTTCCCAATAGGTCCACAGCACACTCACTCTGGGTAGGAGCCAACCAGAGTCTATAATATTTTTAAAAAATCCTTGACTTCAATGGGATTCGAACCCGCGACCTTCCAGTCCGTAACCAAAGGTGCTAACCACTGCGCCAAGGCGACTAGTAGCATAGGGAGTGCTTTCTTTAGTGTGCTGTACTGCCAGTCATCACTGCATAAGCTACCTCACCTGGCAGTGGTTAGGGCATATTAGCGCTTGTGTCATCTACCATATTTCTGACCCCGGTTTTTGGTTGTTGTACTTTCGTTTTTTGGGGGGTGGTGCATTAGGAGTTCCTCTGTACTTACGTTTTTCATTTCATCTGCAGCCGAACCCAGGCTTGGTCTGAAGTCTTTTTGTTTTTTTAGAGCTGGAAGTTTGCTCGGCCAACACTGCAGGTGTCTGTATCTCTCCAGCCTGGCCGCTATTGGGGTGTAGTATGGGGAAGAAGCAAACAGGATGCGTAAACGAAGACTGTGTCTGGTAGGGCCACCGAGAAGAAGCATGTGTGTGTGTGTGTGTGTGTGTATGTGTGTGTGTTCGTGTGTGTGTGTGTGTGTGAGTGTGTGTGTGTGTGTGTGTGTGTGTGTGTGTGTGTGTGTGTGTGTGTGTGTGTGTGTGTGTGTGTGTGTGTGTGTGTGTTCGTGTGTCAAAGTCAAAGTCAAAGTCAAACTTTTATTTTCAGATGGTACATTGAATAAGCAGTGCATTTGCTTTTTTTCATCATTTGTGTGTGTGTGTGTGTATGTGTGTGTGTGTGTGTGAGAGAGAGAGAGTGTGTGTGTGTTTGCGAGAGAGAGAGAGAGAGAGTGAGAGAGAGAGATAGAGAGAGAGTGTGCGTATGTGTGTGTGCATACATGTGTGTGTGTGTTTGTGTGTGCATGTATGTGTGTGTTGTTGTTTTTCGTTGCTGTTTACGTAAGTCTGTTCATGTATTTCCGGGATATCAGGAGAGAGAGACAGAGAGAGAGACAGAGACAGAGAGAGAGACAGAGACAGAGAGGGTTTGTGTGGGTGCACGCACACGTGCTTTTTCCTACGTGTAAGCGCACACATGTGGCCATATACCCTTAAAGCCACAACGCAGATTCAGCTGTAGAGAAATCCAGAACTAAACGTGAGGGATTTCCTTTCTTTACAGTTTTGCCTAGATAAGTGCGTAGACTCATTTTGTAAGAAAAAGAAACAACATTTCCTTATCTCGATTTCTTAGATATCACGACTTCGAAAAAACACAAAATAACAAACTCAAAACGTGACCACTCTCTACCAGTCTGAAATCAACGTGAAGGCAGAGCCACATGATCTCTCTAGTGCAGCGTTGTTCATTCTCCCAGTGCGGATGAATTCACGTGAACATTGTAGAAAAGAAAAGGAAGCACGCCTCGCTTCCTGACAATAAAGTCTTTAATCTGGTGATTAGCAGGAAGCCGAGACAAGAGCAGGTGCACTCTCTTCTCTCTTCTGTCACTCTCTTCTCTCTCCTCTTCTCTCCTCTCTCAGCCCTGCACCCTGAAGTATGGCTGTTGTCAGCATGCAGGATGTACACTCACACAGCAGGGGCTTCCGCTGGAGAACAGGAGATTTTGTTGTTTTCTTTTATAGAGCTTCTCACTACTGCAATAATAATAATAATAATAATAATAATAATAATAATAATATATGAAATGTATATAGCGCTGAATCTTGTAAGAAAACAAACAAATCGAAGCGCTTGCACTCAATCATTTACAGGCATGCAACTCTCCTTAAACATAATGAACAACAAAATTTCAAAACCATGCGCGCGCATGCATGCACGCACACACACGCACACACACACACACACACACACACACACACATACACACACACACACTCGGAGCAACACTTAGAAGGTGAAAGATGCTGCACTAGGCAACCTGTTGTTGTTTTTATCCACAGCTGGTTTCGGTTGAGCCTAGTTAGTTACTGCTCTCAATGCCATCGTATACTGACTAATGCTGTTATACATTGACCAATCAGTCTTTTTCTGCCTTCCACAGTTTTCGGGGTTTTTTTGTGTTCAGTATTTGGCTAGCAGTCGGAGGTTCACCAATGGTGAGATTTTCCATATGCAGCCAGTCTGTGTGTACCATTAAGGGAGTCGCATTGGGATTTCAGGTACAGTGTCTAAACAAATCATCACTGTAAATGCAGGCGGTTTTTTCAATTTGTCAGCCTTTCCTACCAGCTCAAAATGACCTACTTTCAAGAATGTTGGAAGGGACTGATAACGTGTGTGCAAGATGTCTTGTGCCCTCAGATATGGGGTATATGTTTATAGTCCCATCTGAAGAACATTGACTTTCAGTTCTTTTTTGGTCAAAAAAGGGAAGAAAGGGCAAGGTTCAGAATCAAACCCAGAACTTCACGGTATAATTGTTGGCAAGCGAACGTCTTAACCATCCTGCCACCCCCCTTCTTAGTTTCATAATTATGACCTAACTAGTGCGTTCTTTTCATTCTCTCAGTGAGGTTAGGTAATTCACAGAGTAGCGAAGAAAAGGAAGCACGCATCGCTTCCTGACAATAAAGTCTTTAATCTGGGCATTAGCAGGAAGCCGAGGGAAGTAGGTGCGCTCTCTTCTCTCTTCTCTCTCTTCTCCTCTCTCCTCACCTCTCTCCTCTCTTCTCTCTCCTCTTCTCTCTCCTCTCTTCTCTCTCCTCTTCTCTCTCCTCTCTCTCCTCTCTTCTCTCTCCTCTCTTCTCTCTCCTCTCTTCTCTCTCCTCTCTTCTCTCCTCTTCTCTCTCCTCTCTCTCCTCTCTCCTCTTCTCTCTCTTCTCTCCTCTCTCAGCCCTGTACCCTGAAGTATGGCTGATGTCAGCATGCAGGATGTACACTCACACAGCAGGGGCTTCCGCTGGATAAAACTAGACTTTCGTGTCTTTTATAGAGTCTCTCGCTGCTGTGCACCAGGCAGTTAGTTGTTGTTTGGTTGGGTTGGTTTTTTTCACAGCTGGTTTTGGTTAAGCCCATTTACTGCTGTTAACGTTGTCTTAGGCTGATTAATGGTGTTATGTAATGACCACTAGTCTTTTGCTTCCCACGAATACTTTTTTTTCAGGCTGAG
>CM054153.1:57701141-57708641 GCA_028751875.1 Rapana venosa | reverse complement strand
TGTCTCTCTCTCTCTCTCTCTCTCTCTCTCTCTCTCTCTCTCCCTCTCTCCTCCCTGTCCTCTGCTCTTTCTCTCTCATCCAAGTAAGCTTTCTGCCCTGAAGACATTGCTTGAGCAGAACAGTCGCTGTGTTTTCTCTGAGACAGCAGAAACAGCATTGTGGTTGATTGTGGTTGAGGCCTGGAGCTCAGGGTATGACAGTAACTACAGGCACGGGTACGAACTGCTGCTGAAATATCCGTTTTTTAGGAAGAGTGTTCCTCCGTGAATGTGTATTGGCTTATCGTCTTCTTCTTCTTCTTCATCTTCTTTCTTGTTGTTGTTGTTGTTGTTGTTGTTGTTGTTCTTCTTCTTCTTCTTCTTCTTTTTCGCAATTCTTCTTCTTCTTCTTCTTCTTCTTCTTCTTCTTCTTCTTCTTCTTCTTCTTCTTCTTCTTCTTCGCAATTCTTCTTCTTCTTCTTCTTCTTCTTCTTCTTCTTCGACGTCGTCGTCGTCGTCATTGTCATTGTAATTGTCGAACGCTCAGACAGCAACTATTGTTGTCTGTCATACGAAGCAAAAACGGAAGTGACAGGAAGAATAAAGAACATGACAGAAGCAAAAGAGACGGACAGAAAAGAGGAAATTCGTATCACAGAATTTCCAGAAGGTAGGGATCCTATTTACTCTGATAGGCCCCTGGAGGCTAAAATTGGTTTCCAAAATATCCCCCAGTATAAGAAGTCAGTACAGTACAGTCCCCCAGTTCACCCAGCTGTAGATGGGTACCTGCCCTCTTTAGGGTTAGGGAAGGTAAAGCAACGAGGGAGAGGAGATGGGCGCCGCCCTCAATATGCTGGCACCTAGAGAAGCTGAGGTCTCTGACGCCTCGCTACTCTACGACCTTGTAGGTTATGGGACACCTTTACCTTTATAAGAAGTCAAAGGCTGGAACACTGGATAAAAGAAAGCTTCTTCTAAGAAAACCTCTTACTGTTCTTCTCTACCAAACATCTTTGTATTCCAAATTCTGCATCCCAGGACCTTCAATGCAATCAGCCATTGCTTGTTCAGACAGAATCCTTAGGCGACTTTGAATTGAACTATTCACGGCAACAAAATGCTTCACTGTGTTCGTGACGGTCGTAGAAAAAGGGAAAGCGACCGTTTTTTTGTGGAACACAAGTCTGCTGCCGACTAACAAAGGGTGTAGCAGCAGCATCGCGTGGTAGGCTACCTCTGCCAGTTCACCCTCTTCTCTTCTGGGGTCTGGAATCTTGTCAAGAGGTTCCTTAGTGGGGCGGCTAACTGAATCAGTCAGCTCCGTGGTTTTGGGGTGGATAGAGTGATTCCATCATTGAGTCTGTGTTGGTCTACACTGCTTAGGGAGGTTTAGTTTTGGTAGGTTGTCTTTGAAGTGTGTGTTCAGGGATTTGTGTTTGAACGTGTATGTGTGCGTGTGTGTGTGTGTGTTGAGGTACAGGGTAAGTGTGTGTGTGTGTGTGTGGGGGGGATGTTTGTGAGTGTGTGCGTGTGTATGAGAGAGAGAGAGTGTGTGTGTGTATGTGTTTGTATCTTTGAGTGTATGTCTCTCCTTGATTCTCTCTCTCTCTCTGTCTCTGTCTCTCTGTCTCTGTCTATCTCTCGCTCTGTCTCTGTCTGTCTGTCTGTCTCTCTCTCTCTCTCTCTCTCTCTCTCTCTCTCTCTCTCTCTCTCTCTCTCTCTCTCTCTCTCTCTGGTGTGCGTGTGTGTGTGTGTCTGTTGAGACAAAGTGTAAGACTGGAAAAAACACAGGGAAACAAAGAAAATGACTACATTAAAAACGATGATATCTCACATATATGAAATCCAGCAGTTAACTGAAGACTACACTATCGACAATACAAAGCAAGAAAACATAAACGCCTTGCATAATGCCTCGCAGGCAGAGACTCTCGCAAATCCATCAATAGCATACATCATACCATTGACAGAGAATACCTTTGAAGCGAAATATCGAATTTGTTCATTTACTGAGTACTCAAAAGAGAGGACGGG
Source organism: Rapana venosa (assembly GCA_028751875.1). NCBI lineage: Eukaryota > Metazoa > Mollusca > Gastropoda > Neogastropoda > Muricidae > Rapana > Rapana venosa. The sequence continues at coordinate 57,706,625 of CM054153.1, read as the reverse complement.
AACTTTCAGAGGGAAAGAGGAGAGAGAGAGGGAGAGAAAGAGAGAGAGAGAGAGAGAGAGAGAGAGAGAGAGAGAGAGGGAGAGAGAGAAAGAGAGAGAGAGAGACAGAGAGAGACACAGAGAGAGAGAGAGAGAAGGATGACTACCACCATCTTAAAAGAGAAGAAAAGGTCATCATTCTAAGGCTCTGAACTACTGGGCACAACAGGCTAAATCACCACACATTTACAAAGCTGAAACTCGTTCCTTCTCCCCTGTGTCTCTGTGGTAAAGAAAACCAGACTGGCGAGCACATCCTTCAGAGGTGCAGCACGCTATTCAGTGACCTGAGGAAGATTGTGTGGCTGACGGAGATAACCCTGCAAACCAAGCTGTACGGCCCACGAGAGGAGATGGAAAGGACTTGCCATTATTTTTTCCCAAACACATCTGATGGTATAAAGCAAAGAAAAAGAAAGAAGAAGAAGAAAAGAAGAAGAAGAAGAAGAAGAAGAAGAAGAAAAAAGAACAACAACAACAACAACAACAAGGAGGAGGAGGAGGGAGAGGATGAGGAAGAGGAGGAGGAGGCGGCTAAAGATTTGTTTAATGATCAAAAACAAATAATGAAAAATATCAATCATTCTTTTCTTCGAGTGTGGGATTATGTCGTATTCCAATAAAAACGACATTCAACCATTGCTCACACAAACCACAAAAAAAACCAACCCAACTAAAAACAAACAAAAAAACACATATCTAAAATACAACGAAAACATATAGTTAACGACAACACAAATTCAAATGTCACATAATATACGATGTCTCTAGAGAACGAAGCCACCCCCTCTCCCTGAAAAAAACCCACAAAAACAACCAAAGACGATCACATATAGACGAATGTAGCTGACACAAATGAGCAAAAGGATTTCAGGAATAGTGATAAACCATCCTTTCCCCTGTCTTCGGGGATCTGTAAGGGGATTTGTTCATCCTTGGTGCCATGTCGGTGTAAACAAGGTGTACAATCTGGTAAAAGCGTCTCGAAAATAAATCATTTGATATTTTATTCTTATGTTTTCTACTTAGGATATTTATATATTTTTAAAGACCATTTCATATTTTCAAGGACATTTTCTTATTTTTAAGGACATTTTCATATTTTTTAGGACATTTTCATATTTTTAAGGACAGAGATTTTCCGGTCTCATCTCGTTTTGGGAAAACAGATGTCATAGCGTGGTAGGGGTTTTTGGTTTTGATTTTCTATTGTTTCTTTTTCCCCTTCAGTGTCTTCATTCAGATACAGTCTCGTGAGTGCTATGATGGGCGTTGGAATGATATTCTTATGTCAGAAAGGAAGAAGAAAAAATGTAATCCTTTCCTGTTTTGTGTGCGGATGTGGGCGTTTATCTGCGGGGTGGGTGGGTGTGAGTGAGTTTGGCTTTGTTTTCTCTATTTTTATCTCTGCCCTCCCCCCCCCCCCCCCCCCCCCCCCACCGCACACAAACACACACACTCTCTCTCTCTTTCATTGTTTCTTTCTCCCTCCACTCCGGCGCGATGATTTTTTTGTGTGAGCTGGGGCGCTTGGCGAGAGAGAGAGCGAGAGAGAGAGAGAGAGAGAAGAGAGAGAGAGAGAGAGAGATACATACATACAGACAGACAGACAGACATACAGGCAGACACACAGAGAAACAGACAGACACAGAGACATACAGAAAGACAGACAGAGACAGACAGAGACAGACAGACAGAAAGACAAAAACGACACAGAGACACAGAGACAGACAGGCAGAGACACAGAGACAAAGAAAAAACAGAACAGACAGACAGACCAGAAGACAGACAGAAAGACAGACAGACACAGAGACAGACAGAAAGACAGACAGACACAGAAACACAGAGACAGACAAACAGACAGACCTTAGAGAGAAACCTGCTTTCAGATACTATTTGTTTGCTAATCTATCATCACCATAACACACACACACACACACACACACACACACACACCTCCCCATACCATTACAAATGTGTAAACAGAGATGTGGACAGTCAATTGAACACTGGTGTAGGCCTGCAGGCGAGGATTGGGGTCAATACTTTTACACTAAATGTCTGTCTGTCTGTCTGTTTATCTGTCTGTCTGTCTGTCTGTCACTCTGTCTGTCTGTTTGTCTGTCTGTCAGTCTTTCTGTCTGTCTGTATGCATGTATGTATGTATGTATGTATGTATGTATGTATGTATGTATGTATGTATGTATGTATATACGCATGCATGTGAGTATGTACGTAGTATGTGTGAATATATGTTTGTAATTATGTATGTATGTATGTATATTTGTGTTTGTATGTGTGTATGTATGTATGTATGTATGCATGTGTGTATGTATGTAATGTATGTATGTATGTATAAATCTATGTGTATGTATGTATGTATGAATGTGTTTTTCAATATCTTCAACACAGTATAGGACATTAGAAGAAGAATTTGCAAAGAAGAAGAAGAAGAAGAAGAAGAAGAAGAAGAAGAAGAAGAAGAAGAAGAAGAAGAAGAAGAAGAAGAAAAAGAACACCACCACCACCACCAACAACAACAACAATAACAAATCGATATAGTACAATCAAGTAAGGTTTCAATAAATGAACTATTTGAACTGCAATTGCGTTGTAGCAAGGAAAGCAAATCCACATTCACATAATGCACTGTCATGGACAAAAGTTTTAAAATGGCCAACACTTTCATGCAGTCAATTCTTTTCCAGTATACTCAGTTTGGCGGCGTTGATGGAGTCAAAGAAAAATGCTGCATGCTGGCATAGCGAAAATGGAAGTGTCAGAAAGTAGAATGACTTTGGAACTGTGATGGAGTGGGGCCATTTCTGGCCATGCATTCAGTCAGGCAGAGGTGGGCAGAGTCCTTTCAGAGCCAGTGCAGAGACAGTTTTCATCGAAGCCACTTTTGTTCTCCTCTATCTAGTTTATTTATGAATTATTTATTCATTCTTTTTTTTTTGCGAGGATAATGGAATAAGCTCTCGTGTGCTATTGACATTCAGTCCTCGCGTGTATTTCGGGGACGGGAGAGCTCAGTGGTCGGAGCACTCGCTTTCCCCCCCGCCAAGGTTAAAAGCAGCGTCGAGCGTGGTTACCACTTGGATGGGTGACCGTTGGCGCGCCTTGGCTTCAGTACAGTTCCCCCAGTTCACCCAGCTGTTAATGGGTACCTGCCCTCTTTAGGGTCAGGGATGGTAAAGCAGAGAGGGAGAGGAGATGGGTGCCACACTCAATATGCTGGCCCCTAGAGAAGCTGAGGTCTCTGATGCCTCGCTCCCTTACGACCACATAGGTTATGGGACACCTTACCCCGTGTATATGCAGTTTTGTAAATTGTCATCCGTTACCACTTACACACAATGGCCTATTCTTCAGAAAAGCGGAACAGGTTTAACGTGTGAGCAAGATGTTCTGCGTGCGCTCGCACACTGGGCCTCAGTTTATAGTAATGACCCAAGGATTTTTGGGTGAAGTGAAGTTGGCACTAATGTTAACTCCAGAGGAAAAATCCTCTTGACCTCTGGGTCAGTAGATCACGAGTTCATCACTCTAACCACCAGGCTATCCCGTCCTCTCACATCCTCTCTTTTTTATATGCGCATGTTGTTTGTAAGTTTCACAGAGTTTGAGGGTGTATCCGTGGGTGGTGATTTTGATGATATTCTTATGATTGTAAAGCAAATGGCAATGGTTGTGACATTTTTGTGTAGCAAGGGCAAGACTCTCTCTCTCTCTCTCTCTCTCTCTCTCTCTGTGTCTCTCTCTGTCTGTCTGTCTGTCTCTCTCTCTCTCTCTCTCTCTCTCTCTCTGTGTCTCTCTCTGTCTGTCTGTCTGTTCTCTCTCTCTCTCTCTCTCTCTCTCTCTCTGTGTCTCTCTCTGTCTGGTCTGTCGTCTGTCTCTCTCTCTCTCTCTCTCTCTCTCTCTCTGTGTCCTCTCTCTGTCTGTCTGTCTGTCTCTGTCCTTCTTGTCTCTCTCTCCCCTCTCTCTCTCTGTGTCTCTCTCTGTCTGTCTGTCTGTCTCTCTCTCTCTCTCTCTGTCTCTCTCTGTCTGTCTGTCTGTCTCTCTCTCTCTCTCTCTCTCTCTCTCTCTGTGTCTCTCTCTGTCTGTCTGTCTGTCTGTCTGTCTCTCTCTCTCTCTCTCTCTGTGTCTCTCTCTCTGTCTGTCTGTCTCTGTCTCTCTCTCTCTCTCTCTCTCTCTCTCTCTGTGTCTCTCTCTGTCTGTCTGTCTGTCTCCTCTCTCTCTCTTTTCTCTCTCTCTCTCTGTGTCTCTCTCTGTCTGTCTGTCTCTCTCTCTCTCTCTCTCTTCTGTGTCTCTCTCTGTCTGTCTGTCTGTCTCTCTCTCTCTCTCTCTCTGTGTCTCTCTCTGTCTGTCTGTCTGTCTCTCTCTCTCTCTCTCTCTGTCTCTCTCTGTCTGTCCTGTCTGTCTGTCTGTCTGTCTTCTCTCTCTCCTCCTTCTCTGTCTCTCCTCTGTCTGTCTGTCTGTCTCTCTCTCTCTCTCTCTCTGTGTCTCTCTCTCTGTCTGTCTGTCTGTCTCTCTCTCTCTCTCTCTCTGTGTCTCTCTCTCTGTCTGTCTGTCCTGTCCTCTCTCTCTCTCTCTCTGTGTCTTCTCTCTGTCTGTCCTGTCTCTCCTCTCTCTCTTCTCTCTCTCTCTCTCTCTCTGTGTCTCTCTCTGTCTGTCTGTCTGTCTGTCTCTCTCTCTCTCTCTCTCTCTCTCTCTCCTCTGTCGTCTCCTCTCTGTCTGTCTGTCTGTCTCTCTCTCTCTCTCTCTCTCTCTCTCTCTGTGTTCTCTCTCTGTCTGTCTGTCTGTCTCTCTCTCTCTCCTCTCTCTCTCTCTCTGTCTCCTCTGTCTGTCTGTCTGTCTGTCTCTCTCTCTCTCTCTCTCTCTCTCTCTCTCTCTGTCTCGTCTGCTGTCCTTCCTTCTCTGTGCTCTCTGTCTCCTCTCTCTCTCCTCTCTCTCTCTCTCTGGTCTCTCTCTGTCTGTCTGTCTGTTCTGTCCTTCTGTCTCTCTCCTCTCTCTTCTCTTCCTCTCTCCCTCTCTCCTCCCCTCTCCTCCTCTCTCTCTCTCTCTCTCTCTCTCTCGCTAAAGTCCTTCGGATGAGACTACAAACGGAGGCCCCGTGTGCGAACGCATGCAGAAGACCTTGCGCACACGTTAAATCATGTTCCGCTTTTCGGAAGAGTAAGCCATTGTGTGCCGGTGGAAACATGACAAAATTTACAAAACCGCATACACACGGGGACTGGATGTAAAAAAGCACATAAGTGCTTATTCCAGTATCCTCGATATAAAAGAATAAATACATAAAAGAATTAATATATCTTTCTCTCGCCACTCTCTCTCTCTCTCTCTCTCTCTCTCCTCTCTCTCTCTCTCTCTCTCTATCTCTCTCTCTCTCACTCTCTTTCTCCCTCCCCCTTCCCCCCCTCTCCCTCTCTCTCTACTCAA
>CM054153.1:57683641-57693641 GCA_028751875.1 Rapana venosa | reverse complement strand
AGATGGAAAAGAAGGAGAGAGATAGAGAGAGGAAAGGAGGGAGAGAGAAAGAGAGAGATGAGAGAAGAGAGAGGAGGTGGGAGGGAGGGAGGAGATGGGAGGAAGGGAGAGAGAGAGAGGAAAGGAGGGAGAGAGAGGGGGGGGAGGGAGGAAGGGAGAGAGAGATGGAAGGAAGGAGGGAGATAGAGAGAGGAAAGGGAGGGAGAAGAGAGAGAGAGAGAGGAGAGAGAGGAGAGAGAGAGAGAGAGAGGGGGGAGGGAGGGAGGGAGGGAGGAGAGGAGAGAGAGATGGAAGGAGGGAGAGAGAGGGGGGGGGGAGGAAGGGAGAGAAGATGGATGGAAGGAGGGAGATAGAGAGAGGAAAGGAGGGAGAGAGAGAGAGAGAGAGAGAGAGAGAGAGAGATGAGGAGAGAGAGAGAGAGAGAGTGGGAGGAGGGAGAGGGAGGAGAAGGAGGAAGGGAGAGAGAGATGGAAGGAGGGAGAGAGAGGGGGGAGGGAGGAAGGGAGAGAAAGATGGAAGGAAGGAGGGAGATAGAGAGGGAAAGGAGGGAGAGATGAGAAGAGAGAAGAGAGAGAGTAGAGAGATTATGTGAGGAGACACTGAGAGGAAGACAGATGGACAGACAGACGACAGACAGACAGACAAAGAGAAAGAAAGAAAGAGAGAGAGAGCGATAGAGAGAAAGGGGAGAGAGAGAGAAGGAGGGAGGGAGGAGGGTTGAGGGAGACACAGAGAGGAAGACTAGGAGAGAGAGGGGGGAGGGGGAGAAATATAGAGAACAGACAGACAGACAGAGACATACAGAGAAGAGACATAGACACAGGAATACAGAGATAGAAAGAAAGAGACAGTCAAGCTGACAAACAGAATTGAAGACGAATAATTCTAAATTTTCATAATATTTTTTTCCCGGAAAAGGATTTTACAAAATGACCATGTCATCCCTCAGTCAGTACAACTTAGCGTATCATCATCATCATCAGTCCCGTGACCTTGGCGGTCGTGGGGGAGACACGAAAGACGATGCCGTGGTAAGCCTCCTCCATCCATCTCGGTCCTCGGCTCTGCGCAGTAGTACCGAGTCATTCATCCTGGTCCATTCTCTGATGTTGTCCATCCATGACTTGTTCTGTCTTCCCCTCTTTCTGCCACCTTCGAGTGTTCCCTGCAGCACCGTTTTTGGCAGAGTGTTGTGGCGGGTGACGTGGCCGAACCATGTCAGCTTTTTCTTCTTGACGATGGTGAGAAGGGGTTCCTGTGGACCTGCCAGCCGTGTTATTTGGCTCTTGACAAATTCATTGGTCTTTCGTTCTCTCCAGGATATGCCCAGCAGTTTTCTATGGCATTTTGTTTCAATTAGCGTATAGAGATGGCATTCAGGGTCACTGCTCTATACCGACTCTGGCAATGCCCACATTCCAATCTTCTGCCTTCAGAAAATGCTGGAAGCTTTTCGGACTGAGTGATTTTAGCTTCTAAGTTCACCGCTTGAGGGGTAAGAATGGTCCTGTGGGGGTTGGACAGTGTAACACTGGATTTGATGATGAAAGGGTTCGAGTCGGCCCTCAGCCGAATGTTTGTAAGAACGTTTACGCGGTAAACTTCTTTTCATGATCATGATCATGATGGTCATCTTCTGTTTCTTCTTGCTCTTGTTCTTCTTCTTTTTCTTCTTTTCGCAATTCTTCTTCTTCTTCACAATTCTTTTTCGCAATTCTTCTTCTTCTTCTTTCCTTCTTTCTTTCTTTCTCTCGTTCTCTCTTTCTTTCTCTCGTTCTCTCTTTCTTTCTTTCTTTCTTTCTTTCTTTCTCTCTTTCCTCCTCCTCCTCCTCTCTTCTTCTTCTTCTTCTTCTTCTTCTTCTTCTTCTTCTTCTTCTTCTTCTTCTTCTTCTTCTTCTTCTTTCCTTCTTTCTTTCTTTCTTTAGTTCTCTCTTTCTTTCTTTCTTTCTTTCTTTCTTTCTTTTTTCTTTCTTTCTCTCTTTCCTCCTCCTCCTCCTTCTTCTTCTTCTTCTTCTTCTTCTTCTTCTTCTTCTTCTTCTTCTTCTTCTTCTTCTTCTTCTTCTTCTTCTTCTTCTTCTTCTTTCCTTCTTTCTTTCTTTCTCTCGTTCTCTCTTTCTTTCTTTCTTTCTTTCTTTCTTTCTCTCTTTCCTCCTCCTCCTTCTTCTCCTTCTTCTTCTTCTCCTCCTTCTTCTTCTTCTTCGTCGTCATCGTCGGTGCGGGGCTCGCCATTTAACACTCACACGGCAACTATTGATGTCTGTCCTATGGGCGAAAATGTAGTGTGCTGCCGTTAAACGCCTGGCAAGTCAGGCCCAGCACATCCGACTTCGTTGTGAAAGAGAATTTGTTATCTTTCAAGTATTTCTAGACGAAGAAAAAAATGGAAGAGAGAGGACAAAGAAGACAGAACGTAGACAAGGAAGAGGTGACAGGAAGAAAAGGAAGGAAGTGAAAAAAAAAGAAAAGGAAGGAATAAAGCAAAAACAAAGAGAGCAATATTGCTGCTCTCCAAGATTTTGAATGTCTTTCGGACGAGACTGTGTTCCAAGGTCCTATGCATAACCGCTTAATATATTGCCCACACACAATTCATAACCTTGACCATCTTATGCAGATGAAGAGGCTAGCTAAAGCCGGTGACGTATTTGCAATCAATATCACTTTATGTCACGCAGAGTTTTCTGTGTAAAATTCGGCTTGCTCTTCCCAGGGGAAAGCGCGTCGGCACAAGAGCAGCGCCACCCGTTAGGTTTTATTCTTTAACTGTCTGCATGTGTTGCCTATCAGAGTGTGTTTTTTTCTACATAATGTTGCTACGGATAACTTTCTTGCTGCCGTAGGTTATTTTACATGCGCTAAATGCGTGTTGTACGCGGTGTCAAGGTTTATCGTCTTATCAACAAGAGTAGCAAGCAGACTACACCTCATAGTCTTGTAGATGTGGGAAAAGTTTCGGGCACAATCGGGTATCGAACCCACACTTTTTGCTTTCTCGGCAGGTGTCTTACCTCCAGAACACGGATCCACATAAGTGACAAGAACATGCCCAGCATGCATCCAGAAAAGGAATGGACTCCATCAGATCTTATGTTCCCAATACATTACATGAAACCGTTTTTCAGTGCTCCAATAACTCATCAGGGAGTTAAGGGAGAAGTCAAGTAGAAGCTAGTATGATAGAAGTCAGCTTTCTCCAAAACAAGGTAATAGATGAAGGTTTCCCATAGGCTAAGCGCTCGTTGAGGACTGAGGCATCATAGACCTCAGCTTCTCCAGGGACCAGCATATTGAGGGCGGCGCCCATCTCCTCTCCCTCGCTGCTTTACCTTCCCTGACCCTGAAGAGGCAGGTACCCATTTACAGCTGGGTGAACTGGGCGACTGTACTGTAGCCAAGACGCGCAAACGGTCACCCATCGAAGTGGAAACCACGCTCAATGCTGTCAAACCTTAGCTTGGGGGAAAGCCAGTGCTCTGACCATTGAGCTATCCCGTCCCCACTTTCTGACAAAGTGTAATAGAAGAAAGCTTTCTCTGCCACTATCTGGTAACAGAATAAATGATATTTCTTTTTTTATGATGTATGCTTACTGGTATGACAATTCACCTTCACCGTTACCCATCTCGTAGACTGTTAAGGCACCACTGAAGATTACGCAACCAGCTTCCTCCACTCTTTGCGGTTTTCAGCTTTCTGTGGTAAGCCGTCCCACTTAGAGGCCAGTCCACTCTCTGATGATGATGATATGTTCACACTGTTTTATCAGCTGCAAATTTGGGCGATAAAATGTCCATTGTATTTTAAAGAAGGCATTATTTGTGGGTGATTTGGCGCTAATGTTGCTCACAATGGCTATTGCTTTAACTCTAGAGGTCGAGGGACGCTATAACAGAGTGGTTAAGACTGTTCGACTTCAGATCCATGGGACCAGAAAGTCGTGGGTTCGAATCTCAGCCGTATCTGGTGAATTAAGGGTGGGGATTTTGTCATCATCTCCCAAGGTCAACTTTAAGTGCAGACCTGCCAGTGCCTTAATCCCTTTCGTGTATAATCATACACTCGTTGAATCATAGATATGCTCGTTAGAGATCTTGTCATTCATTTCAGCGTCAAAATAGGTTACTACTACTACTACTACTACTACTACTACTACTACTACTACTACTACTACTACTACTTCTACTACTACTACTACTACTACTACAAAGAAGAAGAAGAAGAAGAAGAAGAAGAAGAAGAAGAAGAAGAAGAAGAAGAAGAAGAAGAGAAGAAGAAGAAGAAGAAGAAGAAGAAGAAGAAGAAACAGACAAAGAGGAAGAAGAAGAAGAAAAAGACAAAGAGGAAGAAGAAGAAGAAAAAGAAGAAGAACAACAACAACAACAATAATAATGTAATTTTATATAGCGTTGTATCTTTCAAATACAAATCAGAGAGCTTGTACCTACCATACATACATTTAAACATACCCAGCATGCATTCCCGAAGAAGGAATGCGGCTACCTTCATGGTGGGGAAAAATGGCTGCATACGCAAAATTTTATCTATGGAAAACCTCGAGCTTTAGCCGAGGAACGAGAAAATATGCTAAAATTCGGGTAGGGGGAGATATAGGTGTGTGCGTTAACATCAAGAATGGCAGGCAGGAAGACACACACAGACAGACAGACACAGACACACACACAGACACGCAGACACACACAGACACACAGACACACAAACACACACACACACATACATGCAGAGTTAACATCAGTGCAGACTCCACTCTCCCCAAAAGTCCTTCGGATGAGACTAAAAACCGAGGTCCCGTGTGCGAACGCACGCAGAACATCTTGCGCACACGTTAAAACTGGTCCCCATTTTAGGAAGAGAAGGCCATTGTGTGCCGGTGGGAACGGATGACAAAATTTACAAAACTGTATATACACGGGGACTGGATGAAGAAAAGCACATGAGTGCTTATTCTATTATCCTTGAAATAAAAGAATGAAATTAAAAAAAATAAAAATAACACACACACACACACGTTTTAGTGTGATATCACTAATTAGTGGAAGGACGTTAAACTGAAATATAACACAAACACACAGACACACACGCACACAAACACACACACACACAAAACACACACACACACACACACTCACACACACAAAATACAGGCACACAGACAGAAAGACAGACATAAGACACAGACATACAGACAGACACACAAAAAATGCCAGAGGCCTAATCTGCTCGTTGCTATCAAATGCGGTCATTGCTCTCAGGCATTGTTCAAATTGCGCCTCTGAGAGATGAACTAACGGTCATTGCCCTTCGCGTTGTCAATACCCACAGTTATATCTCTACATCAAAACAAACAAAAAAGAAACCCAACTCATACGCGCGTGTGTGAGAGAAGTATATGGCGACTTATCAGCAAGTCAAATGACTTGAAGTTATGATTGTATACTTTTCTTGCATCGTTTTACATTCGTTTTCTTCTTGTTTGCTATTCTGTAAGAAAAGTTGCCCTCGATCATTGAAGCTTGTGCATGAAATATATGACTGGAGGTTTGGGGGTGGTGGGGAGAGAGAGAGAGAGAGAGAGAGAGAGAGAGAGAGAGAGAGAGAGAGAAGAGAGAGAGAGAGAGAAGAGAGAGAGAGATGAGAGGCAGACAGACAGACAGACAGACAGACAGAGACAGAGAGAGACAGACAGACAGACAGAGGCAGACAGAGAAAGAGAGACAGAGACAGACACAGAGATCATCATCATCATGTATGGAATTTATATACAGAGAGACAGAGAACAGAGAGAGACAGACAGGAAGACAGAGAGCCAGAGAGAGACATGGAGACAGAGACAGTCAAAGACAAACGCAGAGACAGAGATAGAAAGAGACAGAGACACAAAGAGGGACAAAGAGAGAGAGAGAGAGAGAGAGAGAGAGAGAGAGAGAGAGAGAGAGAGAGAGAGAGAGAGTACAATTGTTTAATGGTCAGAGCGCCAAACTGATGACGCGGTGATAGTTTAAGTGCTTGAATATCTAGAGAAGAATAATTATATCAAAATCCCATAATTATGTAGAAGAGAAGCCTTCTTTTCCTTCTTCGAACTCCCAGAAAACAACTACTGCTGTTTGCCATACAAGCGAAAAATGATTTGGGCTACCGTGAAGCACCTGACAAGTCAGGCCCCGCGCTTCCGACTTGGGCATGGGAGAGAATCTTGTAAGTCTTGTATTTAAAAGGCAAGAGAATGGATAAAAAGGCAAACATTCGAGAAGAAGGAGGTGGCAGGAAGAAAAGGAACAAGGCAGAAAGAAAGAGAGGGATGGAAAAGAGGGGATTTTTAGCACAGAATTTCCAGGACGGGATGCTGTTCATACTAGCAGGCCCCCAGTATCCACATGGGTAAACACAATATTAAGGAAACGAACATCTGCTAGGGTTTTGCTTTGCTTTGGGGTGTGTTTTTTTTAATTTTGTTGTTGTTCTTTTTACTAATGATATGAATTTTTCATAACTACTTAAAGAGTTTTTAAACAGCTGTATATAATTTTCAGACAATGCATCATAGGAAAATTGAACCTGGAAGAGCCCATCCCTCTCCAGGTAACAGAATGCATGCTAGGTATATTCGTGCTATCTATGGCACCGGTCATAGCTTGCCTACTGTTTTTACAGGTGAATGAGGTTTTAACGTGGACACAAAAACATGGAAGCTAACTTGCAAAATAGCATTTCAATGGTTTTATGTGTACACAGAGAAATCAGAAAATGAATTGCAAGATAATATATTTTGATATTTTAACAGATACACAGAGATACAAACACTAAATCTGTGGTATAGATTGTAAGCTAACATATTTTTCCTGTCGTAGAGTTTATTGCTGACAGTAATTGCGCAGCTCAATCTTTTGACATGCACGTATGGGAAGAGGAAAGAATGCAAGATGAAATGCGTGAAATTTGACCAGGGTGGGGTGGAGTTGGGGGTGGCAAGGGAAGGGGGAGGGAAGAGGAATGGGGTAGGGGAAGGGGATGATGTCATAACATTCCTTTTCCCTAAAGACTTATTAGCAGAATACTTCAGACAGAAAGTTTTCCCGAAATAAAATCTTGTCACCATTGTCAGATGAGATGGGGAGGAGAGATGACAGAATCTGGAATGACTGGGGGGAAAATGAAGAAAAGGTGCCCTTGTGTTTATTTTAAAGGAGAGTAAAATATACTTTGATCAGTAGAGCTATAGATAAGGGTTTATCTGTCGTTATCTTCAAAATCTGCCTCTCTGACTGTCTATGTCCAACTGTCAGTCTATCTGTCTGTCTGTCTGGCTGGCTGGCTGGCTGGCTGGCTGGCTGGCTGGCTCTCTCTCTCAAACTAAAATGCATCAACATATTTTGCAGTTGCTTATTTTATAGCTGACGATTGCACAGCTCAATATTTTGACATGCACGTATCTGAAAAAAGGAAAAGATTCAAGTCGAAATGGCTGAAATTTGATCAGGGTGGGTGGAGTGGTTTGAGGAGAGGGGTAGGAGATGATGTCATATTATTCCTTTCCCTAAAGACTCATTAGCACCATACTTCAGACAGAAAACTTTCCCGGAACGAATACTGTCAACATTGTTAGATGAGAAGGCAAGGAGAGATGACAGCCTGCTGCTCAAGACAGAAAAAAAAGAAATGTGGACTGACTACAGAAAATGGAGAAGAAATGGCCTGTCATGGTAATCTTGAAGGAGAATGATAATGTTATGTGATCAGAAGTGTACAGACCAGTTTTCTCTCTTTTTTCTGTTTTGTCTTTTCAAAATGCATCTCTGTTTCTCTCTTTCCATGTCTCTCTCTATGTCGCTCTCTGTATCTCCCTTTGTTTGTTTGTTTGTCTGTATGTCTGTCTCTGTTTCTCTCACTCTCTATCACTTTCTCACTCTCTATCTGTCTATTGAACATTGCGCTCACAATCTGACGACCCGGGTTTGATTCCCGTTCAAGGGGATACTTTCCCCAGGAGTTAACAGTGCAGACTCCACTCTCCCCCAAATTCCTTCAGATGAGACCATAAATCGAGGTACCGTGTGCGAACGCACGCAGAACATCTTGCTCACACGTTAAATCCTGTTCCGCTTTTCATAAGAGTAGGCCATTGTGTGCCGGTGGGAACAGATGAGAGAATTTACAAAACCGCTTACACACGGGGACTGATAAAAAAAAACCCACATAAGTGCTTATTCCATTATCCGCGATATAAGAGAATAAAATAAAATAAAGATATCTATATCTATCTATCTATCTATCTATCTCTATCTATCTCTCTGTCTCTCTATCTATCTATCTATCTATCTATCTCTTTATCTATCTCTCTGTCTCTCTATCTATCTATCTATCTATCTCTCTTTCTATCTGTATAACTCTCTCTCTCTATCTATCTATCTATCTATCTCTTCCCTCTCTGTCTGTCTATCTGTCTGCCTCCGTCTGGCTCTCTCTCTCTCTCTCTCTCTCTCTCTCTCTCTCTCTCTCTCTCTCTCTCTCTCTCTCTCTCTCTCTCTCTTACTCTCTTTCTCTCTCTCTTTATCTTTCTCTTTCTCTCTCTCTCTCTCTCTCTCGCTCAAAGTAAATTTCAAGACCATAACATAATTTGCAGTTGTAGATTTTATAGCGGACAATTGCACAGCTCAATATTTTGACACGCACGTATGGTAGAAAGAAAGGATGCAAGACAAAATGGCCGAATTTCATACAGAATCGGAGGAGTGGGATGTGAAGAGGGGAGGGGGAAAATGTGGGAAGGGAAAGGGATGATGTCATATTGTTTCTTTTCCCTAAATACTCATTAGCACAACGTTACAGACAGAAAGCTTTCCTGGAATGAATACTGTTACCATTGTTAGAAGAGAAGGGGAGAGGAGATGACAGTCCGCTGACTTAGAAATAAAGAAGATGTGGAGTGACTGAAGAAAACAAGAAGAATTTTATGCTCCTTCATGTTCATTTGAAGGAAAGTAACATTAATGTTCTGTGACACAAAAACAACAACTACAGATTACGTTTGCTGTTTTTATCTGTATAAATTCCCCCTTACTCTCTGTCTGACTCTATGTCTTTGTCTCTTTATCTTTCTCTCTGTCTTTGTCTGTCTGTCTCTATGTCTCTGTATCTCTATCGCTGTTTGTCTGTCTCTCCGCCTCTATCGGGTTCTGTTTGTCTCTCTTTCTGTCTCCCTCTCTTTTTGTTGCATTTTTATGTGTCTATCTCTCTGCATCTCTGTCTTTCATTCTGTTTATTTGTCTGTCTTTCTGTCTGTTTATTGTCTGTCTCTCTATCAGTCTGTCTGTCTGTATGTCTCTGGCTGTCTTGTCTGTCTGTATGTCTGTCTGTCTCTCTGTCTGTCTGTCTGTCTGTCTGTCTGTCTCTCTCTCTCTCTCTCTCTCTCTCTCTCTCTCTCTCTCTCTCTCCCTCTCTCTCTCCAACCCAATCTAATTCCTTATCATCGTTCAAAGTCCATCCATATTCATACTGCCTTCTGTTTCTCTGTTTTGTGCTTGTTCTTTAATAGGCTGTTCATCTTTCTTGTTCACTTTCCTTTCCACCAGTAAATGTTGATCATCGCCACTTTTAAAAACCAAAAAACACTTTTTTACTTTGCTTTGAATGAGATTCATAAAGCTGCAACCTCGTTTTTATAATTTTCTTCTCTAAAACCAACAAATAAACTCCCCCAAAAATGTCACAACGAGACGGGTGGTGGTTATAACAGTGCAAACAAAAAATTCAAAAATGCATCCCCATTTTTCATGTCATCCCCACTGCGCGTGCAAAAATGAACTATTTCTTGCCTGTCCCTGAAAAAGAAATGCAGATCTACAACTGAATAAATTTCTACGCAGTCATGTTGGGTTTCTTTATTTAGAGAGAGTGCAAAGGATGCCGTAGCCACAATGGCTAGAACTGTTCGATTTCAATCGTGTAGGTCCATGAAGTCTTTGGTTCGAATTTCGGCAAC
>CM054153.1:57666141-57678641 GCA_028751875.1 Rapana venosa | reverse complement strand
CTTTGACTGGATGAACAAAAAGCACACGAGTGCTGATTTACTTATCCTCGAAATAAAAGATTTAAAAACACACACACACACACACACACACACACCACACACATACACTTACACACACACGCACACACGCATGCACGCACGCACGCATGCATGTACGCATGCACACAGATAGAAGATACCCCCGTCCTCTACATCCACCTCTTGGTCAGCATGCCTACTTGCCCCCGGAGAAAATGGCTTAAATCTGTCAAACTTGCCGTGTGATTAAAAAGCAAAAAGACCTTTTTATTTCCTATTTTGCAGCAAAGCATAAAGTTGTATGCTCTCTGCACCGAACAGAACAGAAAGCAAAGCATTTTGTTTTTCAAGTGAAAAAAATTAAATCAAACCAGCATTACTCACTTTTACAGTCTTAGTTTTTGTTCTGCAGTTGTTTGCGTAATTGATCAAAACTACATTATTCATGTTATCAATTTCTTGCCTTTTGTTCTTCAAGTATTTGCCTCTCTCTCTCTCTCTCTCTCTCTCTCTCTCTCTCTCTCTCTCTCTCTCTCTCTCTCTCTCTCTCTCTCTCTCTCTCACCAAGTCATTTCTCAATAATTACTCCCATCATCACTTCTGCATCAATCCACCCAAATCCTCTCAGGTAAGGATTTCCCAAACGTTGGCCCCCCAAAAAACTAATTCTCTCTCCTTCAAGGTGTTCACCAAGATTTCTTCAAGACTAAAAACCTAACGGCTGTTCTGGAGACAGCACCATGTGACCTAATCCCGCCCCAAATTGTTTCCCTTTTTATTCAAATATTGGCTATCCCAGCAGCCCCTGTGTTAGTATGCAGGAAGTGTTGGCTATTTTTGAAAAGCTAATTTGGCCAATCTGCAGCCAGACGCTTTACAGGCTTTAAGCAATCTGGGCCAGGCAGCAGATGAGGTGTGGGTAGCTGGGTGTTGCCTGGGGGTGGTTGGCTGGAGGGTTGAAGTAAGGTTTGGGTTTGATGAAAGTGAGGAGGGATATGGGGAGGGGAAGGGGTTGAGGTGGCGTATTGGTTATGCTGGTGATGATGGGATGTGAAAGGAAACACTGTTGAGTTTATAATTCAATGATTTCGTCCGTTTCTTTTTTTTATAGGCAGAATGTGAGAAACTTATATTGTGAAAGGTCTGTGATGAAAAACTATCATAGAATTTATTTGTTTATATTTATATATACCAATTTATGTCACGGCAGATTTCTCTGCATGAAATTAGAGCTGCTCTCTGGGAGAAGAGCATGTCACCACAAGAGCAGTGCCACCTGGTATTAATCATTGATAGTCACAGAGACGAACAAAGAGAGTGTATTCAGCCATCATTGTTTCAAAATGCAATGAGTTTCAACAAACAAATGGAAGCAATGTATTCCAGTTATCATTGTTGAACAGAGAGATAATCACAAATATAAACAAAAGAATGTATTCAGTCATTAATGATTAAAAAGCATACAATCACAAAGATATACAAGGAGACGTATTCATCCATTATTATTTTGAAGAGAGATAATGACAAAGATAAACAAAGAGAGTGTATTCAGTCATTATTGTTCCAAAGATGAACTGTCTGAAGAGATGAACAAAGCCAATGTATTTAGTTTTTGTTATCGTAAAGATGAGTCATCACACAAGATGGAGAAAGCGAGTGTTCACCTATCAGTGTTTAAAAGACAACATCATTCCAAGAGACAAATCAAGGCAATGTATCCAGTCATTGTTGTCTAAAGGATGACGAATCCCTAAAGACGAACAAAGGGTATATATTTAGTCTTCATTGTTTACAAGACAAACTCCACCCAGAGACAAACAAAACCAATGTATATAGTCATTATTATCTGAAATAATAAGTCATTGAAAAGGTGAGCAGAGACAGTGTAGAATCATTCAGTCATGCTAGTCATTCCATATGCAGATGTAGGGATAGTGAACAAGCGTGTAAACCTCTAAAGGCAGAGTACAGAAGCGAACACAGACAGTATATCCTGTCATTCCATATGCTGATATAGGGAGCAGGGAAGAAACGTATAGACATCTCAAGACAGACCATGGAAGTGGACAAGAACAAAGACATTGTAGTTTTGTCATAGCATAATTATGCAGATGAAGGGATTAAAACAAACATACAAAACTTTGATGACAGAATGTGAAAATGAACAAGAAAAATATATTCAGTCATTGCACGTATAGACGTAGGAATAATGGAAACAAAAATGTGCAAGAATCCAAAGACAGAGTGCGGAAGGTAAAATAAAGTACAGAAACATTACATTCAGTCTTGGCAAAAGAAGGTGCAGGGCCAGTGAAATACATGTGAAGATGTTGGAGGACACAGTATGGCAGTGAAAAAGAAGTAACATGTGTGATTTAAATACAAGTATGTTCGTTTTTGTCATTACACATGTTAACTTAAGGCAGGGCGAAAACCAAGCTAATATAGCTCTGAAGACAGATTGTGGGAGTGAACAAAAATAAGTGTATTCTGTCATTACTTATGTAGATGTAAGGGCACTGCAAAGAAAAAAGAAAAAAACCTAGCATAGCTCTTAAGAGAGCGATAGGAAATGAACAAAGACAGTGTGTTATGTCGTTACATAAAGGAGACGAAAGGACACTACAAAAGCAAAAAGAAAAGAAAACATAGCATATCTCTTTAGACAAAATTTGGAAATGAACAATGATGTTATATTATGTCATTACATATGGAGATGTAAGTACACTGCAAAAGCAAAAAGAACAGAAAAAAATCGAGCATAGCCCTTTAGACAAACTTTGGAAATGAACAAAGACAGTGTATTCTGTCATTACATAACTATGTAGATGTGAGAACGGTGTAAAACAAAACTAACACAGCTCTGGAGACAGGGTGTGGAGTAAACAAGTACAAAACAAGTGTATCCAGTCGTTACGTAATTGGAGATGTAAGGACAGTACCAAAAACAACATAGCTCTGACAACGGAATGTGGAAATGTACAAGGACAGTGTATTCATTCATTACATGTGTAAATGTTAGGGCGGTTTTTAAAAAAAAGAACTATCATAGCTCTGAAGACAGAGTGTGGAAATGAAAAAAAAACCACTGTACATTCAGTCGCCACACGTGCAGATTTAGGGACAGTGCAAAACAAAACCAAAAAACAACAACAATCTAACACAGCTCTGAAGACAGAGTGTGGAAGCAAACCAACACTGTCATTCAGTCATTACTCATGCAGATAAAGGAACAGTGAAAAACACTGTGCAGAGGTCTGAAAAGACAAGTACGGAACATTCAGTCATTGCACATTTAGATGTAGAGATAGTGAACAATTGGACGGAGCTCTGAAAGTCACAGAGTGAACATGAAGGAAGACAGTATACTTATTCAGTCATCACACATGCAGATGTAGGGACAGTGAACACTTGGCAGACGTGTGAAGACAGGGGTGTGATGTAGGGACAGTGAACACTTTGCAGACGTGTGAAGACAGGGGTGTGATGGGGATGGTGGAGGTGAGGGATGAAGCCAAAGAGCAATGACCTCTCTCTCCCTTTTTTCCCCCAAGGGGGTTGTTAGTGCTGGCTGCTTGAGAGAGAGAGAGAGAGAGAGAGAGGAGAGAGAGAGAGAGAGAGAGAGAGAGAGAGAGAGAGAGAGAGAGAGACAGACAGACAGACAGACAGACAGAGACAGAGAGAGAGAGAGAGAGTGAGAGAGAGAGTGAGAGAGAGAGAAAAGAGAGAGAGAGAGAGAGAGAGAGAGAGAGAGAGAGAGAGAGAGGAAAAGAGAGAGAGAGAGAGAGAGAGAGAGCAGGAGAGAGAGAATTCTAAAATGATTTATTGTTACTTCGGCCTTTGGCCACAATACAACTCAAATGGAAGAAAGAACAACATGAAGAAAATAAAATATAATTTTACGTAATCTTTGATAAGACCTTGCCATAATGATATACCTTTGGCATGTACCCAAAACTGTACTGCTGAAAATGGATGGTCAAAGAGTGGAGACCGAGAGAGAGAGAGAGAGAGAGAGAGATAGGAGAGAGAGAGAGTGAGAGAGAGAGTGAGGAGAGAGAGTGAGAGAGAGAGAGAGAGAGAGAGAGAGAGAGGAGAGAGAGAGAGGAGAGAGGAGAGAGAGGAGAGAGGAGAGAGGGAGAAGGGAGGAGAGAGAGAGAAGAGAGAGAGGAGATGAGAGAGAGAGGAGAGAGAGAGAGAGAGGAAGGAGAGAGAGGGAGGAGAGAGAGGAGAGAGAGAGGAGAGAAGGAGAGAGAGAGGAAGGAAGAGAGAGAGAGAGAGAGGAGATGAAGAGGAGAGAGAGGAAGGAGAGAGAGGGAGAGTGAGGAAGGAGAGAGAGAAGGAGAGAGAGAGGAGAGAGAGGAAGAGAGAGAGAGAGAGGAGAGAGAGGAGGAGAAGAGAGAGAGAGAGAGAGAAAATGAGAGAGAGAGAGAGAGAGAGAGAGAGGAGAGGAGAGAGAGGAGAGAGAGA
This sequence comes from Rapana venosa, assembly GCA_028751875.1. Classification (NCBI taxonomy): domain Eukaryota; kingdom Metazoa; phylum Mollusca; class Gastropoda; order Neogastropoda; family Muricidae; genus Rapana; species Rapana venosa. The sequence goes on along the minus strand of CM054153.1, from coordinate 57,674,153 downwards.
GGAGGATGAGAAGGAGGAGAGGAGAGAGTAGAGAGAGGAAGGAGAGAGGAGAGAGAGAAGAGAGGAGAGAGAGGGAGAGAGAGAGAGAGAGAGAGAGAGGAAGGAGAGAGAGAGAAGAGAGAGAGAGAGAGAAGAGAGAGAGAGGATGAGAGGACGATGAGGAAGATGAGAGAGAGAGAGAGAGAGGAGAATGAGGAGAGAGAGAGAGAGAGGAGAGAGAGATGAGATGAGAGGAGAGGAGAGAGGGGAGAGGGAGAGAGGAAGGACGGAGATGAGAGAGAGATGAGAGAGAGAGGATGAGAGGAGAGAGAGAGAGAGAGCGAGGAGAGATAGAGAGAGACGAGGAGAGATGAGGATAGCGAGATGAGAGAGAGAGAGAGAGGAGAGGAGAGAAGGAAGGGAGGAGAGAGAGGAAGGAGAAGAGAAGGGAGAGAGAGAGAGAGAGAGAGAGAAGATGATGAGGAGATGAGAGAGGAAGGAGAGAGAGAGAGAGAGGATGGAGAGAGAGATGGAGAGTGAAGTGAGAGAGAGAGGAAGGAGAGAGAGAAGAGAGAGAGAGAGGAGATGAGGAAGAGGAGAGAGAGGAAGGAGAGAGTAGACGGAGAAGATAGAGAAGAGAGAGAGAGAGAGGAGGAGAGAGAGAGAGATGGAGAGAGAGAGAGATGAGAGAGAGGAGAGAGAGAAGAGAGGGAGGGGGAGAGATGGAGAGGAGAGAGAGAGAGAGAGAGAGAGGAGGAGGAGAGAGAGGAAGGAGAGAGAGGAGAGAGAGAGAGAGAGATGAGTGAGAGAGAGAGAGGTAAGGAGAGGAGAGAGAGTGAGAGTAGAGGAGAGAGAGAGAAGAGAGAGAGAAGATAGGAGAAGGGGATTGAGAGAGGATGAGAGAGAGAGAGAGAGAGAGAGAGGAAAGACAGTGTGTTATGTCGTTACATAAAGGAGACGAAAGGACACTACAAAAGCAAAAAGAAAAGAAAACATAGCATATCCTTTAGACAAAATTTGGAAATGAACAATGATGTTATATTATGTCATTACATATGGAGATGTAAGTACACTGCAAAAGCAAAAAGAACAGAAAAAAATCAAGCATAGCCCTTTAGACAAACTTTGGAAATGAACAAAGACAGTGTATTCTGTCATTACATGACTATGTAGATGTGAGAACAGTGTAAAACAAAACTAACACAGCTCTGGAGACAGGGTGTGGAGTAAACAAGTACAAAACAAGTGCATCCAGTCGTTACATAATTGGAGATGTAAGGACAGTACCAAAAACAACATAGCTCTGACAACGGAATGTGGAAATGTACAAGGACAGTGTATTCATTCATTACATGTGTAAATGTTAGGGCAGTTTAAAAAAAAAGAACTATCATAGCTCTGAAGACAGAGTGTGGAAATGAAAAAAAAACACTGTACATTCAGTCGCCACACGTGCAGATTTAGGGACAGTGCAAAACAAAACCAAAAAACAACAACAATCTAACACAGCTCTGAAGACAGAGTGTGGAAGCAAACCAACACTGTCATTCAGTCATTACTCATGTACATAAAGGAACAGTGAAAAAAACAGTGCAGAGGTCTGAAAAGACAAGTACGGAACATTCAGTCATTGCACATTTAGATGTAGAGATAGTGAACAATTGGACGGAGCTCTGAAAGACAGTGTTAAAATGAAGGAAGACAGTATACTTATTCAGTCATCACACATGCAGATGTAGGGACAGTGAACGCTTTGCAGACGTGTGAAGACAGGGGTGTGGTGGGGATGGTAGAGATGAGGGGTGAAGCCAAAGAGCAATGACCTCTCTCTCCCTTTTTTCCCCCAAGGGGTTGTTAGTGCTGGCTGCTTGAGAGAGAGAGAGAGAGAGAGAGAGAGAGAGGAGAGAGAGAGAGAGAGAGAGAGAGAGAGAGAGAGGAAGGAGAGAGAGAGAGAGGAAGGAGAGAGAGAGAGAGAGAGGGAGAGAGAGAGAGAGAGAGGAGAGCAGGAGAGAGAGGGGAAAGAGAGAGAGAGAGAGAGAGAGAGAGAGAGAGAGAGAGAGAGAAGGAGAGAAGAGAGACAAGAGAAGGAGAGAGAGGTAGAACTCGAAATGATTAAATGTACTTCGGCCTTTGGCCACAATACAACTCAAATGAAAAAAACATAAATATTATTTCTATCTTTTTGCCTTGCTTTATAATATATAAATTTATTTGCTTTTTCTTCTCACTTCTTCTCCCCCCACAAGCACCACATGTTACTATCTATTCATGTCCCCCCCCCCGTTCTTTCCGTGTTGTCTTTACGCTTTGACAAGAATCTATTGATAGTAATTTTACCTTTGCTCCCAACTGGCATGCTTCCAGTGAGCGGAAAGAGAGGGAGGTCTTCTTGCCTTTGCTTTTGCGTGCGTGGACTCCACACACTACTTGCTGAAAACAAATTCGAAGTCGAAGAAAGAAGAAACATACAGACAAAAAAAAAGAGGACAAAAAACAACTATGACAGTGAAAGAATTAAACTAATTAAATCACGGACAAATTAAACAATATGAAAAATGAAAGATCATATAAAAAATTCAACAAAATAACATAAACAATGAAAACCTACAAGTAATAATTTAAAAAGAAATAACACGAAAGACAAAACAAAGACGGATAAGAGGAAGATTGGGGAAGAAAGGAACAAAGAGTATAGAACGAAGATTAAGAATTAGACGTGAAAAATACAAACGTAACAAGGAAAGGGAAGAATGAGAACATAAAAAAATTTTGCTAGAGAAAAAAATTTTGGGGGAAGACAAGAAAAAATTTAAACATGTAAATTAAAAAAAGAAAGAAAAATAGTCTGGGTTTGGCTTTTTTTTTTTTCCCCCCTTGGTTTGGGGGGGGGCCGGGGGGTGCAGGGCCCCGTGAGAGTGGGCGGAGAGAGAGAGGAGGGAAGGGGGGTTTGTGGAGGGCCCGTGATTATGTGAGTGAGAAAAAGAGAGAGAGGAGGTCTGAGAGAGGGAGGGGGGGAGAAGGGAGAGCTGTAGAGTTTGCAGAGAGAGAGGGGGTGGGAGAGAGAGAGGGGAGTGTTGAGTATTGAAAAGAGGAGACTAAAATGCAAAGGGAGATGTTTTAAAAAGCTTATTAACTGGGAATGTGGTCAAAAGATGTCTTAGAGCGAGAAGAGGGAATGAAGAAACGACTTTTGCCGATGATTAGCGACGTCAGTAAGAACAGAACAGCAGAGACGCTGAGAAGAGTTGGAAGCACCAAGGATAGTCAAAGCATTTGACAGTGATAAAAGGCAGAGTCGAAAGAAAGTAGAGTGCAATGATGATTAGGATAGGAATTGGAGAGGAGTCTGAGACGTAATGAAGGAGCATAACTATTATACACAGCGAGTAGGACAGAGGCTGGCAGACGGAAGACGGTTTGTGGGGATGGTAGAGATGAGGGGGAGCAGAGCAGACACGACTCATTCTCCCTTCTGTCCCAAGGGTGGTATTGGCGTCTAGGCAGAACAGCAGAGACAGAGAGAGTAAAGCAGGAGAAGAGGGAGAGAGAGAGAGAGGAGGAGGAGAGAGAGGAGGAGAGAGAGAGGAGAATAATGTTATAGCCTTTTTGCGCACAAAACAGCTCAAAGGACAGAAAGAACAAGAATGAAAGAAAATGAAATATAAATTTACGATATCGTGATAAGACCTTGCCATAATGATATACCTTTGGCATGTACCCAAACTGTACTGCCTGAAAATGCAATGGTCCAAAAAACGAGAGAGAGAGATGAGAATGAGAAGATGATAGATGAGATGAAGAGAGCAAAAGGCGAAAGATGAAGAGAAGAGAATATTTTGCCACTTTGGCATTAAAAAAATATACTTTATTCTTTTACATCAAGGATAATGGAATAAGCCGTAGTGCATTTTTTTTACATCCAGTACGTGTATGCAGTTGGTAAATCTGTACTGTTCAACCAGCCACAATGGGCTTCTCTTACAAAACGGAACAGATTTAAACGTGTGCGCAAGATGTTTGGTGCGTTTGGCACAACGGGACTCGGATTTAGTCTAATCCGAAGGACTTTGGGGGAGAGTGAGTCTGCATTGATGTTAACCCCCAGGGAAAAATCACCTCCTGAGGGGGGAAATAGAAAACGGGTCGTCAGAGACAAATGTTCTAACCACTAGGTTATCCCGACCCCGCAAGCATGTGTGCTGTGGTGCATGTGTTTGTGTCGTAGTGCATTCATACATGCATACTTACTTGCTCGCATACATATACACATATACATCTGCCAGAGGTCGTACATGGCCACACTATGTAACCACATGACAACATTACAACCAAACTATGTAACCATAGGACAACATTACAACCAAACTAATGTAACCACACAACAACATTACAAACTATGTAACCATACGACAACACTACAACCAAACTATGTAACCACACGACAACATTACAACCAAACTATGTAACCACACAACAACACTACAACCAAACTATGTAACTACACGACAACACTACAACCAAACTATGTAACCACACGACAACATTACAAGCAAACTAATGAAACCACACGACAACATTACAATCAGAAAGACTTCACAGTGTGTCACACGCTCAGACATCCAATACCCTTATCTGTCACATGAGCAAAAATGCTTTTGCGCAGCCGTTAACAGCCTGGCAAGTCAGGCCCAGCACATCCTACTTCAGAATGGGAGAGAAAATAATATTATCTTTTAAGTCTGTTTTTTAAAAAAAGGTAGGAGAATGGACTTCTTCTTCTTTTCTGATGAACGCTCAGACCTAGACAGCAAGGATCTTTATATGTCATGTGGGTGAAAAAGTGCGTTGCGCTGCCTTTATGCGCCTGACAACTCAGTCCCAGTACATCCGAATTTAGCATGGGAGAGAAAACAGTATTATCTTCAAAGTGTTTCTGAGAACAGAAAGGTAGGAAAACGGACCAAGAAGGCAGAAGGTAGACAAGAAGGAGGTACCAGGAAGAAAGAAGAAGGGACCAAGAAGGCTGAAAATAGAGCGAGAAGGAAGTATCAGGAAGAGAAGGACAAAGAATGGACCAAAAAGGCAGAAAATAGACAAGGAAGTGACAGGAAGGAAAGGAAGAAGAACGGATCAAGAAGATGGGAAATGGGCAAGAAGGAAGTAACTGGGAGTAAAAGAATAATGGACCAAGAAGCCAGAAAAAAGACAAAAAGGGAGTGAGAGAAGAAAAGAAAGAAGAATGGACCGAAAAGGCTGAAAATAGATAAAGAAGGACGTGAGAGGAGAAAGAACAGAACATAGACCAAGAAGGCAGAAAATAGGAAAACAAATCAAGAAGAAAAATAGACCAAGAAGATAGAACATAGACACTAAGGTGGCAACAAGAAGTACAACAAACCAACAAGAAGACACAAACAAAGAGTGAGATAGTAGAGAAAAAAAGGAGATCACCTAGCACGGAATGTCCAGAAGGAAGGGATGCTGAAGATTCATACACACAGGAACCTGGCATCCCCAGAGGGGGGTGGGGGGTAGGGGGACTGAACAGTGTGGGTTCTGGTGCTCCTCCCTCTGACCCTCCTCCATCAGTGTCAGAGAGCGCTGTGTACAGACCGTGACCCAACACAGAGGCACAGACACATTCACCCAGCGAGCGCGCGCGCACACACTCACACACACACTCACGCACGCACGGATACACGTGTGCGCGCGCACGTACACACACACAAAAGTACGCACGCATGAACGCATTCACACATACACAAACAGACGCACACACATGCACACGTGTGCGCGCGCACGCTCACACCTTCAGGTACATACACACGCGCGCGTGCACGCGCACGCACGAAGGAACACGTTCATACACATACACATGACAGGGTCTCAAGAGATGAAATGAAAAAGGCATACATACATACATACATACATACATACATACATACATACACAAACACGCACACACAAAAACATGCACGCATGCACACACACAAGCACACACACACAAACACGCACTTTTCAGTAGGACCTCCATTCTCCCTCACCCCTTATATATTTTTTTTCTCGTCTAATATCATAATGGATCGGTGGTCTAGAGGTAACGCGCCTGTCTAGAAAGCGAAAAGTCCAGGTCTGAAGTGTGCGGCGGTTCGTACCCCGTTTGGACCGGAAATTTTTCCCCCATCCATTAGACCATGAGTGGTGGTCTGGGCGCTAGTCTTTCGGATGAGACGATAAACCGAGGTCCCGTGTGTTACACGTAATTATTTAGCGCACGTAAAAAAACCCACGGCAACAAGAGAGTTGTCCCTGGCAAAATTCTTAGAAAAAAGCCACTCTGATAGGGAAACAAATACAGCTGCAGAAAAAAAAAAAAGAAAAAAAAAAGGGTGAAAGGGTGGCGCAGCGCTAAGTGGCGACGCGTTCTCCCGCTCTCCCCGGGGAGAGCAGCCCGAATTTCACGGAGAGAAATCTGCCATGACTTAAAGTGGTATGAAATAAAATTTGAGCGCTTTGATTTGTTGCTTTACAAGATTCAGCGCTATATAAATTCCATACATTATTATTATTATTATTATTATAATGCCATATAATCAGGGCTGACGAACTAGAGAAACTGTTATGGAGTGGCAAAATCTGTGGAAACAAGAGCAGAGGAAGACAACGCACAAAATTCATAGACAAATTCGCAACGAATAAAGAGGGCACCAACAATGAGCTCATGAGAGGGACCGAGAACAGGGAAGAATGGAGAGCCATGATCGTCGATGTCTGCAGGACCAGACCGGACACTTGAAGAAGAAGAAGAAGAAGAATATCATTGAGAGTGAACAGACATAAAAAGACAACAACAACAATGACAGCACACACAAACACCCCGCACGCACGCACACACACACACAAGCACATACAAAAGCTCACACACACACACACACACACACACACACGCACGCACCTACCTTATTTGCAAGTCAAAGAGGTTCACAGAACATGTCTTGGGGCGCTGTCTTATGACTGTCTTCTTCCTTGTCCATACAAACTGTCCTCTGGCCACCACTTGGGACTGACCATTTCCTTGGTCTTTGTGTGGCTGCTGACCAATGAACTGTTTGTGTATTGCAAGAAAGGCCATACCATTATGTCTTTGTTGTGGCGCTATAGATGTGAGTGCGTTGCTCTTGCTTGTCTGTCTCCTGTGCTGTTTGTCTGTTCTCCCCCTCTGACTGTCTGCCTGTTTGTCTGTCTGCCAGTCTGTCTGTCTGTCTGTTTCTCTCTCTCTTTCTCCCTGTCTCTCTCTATCTTTTTCTCCATCTCTCTCTATATATCTATCTCTTTCTCTCTGTCTCTCTCTCTGCATGTGAGAGAGAGAAAGGGGGGGGGATGGATCTCAAGAGATGGCACGAAATGTCAATATCTCAAGAGAACTGATGGAAATGGCAGAACCTCGAGAGAATGAAAGAAATGGCAGGTTGTCAATAGATCTGATGAAAATGGCAGGTTGTCAATAGATCGAATGAAAAAAGCAATATCTCAGGAGATAGAATGAACATGACAAGATCTCAAGAGATGGAAAGAAGATGGAGATTTTCAGGAGATTAAGGGAAGACAACAAGCTGTCAGGAGATTCAGTGAAAACAACAGGCTTTCAGGAGATTCAGTGAAAACAACAGGCTGTCAGGAGATTCAGTGAAAACAACAGACTGTCAGGAGATTCAGTGAAAACAACAGACTGTCAGGAGATTCAGTGACAATGGCAACGGCTAAAGAAATTGAACTAAAATGGCAGATAATCGAGAGATTGAATGATCAACGGCAGATAATTATCAAGAAATGGAATGACAATGCCAAGATCTCAAGAGATTACATGAAAACGGCAGGGAGACAACATATTGAAAAGCAATGCCAGAGTGGCAAGACCTTGGATGAAAATGGCAGGGTCTGAAAAGATGGAATGAAAATGGCAAGATGTGAAGAGGTCCACCATTACTGGCATCAGAGGTAAGAATATTCCGGGAGAAAGGAGGGGAAAGGAG
>CM054153.1:57648641-57661141 GCA_028751875.1 Rapana venosa | reverse complement strand
CTCTCTCTCTCTTTCTCCCCACTCTCTCTCCCCTTTTCCCTTCTCTCGCTCTCTCTCTCTCCCATCCTTCATACTTCTCTCTTTTTCTTCTTTGTGTATGGCAAAGACGATAATGAGGATGATTATACATTTGATACACCTTCCATTGCTGCCATTCTTAGTGGTGCTGATATTGCGCAATTTCCTCCTGAGGGTCTTTGATTATTAGTCGGTTTCTTTTTTATATTTTAGGTGCGTGTTTGTGCTCAAACTCTAAACCCACTCATACCTCCCTCAATTACTCCCCCCCCAAACCACGAAACACAAAAACACACATAAAATCACACAAAACACACACACACACCACGAACACACACACACCAAAACACACACAAAACACACACACACATAACAACACACAAAACGCGCGCGTGCGCGCGCGCGCGCACACACACGCAGCCAAAACCGTATTTGTTTTGTTGATATCATTATGAGAATGAGCAGTCTACAAGAGTTGCTAGTGTTCAGCCACCGTCAGGTCACCAGCCAGAGAAGGCTTCGCACTGCTGTAAGAAGCCTAAAATGAATGTTTGGTATGCCTCTTTATTTATTTATTTATTTATTTATTTTTATTTATAGCACTTTAAGTCACGTCAGATTTCTCTGCGTGAAATTCGGGCTGCTCTGCCCGGGGAGAGCGCGTCGCCACAGAGCAGCGCTACCCTTTTTTTCTGTTTTCTGTCTGCATCTGCACTTGCTTCCCTATCAGAGTGGATTTTTTCTACGCAATTTTGCCAGGGACAACTCTCTTGTTGCCGTGGGTTCTTTTACCTGCGCTAAATAATTTTTGTGTAACACACGGGACCTCGGTTTATCGTCTCATCCAAAAGACTAGTGCCCAGACCACCACTCGTGGTCTAGTGGATGGGGGAAAAGTTTCGGGTCCAAACGGGATTCGAACCACAAAACACTTCCGACCGGAAGACTTTTGGCTTTCTAGACAGGCGCGTTACCTCTAGACCACCGATCCTTTTGATTCGGCGTCATAGTTCAGTGTCAGTCAAAGCAAAGGATGTCTCTCTTTCGTTGAAGAGCCAGGATGAGCGGTATGTTTAATTTAGAGTGGATCTGACTGGGATACCACTTCAAGTTCCAGCAGATTTCTCTGCGTAAAATCCGGGGTGTTTTCTCCAAGGAGAGCTCGATCGCCACGAGAGCAGCGCCACTTTGATTTGAATCTTCTTCTTGCGTGTGTTCTTGTTTCATTTTCCGAGTTGTCCTTTTTCCAACAGAATTTTGCCAAAGACAACCCTCTTTTGTTCCCGTGCGTTCGTTTACGTGTTCAGAATGCGTGTAGCACATAGGAACGTCGGTTTATCGTTTTATCCTAAAGACTTAGCACTAAGACCACCACTCAACGTGTAGTAGATGGAAAATGGGGGGTGGGTGGGGAAAAGGGGTTAAGCACAAATGGAGATTGAACGGAACTATTCACTTTCTATACAGAAATACTTATTTCTTCTCCCCTATAGAAACTTGTACTCCCCCATGGGAATACCGGGGGTGGGGGAAGGGGACTGTCAGTATAAATAGCATCCCCATCTTCTGGAAATTCTGTGCTAGAAATTCCCTCTTTTCTATCACTCTCGGTGTTTCTGCCTTGTTCCTTTTCTTCCTGTCATCTCCTTCTTGTCTAATTTTTACCTTCTTGGTTCATTCTCCTGCCTCTTTTTTCCCAGAAAGACTTAAAAGATAGCATATTTCTCTTAAGCCGAAGTCGGATTCGCTGGGCCTGACTTGTCAGGCGCTTAACGGCGGCGTGACGTATTTTCGATCATATTACAGACAACAATGTGTGTTGTCTGAGTGTTCGGAGAAGACATGTAGAAGAATTGCGAAGAAGAAGAAGAGAGAAGAAGAAAGAAAGAAGAAGAAGAAGAAGAAGAAGAAGAAGAAGAAGAAAGAAGAAGAAACAAAGAAGAGAAGAAGAACAACAACAACAACAACAACAACAACAACAACAACAACAAGAAGAACAAGAAGAAGAAGAAGAACAAGAAGAAGAAACTTGAGCACAGGATGTTATGTACGTGTTTGTATGTGCGGTATCCGTTTTATAATGTTATCCTGTAGACTTGCAGAGAAATACAATGGGAACCTAATTAACTCTAATAAGAAAGTTTTCTAAAGGAAAGGCTCAGCACGGATTTAAACCCAAGCCCCCAAGCTATCATCACATCACGAGTAAGACACTCTAACCACCGCGCCATTCTTGCGGTCTAAAGACGGTCAACTCCAAATGGAAAGTGCCAGCATAACCGAACTAGTGGTCACAACGCGTCAGACACAGATCTGTTTTTCATTGCATGATGATGGAGGAGGTGGCCGAATCTTCAGCACACATTTAAGACCCCCCCCCCCCCTCCCTCCCTCTCCCCATCCTAATCCCCCACTTCACCTTTTTTTCGCTCGGAATGTCAATACGTTGGCTGCAGTAATAGTGTATACCAAAAGGGGTCCATATGCGATGACAAGTCCTGGATTAAAGGAATAGGATGAGCGTTCTCTTTTCAGAGATACCACAGCGTCTGGACAATCCCAGAGAGGCTTCACCACAAATCCTTGCTCAGTATTTTTCCCGGTATATACACAATGACATTAAAACTAAAGTCTAGATGAGGCTACACACCGTTGTCTTGTGTGAACACTGTCAGAACATCATTTCCAGACATAACAAACAAATATCCAACTTTTGTATAAAAAAAAAATAAACAAGCCAGTTATGATCGATCAATGGCATGGATGACACCAGCATACTCAGCATGCATCCTATTCTCTGTAGAAAGTTAGACTCAACCAGGTCTGGTTTGCGTACAACATCACACTGCCTGACAAATACACGTGTGCAGCGCCTGAGCACCTTGTCCTGTCTTGTGATTCCCTATACACGAAAACTAACGAGAACAGCACCAGGAGGTCAGCCAGACGTCCATGAAGCCAGGCCGTGTACTGTCAGAATCCATGACTGACCACAGAAACACCAGACAGCAGCCGTTATTCCTGCAACAACCTCTTGCACACATGACAAGGATGTCTGAGGCTATGAATAAGTTGACACCGCCCTGTAACTGCCCATTTTCTCCCGCTTCCGTTTCCATTTTTTTTCCTCGAGTGGGTTGGGGTGGAGATTGAGATAATGTGTAGAAAATGACAGGTATACGTTTCTGTCCTATCCTTCATTGCTTCTGTGATGACCTCTGCCATCTTTTCCCACTCGTTGCTGAAATTGCTGTAAATCATCTGTCCTGCTTTAAGGTTGGAGTGTTGGGATCGAAGCTAGCACGTGCTGTCAGTGTGCTAGCAAGAAAAGGGGGGTAGAGCTTGGGGGATGGTTTTCTCTGAAAGATCGTTGTTGTGGTTGTTGCGTTTTGGCATTGTACAGGTTAACATCTTGGCAGTCACCCAGAAATATATCTCTGGGAAGATGCCAGGGTGCTGTCAGGATAATAGCATCCTCACCTTCTTGACGTTATGCACTATACAGTTCCTCTTTTCTATCCATCTTTAGCCGTGTTTCCTTTCCTCCTGTCTTACCTTATCTTATTCTTGTATATCAAGGATAATGGAATAAGCACTCATGGGTTTTTTTACATCCAGTCCCCGTATGTATGCAGTTTTTGTAAATTCTGTCATCTGTTCCCACCGGCACACAATGGCCTACTCTTACGAAAAGCGGAACAGGATTTAACGTGTGCGCAAGATGTTCTGTCACCTTCCGTCTGGTTTATTTTCTGCCTTCTTGGGCTCTTCTCCTGCCGTTTTTGAGAAAGATGTAAAAGATAACAGCGCTCTTCTATGCTGAAGTCAGATGCACCCTGCCCGACTTGCCAGGTGCCTCATGGCAGCAAAACTCATTTTGGCTCATTGAACAGACAACAGGGGTCGCTGTCTGAACATTTGATGAAGAAGAAAAACGAGGACAAGTCGGCCATTCGGAACCAGCGATTTGTTATTGTTATTGTTGTTTGTGTTATGCTTTTCTTTACTTCCTGCTTGCATTTATATTTCCTCTCCTATACACACTTGCGCATTCACACGTATTTACTTGCATATCTCTCTTTCTAAAAAGCTGTTGTTTGATACATACATTTTCCCTTACTTCCCCATACATGAAACATGACCACAGCACCAGGAGGTCAAACAGACGTCCATGAAGCCAGGCTATGTACTGTCAGAACCCATGACTGACCACAGAAACACCAGACAGCAGCCGTTATTCCCGCAACAACCTCCTCCACACATGACAAGGATGGCTGGGGCTGTACATGAATCAGTTGACACCGTCCTGTAACTGCCCGTTTTCTCCCGCTTCCATTTCCATTTTTCTCTTCGAGTGGGATTGGGGAGGAGGATTGAAGTAATGTGTAGAAAATGACAAGAATCGTGTATTTTTCTGTCCTGTCTGTCATTGCTTTCGAGATAACCTCTGCCGTCTGTTCTCATTGTTTCTGAAGTAGCTGTAAATCATCTGTCCTGCTTTAGTATTGGATTGTTGCGGTCAAAGTTGGCATGTGCTGTCAGTGTGCTTGCAAGCAATGAGAGCTAGAACTTGAAAAAACGGGCTTATTTTGGAAGATTGTCGTTATGATTGTTGCTGGCGGCCATTCTACAGTTTAACAGCCTAGGGAGTGACCCAGAAATACCCCCATCAGGTAACCAGAAATACCCCCATCAGGTAACGAGAGCTACCCCCATCAGGTAACCAGAAATACCCCCATCAGGTAACCAGAAATACCACCATCAGGTAACCAGAAATACCCCCATCAGGTAACCAGAAATACCACCATCAGGTAACCAGAAATACCCCCATCAGGTAACCAGAAATACCCCCATCAGGTAACCAGAAATACCCCCATCAGGTAACCAGAAATACCCCCATCAGGTAACCAGAAATACCCCCATCAGGTATATCATGAGCCTGTCAGTACAAACTACATCTCCACCTTCTGGAAATGGTGTGCTTGGAATTCACTCTTTCTTCTCTCCTCTTTGTTTCCTCCATATTTTGTTTATTTTGGTCACCACCTTTTTGCCTATGATCTTTCTTCTTGGTCCTCTCTCCTGCCTTTCTTCACAAAGACTTAAAAGAATACAACTCTCTCATATGCTGAAACTGGACGTACTGGGCATGACTTGCAGAGTAACATAGTTTTGCTCATATGACCGACAGTGGTGGTTGTTGTCCAAGCAATCAGTGCTGACAAAGAAGAAGAAGTAGAAGAAGAAGAAGAAGAAGAAGAAGAGGAAGAAGAAGAAGAAGAAGAAGAAGAGAAGAAGAAGAAGAAGAAGAAGAAGAAGAAGAAGAAGAAGAAGGAGGTCAGCCAGCCCTTGTCTCTGAAGCCAGGCCGTGCACTGTCCGAATCCCTGACTGACCACAGCTGTGACGTCAGGCCAGGGCAGAGGGAGGGAGGGGGGGGGGACCTCGACAGACAGCAGAAACAACAGCAGACAGCAGCCGTTATTGCTGCAACAGCCACCTCTTCCACAGCTGACAGACAGAAGAAACAACAGCAGACAGCAGCCGTCATTGCTGCAACAGCCACCTCTTCCACAGCTGACAGACAGCAGAAACAACAGCAGACAGCAGCCGTCATTGCTGCAGCCACCTCTTCCACAGCTGACAGACAGGGCTGGGGCTGTACATGAATCAGGTGACACCGTCCTGTAACTGCCTGTTTTCTTCCTGCTTCCATTTCCATTTTTCTTCGCTTAGTGGGGATGGGGAAGATTTGCAGTAATGTGTAGAACATGACAAGGTTTCTTTTTCTGGTGTACGTGTCTGTTCGTATTTGTCATTGCTGTCGAGATAACCTCTGCCTTCTTTTCCCATCGTTTCCGAAATTGCTGTAAATCATCCATCCTGCTTTAAGGTTGGAGTGTTGCGAGCGGAGTTGGCACGTGCTGTCGTGTTGTCAGTGTGCTAGCAAGTGCAGTGGGATATGTATGCATTTAATGATAATACAAATAATAATAATAATAATAATAATAATAATAATAATAATAATAATAATAATAATAATAATAATAATAATAATAATAATAATAATAATAATGATGATGATGATAATAATAATAATAATAATAATAATAATAATAATAATAATAATAAATAATGTATGGAATGTTTATAGCGCTGAATCTTGTAAAGCAACAAATCAAATTTATGTATTAATTCTATTCTTTTATTTCGAAGATAATAGAACAAGCAATCATGTGGGCGTTTTTTACATCCAGTTCCCATGAGCAATCGCTTTTGTCAATGTTGTCATTCGTGCCCACTGGCATACAATGGCATGTTCTTTTAAAAAAGTGGAACGTATTTTACCTTGTTCGCAGAGAGAGAGAGGGAGAGTGAGAGAGAGATAGAGAGAGAGAGAGAGAGAGAGAGAGAGAGAGAGAGAGAGACAGACAGACAGACAGACAGAGAGACAGAGAGAGAAACAGAGAAGGGAGAGGGAGAGACGCACACATAGACGCACAGACACACAGATAAGCATGAGAGAGTAGGAGAGAGACAGCAAGAGAAAGAGACACAGCTACGGACACAGACAAAGAAAAATAGACACAGAAAGACAGAGATGCAGACATAAATAGAGACAGAGACAGAGAGAAACAAAGAGAAAAACTCGATTCAAAAGAGAGAAAAACAAAACAAGACAAACCCAGAACAAAAAAAGGTCATGAACAATAAAACAGGAAAACGAAAAAATAAAAGAAAGTTTGTGAAAAAAAGACAATAAAACTAAAAGTTTTATTTTTAACGAGTTAGTCAAGGACCACAGATGAAAAAGAGAAATTCAGTTGAAAAATGTCCTAGGAGAAAAAGAACAAAAGGTAGGATAGTGGTGGGATTTTCTCTGTGGTTTTATTTCTTTTTGGTTCGTTTAGCTTTTTTGTTCTTTCTAACTTTGGCAGATTAAAATCAAGTTACGAAATATTTGGAAAAGCAAAACCAAAAAAAGGAATAAGTGATGCATTGAGATAATTTCCCAGACTTGCCCTTCTGGATAAAAAAAGAAAGAAAATGAAAGCAAAAACGTTGCGTAACATTTTATGAAGATAAATATTAAGAGAGAAGGAGAATAAGAGGAAAGTGGTGGTTTTTGGAGTGATAGAGAGATACAGAGAGAGAGAGAAGACAGGCAAACTGACATACAAACAAACACACACACACATACGCGCGCGCGCACGCACGCGCGAACACACACGCACATACATACACACATAAACACACAGAAAGACAGAGGGGAGGGACGATGAGAGAGGGGGGTAGCGGTAAGGGGGAGAAGAGAGAGAGAGAGAGAGAGAGAGAGAGAGAGAGAGAGAGAGAGAGAGAGAGAGAGAAGAGAGAGAGAGAGAGAGAGAGAAGAGAGAGAAACGGACAGAGAGACAGAAAGACAGAGAGAGGAATTGAAAACGAGAGACAGACAGACAGACAGACAGGCAGGCACAGGCAGAGACAGAGATCCAGCCAGACAGACAGACCGAAAGACAGACAGGCAGAGTCAGAGACAGACAGATAGACGGAAACAGAGAGCAAGAGAAAGACAGAAAGAGAGAGAGACAGAGATAGACAGAGACAGACAGAATCATAAATTCACTTCTAATGCAATCGTTTCTTACTTTCATAACACGAGAAAAGAAAACAAACGTATGTAGAATTAAAAACGCACACACACACAAAAAGAGATAGAACAGTCTACAAGCAGACATAGACTCTTCCTCCTCCTTCCTTTAATGAGTATTGGGTTATGATTAAGATGTATCCCTACGGGCGGGGACTGGATGTAAAAAAGCACACGAGGGCTTATTCATTATCCTCGAAATAAAAGAATTTATCATTGTCATTGTCATTTGTCATAATCGAACAAGTGGTCACAAGTGTCAGACACAGATCTGTTTTTCATTGCATGATGATGGAGGAGGTGTCTGAATTTTCAGCACACATTTAAGACCCCCCCCCTCCCCCCCCTGCCCCTTTCCAATTCCCCACTTCACCTTTTTTTCCGCTCGGAATGTCAATACGTTGGCTGCAGTAATGGTGTATACCAAAAGTGGTCCATATGCGATGACAAGTCCTGGATTAAAGGAATAGGATGAGCGTTCTTTTTTTCAGAGATATCACAGCGTGTGGACAATCCTAGAGAGGCTTCACCACAAATCCTTGCTCAGTATTTTTCCCGGTATATACACAATGATATTAAAACTAAAGTCTAGATGAGGCTACAAACCGTTGTCTTGTGTGAACACTCCCAGACCATCTTTCCCAGACGTAATGAACAAATATCCAACTTTTATAGGAAAAAAACCAAGCCAGCTTTGATCGATCAATGGCATGAGTGACACCAACATACTCAGCATGCATCCTGTTCTCTGTCGAAAGTTAGACTCCGCCAGGTCTGGTTTGCCTACAACATCACACTGCCTGAAAAACACACGTGTGCAGCACCTCAGCACCTTGTCCTGTGTTGTGATTCCTTATACACGAAAACTAACGAGAACAGCACCAGGAGGTCAGCCAGACGTCCATGAAGCCAGACCGTGTACTGTCAGAACCCATGACTGACCACAGAAACACCAGACAGCAGCAATTATTCCTGCCACAACCTCTTCCACACATGACAAGGATGTCTGAGGCTATGAATAAGTTGACACCGCCCTGTAACTGCCCATTTTCTTCCGCTTCCATTTCCATTTTTTTCCTTGTGTGGGTGGGGGGTGGAGATTGAGATAATGTGTAGAAAATGATAGGTATGCGTTTCTGTCCTATCCTCCATTGCTTCTGTGATGACCTCTGCCATCTTTTCCCACTCGTTGCTGAAATTGCTGTAAATCATCTGTCCTGCTTTAAGGTTGGAGTGTTGGGATCGAAGCTAGCACGTGCTGTCAGTGTGCTAGCAAGAAAAGGGGGATAGAGCTTGGGGGATGGTTTTCTCTGAAAGATCGTTGTTGTGGTTGTTGCGTTTTGGCATTGTACAGGTTAACATCTTGGCAGTCACCCAGAAATATCTCTCTGGGAAGATGCCAGGGTGCCGTCAGGATAATAGCATCCTCACCCTCTTGAAGTTATGCACTATCAAGTTCCTCTTTTCTATCCGTCTTTAGCCATGTTTCTTGTCTTCCTGTCACCTTTTGTCTTGTCTATTCTCTGCCCTCATGGTCTCTTCTCCTGCCATGTTTGAGAAAGATGTACAAGATAACAATGCTCTCCTATGCTGAAGTCAGATGCACTTTGCCCGACTTGTCAGGTGCCTAATGACAGCAAAACGCATTTTGGCTCATTGAACAGACAACAGGGGTTGCTATCTGAACATTTGATGAAGAAGAAAAACGAGGACAAGTCGGCCATACTAAACCCGCGATTTGTTATTTTTCTTGTTTTTTGTGTTATGCTTTTCTTTACTTCCTGCTTGCATTTATATTTCCTTTCCTATACTCACTTTCGCATTCACACGTGTTTACTTTCATATCTCTCTTTCTAAAAACCTGTTGTTTGATGCATACATTTTCCCTTACTTTCCTATACATGAAACATGACCACAGCACCAGGAGGTCAAACAGACGTCCATGAAACCAGGCCGTGTACTGTCAGAACCCATGACTGACCACAGAAACACCAGCCAGCAGCCGTTATTCCTGCAACAACCTCTTGCACACATGACAAGGATGGCCAAGGCTATGAATAAGTTGACACCGCCCTGTAACTGCCCATTTTCTTCCGCTTCCATTTTCATTTTTTTCCTCGAGTGGGTGGGGGTGGAGATTGAGATAATGTGTAGAAAATGATAGGTATACGTTTCTGTCCTATCCGTCATTGCTTCTGTGATGACCTCTGCCATCTTTTCCCACTCGTTGCTGAAATTGCTGTAAATCATCTGTCCTGCTTTAAGGTTGGATTGTTGGGATCGAAGCTAGCACGTGCTGTCAGTGTGCTAGCAAGAAAAGGGGGGTAGAGCTTGGGAGATGGTTTTCTCTGAAAGATCGTTGTTGTGGTTGTTGCTTTGGGGCATTGTACAGGTTAACATCTTGGCAGTCACCCAGAAATATCTCTCTGGGAAGATGCCAGGGTGCTGTCAGTATAATAGCATCCTCACCTTCTTGACGTTATGCACTATACAGTTCCTCTTTTCTATCCATCTTTAGCCATGTTTCTTGTCTTCCTGTCACCTTTTGTCTGGTCTATTCTCTGCCCTTATGCATGGTCTCTTCTCCTGCCATATTTTAGAAATATTTAAAAGATAACAGTGCTCTCCTATGCTGAAGTCAGATGCACCCTGCCCGACTTGCCAGGTGCCTCATGGCAGCAAAACGCATTTTGGCGCATTGAACAGACAACAGGGGTCGCTGTCTGAACATTTGATGAAGAAGAAAAACGAGGACAAGTCGGCCATTCTGAACCAGCGATTTGTTATTGTTATTGTTGTTTGTGTTATGCTTTTCTTTACTTCCTGCTTGCATTTATATTTCCTTTCCTATACACACTTGCGCATTCACACGTATTTACTTTCGTATCTCTCTTTCTAAAAACCTGTTGTTTGATGCATACATTTTCCCTTACTTCCCTATACATGAAACATGACCACAGCACCAGGAGGTCAGTCAGACGTCCATGAAGCCAGGCCGTGTACTGTCAGAACCCATGACTGACCACAGAAACACCAGACAGCAGCCGTTATTCCTGCAACAACCTCCTCCACACATGACAAGGATGGCCGAGGCTATGAATAAGTTGACACCGTCCTGTAACTGCCCGTTTTCTCCCGCTTCCATTTCCATTTTTCTCTTTGAGTGGGTTTGGGGAGGAGGATTGAAGTAATGTGTAGAAAATGACAAGAATTGTGTATTTTTCTGTCCTGCATGCTTTCGAGATAACCTCTGCCGTCTGTTCTCATTGTTTCTGAAGTAGCTGTAAATCATCTGTCCTGCTTTAATATTGGACTGTTGTGATCGAAGTTGGCATGTGCTGTCAGTGTGCTTGCAAGCAATGAGAGATAAAACTTGGAAAACGGCTTATTTTGGAAGATTGTCGTTATGATTGTTGATGGCGGCCATTCTACGTTTCACACCCTAGGGAGTGACCCAGAAATACCCCCATCAGGTAACCAGAAATACCCCCATCAGGTATATCAGGGGCCTGTCAGTACAAACTACATCTCCACCTTCTGGAAATGGTGTGCTTTGAATTCACTCTTCCTTATCTTTTCTTTGTTTCCTCCATATTTTGTTTATTTTGGTCACCACCTTTTTGCCTATGATCTTTCTTCTTGGTCCTCTCTCCTGCCTTTCTTCACAAAGACTTACAAGAATACAACTCTCTCATATGCTGAAACTGGACGCACTGGGCATGACTTGCAGAGTAACATATTTGTGCTCATATGACAGACAACGGTGGTTGTTGTTTATCTGCGCTTTGATTTGTTGCTTTACAAGATTCAGCGCTATATAAATTCCATACATTCGTCTTCTTCTTCCTCTTCCTCTTCTTCTTCTTCTTTCTCTTCTTCTTCTTCTTCCATGCATTCGTTTTCTTCTTCTTCTTCTTCTTCTTCTTCTTCTTCTTCTTCTTCTTCTTCTTCTTTTCTTCTTCTTCTTCTTCTTCTTCTTTTTCTTCTTCTTCTTTCTTCTTCTTCTTCTCCTTCTTTATTGTCCAAGCATTCCGTGTTGACAAAGAAGAAGAAGAAGAAGAAAAAGAAGAAGAACAAGAAATTTGGTCATTCTACACCATTGAATTTGTTCTTCTTTTTGTTTTGTTGTCTTATGTTTTTTCTCCTTATCTGCATTCATATTTCTTTTCAAACACACTTGAGCAATTGTTTGTGTCTACTTTCATTTCTATAATTCTACAATTTAAATAGATGCATACATTTTCCCTGACTTCCCTCTACATGAACACTGACCCCCACAGCATCACCAGGAGGTCAGCCAGACCTGGTCCCTGAAGCCAGGCCGTGCACTGTCCGAATCCCTGACTGACCACAGCTGTGACGTCAGACCAGGACAGAGGGAGGGAGGGGGAGGGGGGACCTCGACAGACAGAAGAAACAACAGCAGACAGCAGCCGTCATTGCTGCAACAGCCACCTCTTCCACAGCTGACAGACAGAAGAAACAACAGCAGACAGCAGCCGTCATTGCTGCAACAGCCACCTCTTCCACAGCTGACAGACAGAAGAAACAACAGCAGACAGCAGGCGTTATTGCTGCAACAGCCACCTCTTCCACAGCTGACAGACAGCAGAAACAACAGCAGACAGCAGGCGTTATTGCTGCAACAGCCACCTCTTCCACAGCTGACAGACAGGGCTGGGGCTGTACATGAATCAGCTGACACCGTCCTGTAACTTCCCGTTTTCTCCCTGCTTCCATTTCCACTTTTCTTCGCTTAGTGGGGATGGGGAAGATTTGCAGTAATGTGTAGAAAATGACAAGGGTTTTTTTTTCTGGTGTACGTGTCTGCCCGTA
>CM054153.1:57638641-57643641 GCA_028751875.1 Rapana venosa | reverse complement strand
ACACGCGCGCGCGCGCGCACACACGCACACACATACACACACATTGCAAGACACACATGTACAGTCAAGATATCTGTGTGTCTTAAAGGAGTGTTTCCTTGAATTCTTCCTATGCTCGCAGGTATTAAGCTGACAGAATTGTCACTGCTTTCATTTCTCGTGAATTCTGTATTGACATCTGCAATTCTACAGGGACTAGCCCACGCCCCCTCACCTTCTTCTTTTTTCCCTCTCCTTTCATTTCTTTTTATGAGTTTTTAGCTTGTTGGTGTTACAGTTGTCATTGCTGTTTAATTTGATGTATAATTGTGTTGATTTGATTTAAATTATTTACAGTTCTTGCAGCTGTATCGGATTCATCATTCATTTGTTTTGTGTATTTTGCGTCGTTTATACCTATTTTTCTGAAATGTCATTCTGATTGCGTTAATTTCGACAACTAACAAATATCTCTGTATCTATTTTTAAAATTTATTTTTTAGTAAAATGTTACAGCTTTCATAATCATCCTGCCATCGCGTCCTTATCTAAAATTCGTTTCATTAAAATAAGCATGATATAAACTCTATTTTTATTGTTGTTCCAGATTTTGTGATCTCTCTATAATATATATATATAATATATATATATAAATGAGACAAAAGAGTGAGGAAAAACAAGTGCAGGTAACCAGTTACAATTTCATTCTCATTATAAAACTAATTTTTGTCCAAGATTCGAAAAAAATATATATAAGAGGTCACTACAAGTTAAAACTTTGAAGGTAGCATTAGGGGAATATTTGAGTAAGGACCATGCCTTTAGCCTGACCTGACTCGAGTTTCGGCTCCTGGTTGAGCACTCTTCAGAGGTCCCGGCACTATTTGAAACCTCACTCATCCTTTGTGGTAGGTAACAGCAAGACACCCTCCAGAATTTACAAGTGTGTATTGCCACCCTAAGAATAAATAGATATTTTTTATGGCCTACCACTGCTGCCAGCGAAAGATGAAAAACAGAGAGAGAAGAAAACTATACGAAAATAATAGTGGTTAAAAAAATAAAAAATTTAAATGCTATGAAAATAAGTGGCTAACAAATCTTTGTGCCTTATGTTCTTTGGGGATCCTTTCCTCTATTAAAAGGATGCAAGGGAGATCATACAGTCTGTGTCCAGCCAATGGGTCAATTTTTAGCTGGATAGCAATGTTAACCCGAACATTGTCAGACACATTTGAGTGTTGACACAGGCAGAAGAAGTTGAAGATAAACGGCCTTTACTTGGATCTCAGAAGAGATGCTATTTCCCCACTTGACCAATCATATAACTGAGACAAAAGAGTGAGGAAAAACATATATATATAAACATATGAAATAAATATTATACACACATTTATGGCATACACGTTGGTCCTTTAAAAAGTCATATTTTAGAGTTTGTTAAAGAAAAAAATATGTCTATATAATCAGCAAGTCCATAAGTCTGTGGCATGCAGACTTTGATAGTTACACATTAAAACGCATTTTGCCTTTCGGAAGAGCAGGCCATTTCACGCGGGTAGGAACTGATGCTAAGGTTAAGCAGCAGAGTATTGCGTGGTTACCAAGTGGATGGGTGACCATTAAAAATTTTGTGCGCATCAGAGACCTCAGCTTCTCTAGGGGCCAGCATATTGAGTGCGGTGCCCATCTCCTCTCCCTCGCTGCTTTACCTTCCCTGACCCTAAAGAGGGCAGGTACCCATTTACATTTGGGTGAACTGGGGGAACTGTACTGAAGCCAAGGCGCGCAAACGATCACCCATCCAAGTGGTAACCACGCTCGAAGCTGCTTAACCTTGCCTGGGGGAAAGCGAGTGCTCCGACCACTGAGCTATCCCGTCCCCGCATATTTAGAAAAGTAATAATGATAAGGTTGAGAATATTGATAAAGTTACCACATACATTTATTAAACACCTCATTATCACACAGTTAGTCACGTTGCAAACTTCGGATGCATTTTTTCCCCTTTAATAGCGAGTACAGGTTGTTTCGCTTGAGGCTTGTTATGTATGAAGACAATATCGAATGTAACATTAAAACATAGTATGAAGGCAGTATCAATATAACATAAAAAATATAACACTTCAATATAGGCGTTGGTTCCTTCCTGCCAAAACTTTTAAGCCAGAGCTTAGGAGAGGGAAGTAGCAGGTCTGCATATACGTTGACCTTGAATATAGTTAACAAAATAGCGTTACCCTTAATTCGCCAGGCACCCCTGGGATTGAACCAGGCGGCCCCTGAATAATAACAACCAGTATCATTTAAATTCGTGAGTTAACCACTTGGGATTTTCTAGGAGGAAAATGGGAATTTCCATTTTTGGGGCTGAGAATTGTCAATAGAATGACCAAACTTTTAAGAGAGTCTTTATTTTCACAACTATTGCGATTCTTTACAGTGTTTTATTTTCTCTCTCCCTAAAAGCCTTTCCAAATTCAGTTGATCAAAACTTTAACAAGATTTGAAAATATCGCCAAGTGGTCTCTCTGTCTCTATCTCTGTCTCTGCCCCTCTGTCTCTCTCTCTGTATATTTCTGTCTCTTTCTTTCTTCCTGTTTCTCTCTGTCTCTGTCTCTGTCTGTCTTTGTATCTCTATCTATATATCTGTATGTCTGTCTGTCTGTCAAAACCTCTCTCTATCTCTCTCTTTCATCCCCCCCCCCTCTCTCTCTCTCTGTCTCTTTCTTTCTCTCGCTCTATATCTCTTTCTTTCTCTCTCCCTCTTTGTCTGTCTCAGTCTATCTCTCTCTGTCTCTCACGCTGTCTCTGTCTGTCTTTCTGTCTCTGTCTGTCTGCCTCTCTGTCTGTCAGTCTGTCTCTCTCTTTCTCTCTCTCTCTCTCTCTCTCTCTCTCTCTCTCTCTCTCTCTCTCTCTCTCTCTCTCCCTCTCTCTCGTTCGTTCTCTATCTCTCTCTTTGTCTATCTCTCTGTTCTGTCTGTCTATCTTTCTCTCTGTCTATTGCCTCTCTGTCTGCCTCTCTCTCTCTCTCTCTTCTCTCTCTCTCTCCTCTCTCTCTCTCTCTCTCTCTCTCTCTCAGCTTGCTTCCTTCCTTTCTATGTCCTCTCCTAAAAGCTAAGGTGAGGATCAATCTAAATAAAAAGGGGATGCAAGAGTGGTTGCCAGGATTCTTAGTGGGATTCTGGTCCGACCATTTGTTCGTGTGTGTGGTGTGTGTGTGGGGGGGGGGGGGGGGGGTGGGGGGGGGGGGGGTGTGTGGTGGGGTGTGTGTGGGTGGAGGGGGGGGGGTATGCGTGTGTGTGTTGGTTGTGTGGGGGGAGTGGTGTGTGTTGTGTGTGTGTGTGTTGTGTGTGTGCTGTGTGTGTGTGTGTGTGTGTGTGTGTGTGTGTGTGTGTGTGTGTGTGTGTGTGTGTGTGTGTGTGTGTGTGTGTGTGGACTGAGGGGGTGGGGTAGGGTGGGGTAATGTGTCTATGTGTGAAAGCGTATGTGTATGTGTGTGGGGTTTTGAGCGTGTGTGTGTTTGTGTGTGTGCGTGTGTGTGGTGTGTGTGTGTGTGTGTGTGTGTGTGTGTGTGTGTTGAGTGTGTTGTGTTTGTGTGTAGTTGTGTGTGCGTAGTGTGTTGTTGAGTATTTGTGTTGTGTGCTGTCTGTCTGTCTGTATCTGTGCGTCCGTCTGTCTCTGTGTGCATGTCTGTTTGTCTGTGTGCACGCGCACGCGAGTTTGTGTGTTGCGTGCGTGCGTTCGTGTGTGTGTGCATGCGTTTGTATGTGTGTATGTGCGTGCACGCGCTTACACGCATGCATACGCTTGTGTGTTTGTGTTTGTCTATGTGTATGTCTCATACTCCTCTTTTCCTTTTTGTGGGGAGGGGGGGGGGGGAGTAGGAGGTGGAAGTAAATTTGCCGAGGTGTAAACCAATAAAGCACACGGACACAAAACTGGTGGTCCGCCTTGTACATTTTAAAGTCAAATGAGCTGGCTGAATTTTACACCCTGCCTGCCTGGGTTTTTTCCCCCTACCCCACTCAATTCCCTCCCTCCTTCCTTCCTTCCTTCCTTCCTTCCTTTCTTCCTGCCTGCCTTCTGTCCATTCCTCTTTTTTTTATTCTTCCACTTCTCTTTCTTTCTTTTCTCTCTTTGTTCTTCGTTATTTAGTGCGGAATACTGCGGTGGTGTGTATTTGTAATCTATGGGGCTTTTTCGTTGTTGTTGTAAATGAACAAACAAATCAAGCAAATTGTAGTTCCTGCAGTGTGTAGAATTGAACGGCCAAAAAAATCGATTCAGACTGAATACAGAGCAGACGACAATCAACTATTTTAATTTCGCACGTGGGGATTGCAGAGAGTGGCTGAGGTGGTGGGGGAAGGGGGTGGTCGGGAGGGGGGGGGGAGGGGGGTCAGGGGTGAAGGTTGGGGGTAGGGGCTTGCAATACAAATCGCATCCCCGCCTTCTGCAAATTCTATGCTAGGAATTCGTTCTTTTCTATCCCTCTCTTTGTTTCTAAGGCAGCGTCGAGCGTGGTTACCAGTTGGATGGGTGACCGTTTGCGCGCCTTGGCTTCAGTAGAGTCCCCCCAGTTCACCCAGCTGTAAATGGGTACCTGCCCTCTTTAGGGTCAGGGAAGGTAAAGCAGTGAGGGAGAGGAGATGGGCGCCGCCGCCCTCAATATACTGGCACCTAGAGAAGTGAGGTCTCTGACGCCTCGCTCCCCTACGACTTTATAGGTTATGGGACTCCTTTACCTTTTTTTATAATCGCATAACATGTCAGCCTGGAGACAGACTGTGCAGAAAGGTCTCTCCAAGTTGGAAGAGACACTTGCTCAGCAGCACGAGGCAAAGAGAAGGAGAAGAAAGGCTGCAGCAGCCCAGGCAGACAGACAGACAGACCAGTGTGTAACACAGACAGCATGGTTAGTACCCATGTGCTTTTTCTTCCACATCCAGTCGCCGTGTGTATGCGGTTTTGTCAAGTTTGTCTTCTGCTTCCACTGGCACTCAATGGCCTACTCTTGC
>CM054153.1:57593641-57626141 GCA_028751875.1 Rapana venosa | reverse complement strand
TACAACAATGATAATGCTTACAAGATGTTTATTTGTGTTTCAGGTCCACCAATCACAGAACCAGGTAAGCTACTTTGTTTGGTTATTTTGTTTCGAATTTTTGTTGTTTCTTGTTTGTTTTGGAGGTTGGCTAGCTTTTAGTATGGTTGGTGTGGGGGTTTTTTCTTCATTTCTATCGCCTTGTTTAGATTATTACATGTTCTAGCTTTTTTTTGCGAAGTACTTTTTTTTCTAATGTTCCTCATTTTTAGCTTAGGGTGGGGGTGGGAGTGGAGGGTTGTTGCTTTTTTGGCGGGACGGGGATGGGAATCTTTTTTGTCATTTTTCATGGTTGTGGGTGGGTGGGAGATGTTCCTCAGCTAGATCTCCAAGATTCACCAATGGATAGATGTTGTGTATACGACTGGGTTTTTGTTGTTGCCAACAATGAAGGTAGCCAAATTCCGACTTCGGGGGATAAATATAAACAGTTGTGTTTCCTTCCTTTTTTGATTTATCCACATCATTGTCAGTACACAGTGGACGGGATGGCTCAGTGGTCGGAGCACTCGCTTTCCCCAGCTAAAGTTAAGCCGCGTCGAGCGTGGTTACCACTTGGATGGGTGACCGTTTGCGCGCCTTGGCTTCAGTACAGTTCTTCCAGTTCACCCAGCTGTAAATGGGTACCTGCTTCTTTTAGTGTCAGGGAAGGTAAAGCAGCGAGGGAGAGGAGATGGGCGCCGCCCTCAATATGCTGGCCCTAGAGAAGTGAGGTCTCTGACACCTCGCTTCCCTACGACCTTATAGGTCATGGGACACCTTTACCTACCCTCGATATAAAAGAATAAATAAATAAATAAAAATATTAGTCAGTATACATTTTATAACACCTAACAACAAGCTAATATCTCTGTATCTCTGTGTCTCTGTCTCTATCTCTGTCTCCCTCTCTGTCTCTCTGTCTCTCCCTCACTGTTTGTGTCTCTGTGTATCTCTGTGTATCTCTCTGTCTCTCTCTGTCTCTCTGTCTTTCTCTCTGTGAGCTGTCCTTCTATGTTTAGACTTTGTATACTTATGTCATCTACTAACGAACGCATTAATAAGCGACTAGCAATTTATTTGTATAAAGCTTTTAAAATTAGAAATACTATTTGTACTTGAGGAAGTATTCTTCTGTTCATAAATGTTTCTTATGCAACAAGTTTTGGAATGTTGATTATATACACACACCCCCTTCATGAGGGGTCAAGGCCTATAATAAATAAAACTTTCGCATTCGCATTCGCATTCTCTGTCTCTCTCTCTCTCTCAATTGTCTGTCCCTCCTGTCTGTTCCAGCAATATCGTTATACGGAACAGATTTCGTGGAGCGAAACGAGAAAATCGAACTGACGTGCAACGCTACTGGGGGCACGCAAATCGCGGAAGACATCGACTGGTTCAAAGACGGTAACATCATCGACACGTCACGCCAGATGCGTAAGCACATCGTCATCTCCAAGTACCGGTCACTGGAGGTGGGGGCCCTGGTCAGCAAACTGGAGATTGACCACGCCAAGATGGAGGATGCCGGCACTTACGTGTGCAGGAGCTCCTACAACAAGCTGGGCGACTTCATGGTCAACGTCTTAGGGAGTAAGTGTCAGTGTGTCAGTGAGGTGGTCGGGGGGGGGGGGGGGGGGGGGGGGTTGTAGGGGGTGGGGTTGTGGTGGGGGGGGGGTGTTGTTGGTGTGGGGGTGGGGGTTGGGGGTGTGTATGTGTGTGTGTGTGAGTGGGGTGGGGAAGGGGAGAGTAGCGGTTGGGGTGGGTGTAGGAATAGGGGTGTGTGTGTGTGTGTGTGTGTGTGTGTGTGTGTGTGTGTGTGTGTGTGTGTGTGTGTGTGTGTGTGTTGTGTGTGTGTGTGTGAGACAATGACAATGACAAATTGTTTTATTTCGAGGATAATGAATAAGCACCCATGTGCTTTTTTTACATCCAGTCCCCGCCCTCAGGAATATATATATATATAATATATATATATATATATATATATATATATATATATATATATATATAAGACAGAGAGAGAGAGAGAGAGAGAGAGAGAGAGAGAGAGAGAGAGAGAGAGAGAGAGAGAGAGAGAGAGAGAGAGAGAGAGAGAGAGAGAGAGAGAGAGAGAGTGTTGGGGTGGAATTGAACCTAAGACTGTTCGAATTTTTTGTCCACCTCTGTGTGTGTGTGTGTGTGTGTGTGTGTGTGAGTGTGTGTGTGGATGTGTTGGGGGTGGGGATAAGGGTGGGGTGGGGATGAGGGTGTGTGTGTGAGTGGGATGTGTGTGTGTGTGTGTGCGCGTGCGCGTGAGACAGATAAATAGATAGATAGATAGATAAATAGATAGATAGATAGATAGATAGATAGATAGATAGATAGGTAAATAGATAGATAGATAGGTAGATAGATAAAGATAGATAGATAGATAGATAGATAGGTAGATAGATAGATAGATAGATAGATAGAAAGAAATGGATGAATGAATGAATGAATGAATGAGTGAATGAGTGAATGAATCTTTATTTTTCAATGGGAAACAGAATAAGCTGAGAGAGAGAGAGAGAGAGAGAGAGAGAGAGAGAGAGAGAGAGAGAGAGAGAGAGAGAGAGAGAGAGAGAGAGAGAGAGAGAGAGAGAGAGATCGTACAAGAGTGACAGTATCTCCCTGAAAAGTACTGATGTAAAATGAGTATGCGAAAAGTGTCCCCCGCTATCATTGTTTTACGATAACCGTCCTCAACATTTTCAGAAACTAAAGGACCACCCACAACGATAAAAAAATACCTATGGTAATCTACCATCAGTGAACAGACTTCATTGAGGAAAGCACCTCCTGGAGAAGATACTAAGTGCCTGTAGATAATTCCAAAGAAGCCGCTTATTTTAGCACAGACGGGATTTTTTTTTAAAGGATTCTGTGCGTTTTTCTTTCGACTAGGAGAACAGACAGACAGAAAGACACAGCTCTAAGCATGGTTGTGCGTGCGTGCGTGCTTATGTGTGTACGTGTGTTGTGTGTGTGTGTGTGTGTGTGTGTGTGTGTGTGTGTGTGTGGGGTGTGTGTGTGTGTGTGTGAGCGTGTGTGTGTGTGAGCGTAAGTGTGTCTGTGTGTGTGTGTCAAGTCAAGTCAAGTCATTTTTTTTAATTTCCAGATGGTACATTGAATAAGCAATGCATTTGCTTTTATTCATCAAGCTATCTATCTAAGAACAAATTTCTTAATGATTATACTGAAATATACTGATTATACTCTGTGTGTGTGTGTGTGCGTGTGTGTGTGCTTTTTAGGATTAAATTTTATAGTGCATTATGAGCTATCGTGATGTTTTTCAGTTGTTTGTTTGTCCATGCCCGATTTATAATCGACATGAGTTTTTTTCTGTTTATTGAGAAATTGAAATATCTGAATTGATAATGATGGAGCAGGCTCATTATAATAACCACAACACAATTGTCGTGAGTCCTTATTCATACTTATCATATTCATTATATTCATTCATTGTGTGTGGACGTGAGCGCGCACGCGCTCAGGTGTGCATGAGTATGTGTGTGCGTGTAGATGTATATGTGGTAATTTGTATTTTCAATGTATTTCCTTATCGATTTTTTCCTCTTTTTTTTTTACTGGTTTAATTTAATGGTAAATGATGCAATAATGTAGTGTCTTAGTATAATCATTACGAAATTTGTTCTTAGATAGATGGCTTGATGAAAAAAAGCAAATGCATTGCTTATTCAATGTACCATCTGGGTATAAAATTTTGACTTGACTTGACTTGACTATAAGCATGTTCACGTTTCGTTATTGCAATAAAAAAGATTACTGACATCGCAATAGTTTTTTTCACTTTGCAAAGTCCGTGTTATCTGTTAATGATATTATTAATTAAACTGTGTAGTGGTTGGAAATGGACTTCACGTTTATTTCTCTTCTGTTGCAGCCGAATCGTCAAATGTTAAACGAGGTAAGTGGCTCTGTCTGTGTCCTTCTGTCTGTCTGTCTGTCTGTCTGTCTGTCGGTTGATCTGTCTGTTTGTCTGCCTGTCTCTCCCTCTGTGTGTGTCTGTCTGCATGTCTGCCTGTCTGTCTGTCTGTCTGCCTGTCTGTCTGTCTGTCTTCTGTCTCTCTCTCTTCTCTCTCTCTCTCTCTCTCTCTGTGCCTCTATCTGTCTCTGTATCTGTCTGCCTCTGTCTGTTTCTCTCTCTGTTTATTTTATTTATTTTTTATTTATTTATTCTTTTATATCGAAGATAATGGAACAAGCACTCACGTGCTTTTATACCTCCAGTCCCCGTGTCCATGCGGTTTTTTGTAAATTTTGTCATCTGTTTCCACCGGCACACAATGGCCTACTCTTCCGAAAAGCGGAACAGGATTTAACGTGTGCACAAGATAATCTGCATGCGTTCGAACACAGGGCCTCGGTTTATAGTCTCATCCGAAGGACTGTCTGTCTCTGTCTGTCTCTCTATGTCTGTCTGTCTGTCTGTCTGTCTGTCTCTCTCTCTCTCTCTCTCTGAGTGCCCTATTTCAATATCTTATAGTTATGTGTAAAAGCATATGTACCATTTGACATTGTGTAGATGTTTATCTTTATGACTTATTAAGTTTGGTTGTGTTATTTTTCTTGGCTCTGTTGTTGTTCTTGTTGTTGTTGTTTGTCTGTTTTTTCTCTTTTTTATCTTCTTCTGTTGGTTTGGTTTTTCTTTCTCTTTTGTTTGTTTGTTTGTTTTGGTTAGGGGTTTTTTGGGGGGTGGGGGGTATTTTAGGGTTTTCTTTTATTTGCTTGCTTTTGGGGGGGGGGTGGTTGTTTGGGGGGGGAGCTGTTTTGAAAAGGGTTATTTCCCCTTGTTTTTATTGTAAAACTGTATAAGTATTGGGTTATTATTATTAAGATGTATCCCTAACGGGCGGGGACTGGATGTAAAAAAGCACATATGTGCTTATTCATTATCCTCGAAATAAAAGAATTTGTCATTGTCATTGTCATTTCTCTCTCTCTCTCTCTCCTCTCTCTCTCTTCTCTCTCCTCTCCTTCTCTCTCTCTCTCTCTCTCTCTCTCTCTCTCTCTCTCTCTCTCTGTCAGTCTGTAAAGCAAACGGGGTAACCACCTGTCGTGATATCAGCCAAAAGATGAAATAGAGCTGTCAAAGCTGTCATCACATGGTGTGTGTGTGTGTGTGTGTGTGTGTATGCTTGTGTGTGTTGTGTGTGTGTGTGTGTGTGTGTGTTGCCGTTGTGTGTGTGTGTGTGTGTGTGTGTGTGTGTGTGTGTGTGTGTGTGTGTGTTGTGTGTGCGTGTGTGTGTGTGTGTGTGTGTGTGTGTGTGTGTGTGTGTGTGTGTGTGTGTGTGTGTGTGTGTGTGTGTGTGTGTGTGTGTGTATGATGGTTTCTGCAACGGACAGAAAGATCGAAACCTCCATCCCTCCCCCACCCCTCTTTCCGTCCTAGATCCTCGATATAAACGAAACCAGAAAACAGAAAAGATAACCAGGCTTTCTGTCTGCAATGGCAAATTGTTAACTGTTCTGCTTTATTCAAGTGTGCAGTACGGGAATGCGTTTCCTCTTTATCTCGAGTGTCTATCTGGCTGGTTGGCTGGTTGGCTGGCTGGTTGATTGGCTGGCTGGTTGGTCATATGGCTGGCTGGTTGACTGATTGGCCGGATGGATGACTGGCTGGTTAGTTGGCTGGCCATCTGTCTGGCTGATAGCTGGCTGGCTGGCCATCTGGCTGGTTGGCTGGCTCGATGGCTGGCTGGTTGGATGACTGGCTGGTTGGCTGGCCATCTGGATGGCTGGCTGGTTGGCTGGCCATCTGTCTGGCTGATGGCTCGTTGGCTGGCCATCTAACTGGTTGGCTGGCTGGCTGGCTGGCTGGCCATCTGGATAGCTGGCTGGTTGGCTGGCTGGTTGGCCATCTGGCTGGCTCGCTGGTTGGCCGGCGGGCTGGCTGTCTTTGTCTGTCTGTCTCTCTGTTTCTGTCTCTCATTGTCTCAGTCTGTCTGTCTGCCTCTCTCACTCTTTCTGTTCGGATGAGACTATAAACCGAGGTCCCGTGTGCGAACGCACGCAGAACATCTTGCGCACACGTTAAAACCCATTCAACTTTTTCGGAAGAGTAAGCCATTGTGTACCGGTGGGAACGGATGGCAAAATTTACAAAACTGCACACACACACAGACTGGATGGAAAAAGTACATGAGTGCTTATTCCATTGTCCTCGAAAGAAAAGAATGTGAATGAATTAATAATTAGATAATTAATAAACAAATAAGTAAATAAATCACTAAATAAATGAATTTCTCACTCTCTCTCTCTCTCAACAACAACAACAACAACAATAATAATAAGGAAACGACTCCGCAGTCATCAAAGTCCAACATATATATATGCCCGCTCATTTCGAAATGACCCCAGAAAAGCATCACCACACGGAATGAGGTCCAACACAATCACTGTAGGTAGAGACCTCTCA
Organism: Rapana venosa; assembly: GCA_028751875.1. Lineage (NCBI taxonomy): Eukaryota > Metazoa > Mollusca > Gastropoda > Neogastropoda > Muricidae > Rapana > Rapana venosa. The sequence continues at coordinate 57,619,657 of CM054153.1, read as the reverse complement.
TAAACTGTCTGTGTGCCAGACATGACTGACTGAACAGTGAAGACAGCTAGCTGTACATCAGTCCACGCTATGTCAGACAGAAAACACTGGATTCCCCTCACACAAATCTTCACCTTCCCGTCTTCATCAACACTGGGTATTTATGGGGGTAATCGGTAGTCTAGATTTGTGCGAACGCACGCAGAACGTCTTGCCCGCACGTCAAAAATCATCCCACATTTTTCGGAAGAGTAGGCCATTGTGTGCCGGTGGGAACCGATGACAACATTTACAACACTGCATACACACGTGGACTGACTGTAAAAAAGCGCGTGAGTGCTTATTCCATTATCCTCGATATAAAAGAATAAAAGAATAAATAGACGTGACGCTCCTGCCTAGTATACAACAAAGCCCGAGTTCAAAGTGTGTGGTGGCTTGATCCCCGCTTAGGCCAGAAAGCTTCACCCCCATCTATAAGACTGTGAGTGGGGGTCTGGGTGCTAGTCTTTCGAATGAGACGATAAACTGAGGTCTCGTGTGTAACACGCATGTAATGCACGTAAAAATCCAACGGTAACAAGAAAGTTGTCCTTTGAAAAATTCTATAGAAAAAAGCTACTCTGATAGAGAAATACATACACATGCATACAGGAAAAGGAAGGAAAAAAAAGTAATGGGTGGCGGTGCTCTTGCGGCGACGTGCTCTCCCCGGGAAGAGATGCATCAATTTCACTCGGTACACCTGTTGTGAATAGTGGCATTTACAATGCACAAAGGAGAATGCATGGTGTTATGCTAAGAGCTTAGCATGGCTCAAGACAATCTCAACATACCATTTCTAAGGTATAGCAACAGTAAATTCTGTTGTAGCAATGGTACCTAACTGACATATTTTTGGGCCTGCGACCAAACATGGAAATGATATAATGCTTTCTTTGCTATGTCCTCACGTATACTCAGCCTTCTTATAGTGAAATTCCCTTTTTTGGTTTAAAACAACATTCACAATATTTTTGTTAAGATGCTTTCTTTGTTCTGTGATCCCAGGTACCTACCCTCTCCTCACAGTGAAATTCACTTTTCTGATGAAATAATCGAACATTAGTTGTAGCGTTTGACGGCTAGAGCTCTGAGGTTCACTGATGGCAAGATATGTGTGTATGCAACCAGTTTTTTAATGTTGCTCCTCCCACCAATCAGCTAGCTGCATTTCAACTCCGGGGACATAAAATTAAAAGAATGCTACCTTTATTCGGTTACCCCCAGGTAATCACACTTCTGAAAATGAAATATATATGTTTTTGTTACAATAACATTGAAATGACGCTTTCTTTATCAACATTGAAATGATGCTTTCTTTCACAACACAGAAATGTCTCTTTCTTTCTCAACACGGGGGGGACGGGATAGCGTAGTGGTCAGAACATTGTTCTCGCAATCTGACGACCCGGGTTCGATTCCCGTTCAAGGGGGTATTTTCCCCTGGAGTTTACATCAGTGCAGACTCCACCCTCCCCAAAAGTCTTTCTGATGAGACTATAAACCGAGGCCCCGTGTGCGAACGCACGCAGAACATCTCGCGCACACGTTAAATCCTTTTCCGCTTTTCGTAAGAGTAGGCCATTGTGTGCCGGTGGGAACAGATGACAGAATTTACAAAAGCGCATACACACGGGGACTGGATGTAAAAAAGCACATGAGTGCTTATTCCATTATCCTCGATATAAAAGAATAGATAAATATAAAAGAATAGATAAATAGATAACACAGGAATGATGCTTTCTTTCTTAACATTGAAATGACGCTTTGTTTGCAGTAACATTGAAATGACGCTTTGTTTGCAGTAACATTGAAATGACGCTTTCTTTGCAGTAACATTGAAATGACGCTTTCTTTGCAGTAACATTGAAATGACGCTTTCTTTCTCAACATTGAAATGCTGTTTTCTTTCTCAACATTGAAATGACGCTTTCTTTCTCAACACAAAAATGACGCTTTCTTTATCAACATTGAACTGACGCTTTCTTTGCAGTAACATCGAAATGACGCTTTCTTTCTTAACATCGAAATGACGCTTTCTTTCTTAACATCGAAATGACGCTTTCTTTCTCAACATTGAAATGATGCTTTCTTTCTCAACACAAAAATGACGCTTTCTTTCTTAACACTGAAATGACGCTTTCTTTTATCAACATTAAAATGATGCTGTTTTGTTTCTCAATACAGAAATGACGCTTTCTTTCTCAACATTAAAATGATGCTTTCTTTCTTTCTTTCTCAACAATAAAATGATGCTTTCTTTCTTTCTATCTCAACATTAAAATGATGCTTTCTTTCTTTCTTTCTCAACATTAAAATGATGCTTTCTTTCTTTCTTTCTCAACAATAAAATGACGCTTTCTTTCTTTCCATCTCAACATTAAAATGATGCTTTCTTTCTTTCCATCTCAACATTAAAATGATGCTTTCTTTCTTTCTTTCTCAACATTAAAATGATGCTTTCTTTCTTTCTTTCTCAACATTAAAATGATGCTTTCTTTCTTTCTTTCTTTCTCAACATTAAAATGATGCTTTCTTTCTTTCTTTCTCAACAATAAAATGATGCTTTCTTTCTTTCTTTCTCAACATTAAAATGATGCTTTCTTTCTTTCTTTCTTTCTCAACATTAAAATGATGCTTTCTTTCTTTCTTTCTTTCTCAACATTAAAATGATGCTTTCTTTCTTTCTTTCTCAACATTAAAATGATGCTTTCTTTCTTTCCATCTCAACATTAAAATGATGCTTTCTTTCTTTCTTTCTCAACATTAAAATGATGCTTTCTTTCTTTCTTTCTCAACATTAAAATGATGCTTTCTTTCTTTCCATCTCAACATTAAAATGATGCTTTCTTTCCTTCTTTCTCAACATTAAAATGATGCTTTCTTTCTTTCTTTCTCAACATTAAAATGATGCTTTCTTTCTTTCTTTCTCAACATTAAAATGATGCTTTCTTTCTTTCTTTCTCAACATTAAAATGATGCTTTCTTTCTTTCTTTCTTTCTCAACATTGAAATGACGCTTTCCTTATCAACACAGAAAATGACGATTTCTTTCTCAACATTGAAATGATGCTTTCTTTCTCAGCACAGAAATGACGCTTTCTTTCTCAACACAGAAAATGACGATTTCTTTCTCTCTGTGTCTTGCTCACAGGTACGCACCCGTCCAACAGCACCAGTACCAGACCGGAGTTCCAGCCCCAGACTCTGCGACTGCTTCTGTGCTGCTGGCTCTTGCTGTACGGCAGCTGGCCCGCCTGTTCCTGAGACTGGACACTGCCCATCCTTCAACCAAAAAACAAAAAACAAAAAAACACACACAAAAAAACCAAAAAAATATCCAGCACATGGATATTGTTCATCATACAAACCTCATCATTGTCGACAATGGGGTGACAAACAAAAAACAACAACAACAACAAACCCCAAGTCCATTGTTGTGTCTTCTCAGGTTTTGTCAAAACAACAAAAATAATACCAACGTAATGTAATATAGACGTCAATGTGATGACGCAGGGGGACAGTGTATCGTGGTGGTTAAGGTTCGGTGAGGTTGGTTGATTTTGTTGTTCTGGGTTGTTTTTTTGTCCCTTGAAAAAATAAAACTGTTGCGTGCGGATTATGCAGCCAGAGTTGGTGTGGGATGTTTTACGTGTGCAGACTGGATAGTGTCAGAGAAAGGTAGAAAGCATTCTGTGGAAATGTGGATAGGGTTTTTTGGTGAAGGATGTGTTGATGTTTTTTTGTGGGGGGTCGGTTTTGTTTGTTATGCTTTTTTTGGTAAAAATATAGGAATCAAAATCGGGCAATTGTGGTAAGAGATGTAATTATTCATTGATGATATTTTATATACGCAAGTAGAAAAATGTGTGTTATGTGTTTGTGTGTTGTGTGGTTGTGTGTGTGTGTGTGTGTGTGTGTGTGTGTGTGTGTGTGTGTGTTTGTATTGTGTGTGTTTGTAATGTGTGTGTGTGTGTGTGTGTGTGTGTGTGTGTGTGTGTGTGTGTGTGTGTGTGTGTGTTGTGTGTGTGTGGTGTTCGTAGTGTGTTTGTAATGTGTGTGTGTGTGTGTGTGTGTGTTGTGTGTGTGTGTGTGTGTGTGTGTGTGTGTGTGTGTGTGAAGTAGTCAAGTCAAGTCAATTTTATTTCCGATGGTACATTGATAGCACTGCATTTGCTTTTTTTTGTCAAGCATTATGTGTGTGTGTGTGTGTGTGTGTATGTGGGGTGTGTGTGTTGTGTGTGTGTGTGTTGTAGTTGTGTCGTGAATGCTGCGTGTGGTTGAGTGTGTGTGTGTGTGTGTGTGTGTGTGTGTGAGTGTGTGTGTGTGTGTGTGTGTATCTGTGTGTGCCTGTGTGTATGTGCGTGCCTGTGTGTGTTTTTTTGTGTGTGTGACTAATGAGTTGATCGTATCTGTGTGTATATGTGTATAAAGTGTGTGTGTGTTTGTGGGTGCTTTGTACGTGCGTTGTGTATAATGTTTGCATGTATGTATTGTTAGAAGTTTTATTTTTTTGTTATGTTCTTGTATATGTGTCCAGTTCTATACTCTTGAATCCCCTACATTTTACACTCGTATACCTTGTGTTATTTTCTTCCATTATACATCACCACGTGGGGTCAGACTTCCCGCTAAAAACAATCTTTTCCCATTAAATTTAAAAAAATAAAAAAGAATATGAATTCAAGGTAACTAGACAAGCCGGGGACTTTTTTCGTTTCCTTTTGACGTTTATTTTTTATATTTTGTGTTAGTTTTTTTAAGGTCCAAATGGTGCACTGTTGTTTTGATCAAAAATCTTTGAGAGATTTCATACAGGATTATGGTCCATTTATGTTGATTCAATAACGTGAAGTTGCAAAATACTTTATTCATTGAGAGATTGATTACTCTTTAATGCTGTATACTTTTTTTTTTTATTCAACCTAGCATCTTTCACCGTGTATATGAATGGTTTTACAAGCTGTTATATTTCTTATGTTTATTGTTTCTTGTTATCTTTAAATTGCTAGTAAATTTATATTAAATACACTCTTATTTTCATTTATCACACAACACCATGCGATATATTACGTATTTGCAACCATTGTATTAGCAAACCGTAAAGCACCATAACCAAAGTAAGTTCTGTAATATAACTAATTTTTCTCTCTTTTTTCTTGTAATTTTTTTTTGCAATAATTCTAGTTTGTGCGTTACCCACCATTATAATTAGCGCCTCTTTATATCTTGCGTTAGCGAGTTTGTTTCCTAAAGCGTTTTTTGTTCTTTAGTGTGTAGGAAATGTCTTGCAGTTTTTGTGCTTCTGCATAGTGCGAGCATAACGTACAGTTTCTTTTCAAATCTTGCCTCAGAAATAGATTGTAAAAATTTCATGTTAATGCATATTCTTTTTGGGTCTTACCCTATTTTATCTTTCATTAAGAAGGCAAAACTTTCTCTCTATGGGTCTCTGTCTTTGTGTCTCTCTTAGAACTGTTTTTTGTGCAAACATGTTATTGAAGACGAGTACCATCTCATAATCATTTGTTCATTATATGCAGATCTCCGAACAACTTACCTGAAATATTTTCTTCACGTGCCTATGCCTGTTCTTCTCCAGGCACATAGTAAACATCGTGCAATGCAGCTAGCCAAGTTTTTTTTTTTGTTCCACGCTGTTCAAAGAAGAAAGATAATGGCAGAACTTATTTAATCTTAGTATTAGAAATCAATGCTTTCAGCTTAAAAGCAGATTTGTGTCTAATGTGTATTTTTGCTTTACTTTGAAATTTTGTACAAACTGGTTATATACTCGCACATACACTCCCTATCTCCCACTTTATTTTGAATTGTGGCTTAAGGCTGATGTACAATAAAAACATTTTCATTTCATTTTTGTCTGTCTGTCTGTCTGTCTCCCCCCCCCCCCTCTCTCTCTCTCTCTCTCTCTCTCTCTCCTCTCTCTCTCTCTCTCTCTTCTTTTTCTCTTCTCTCTCTTCTCTCATACATGGTAAGGATATATCCTTACACTTATTATCAATATGTTTCATTTCATCTCTCTCTCTCTGCTCTCTCTCTCTCTCTCTCGCTCTCCCTCCCTCTCTCTCTCTCCCCTCTCTCTCTCTCCCTCTCTCCCCCTCTCTCTCTCCCTCTCTCTCTCTCTCTGAAAATATATTTGTTTAACTTTTACGTTTACCTGAAACTATTTGCTCCGATTATCAAGGATAATCCATTCTAAGGGTAAGGGCCGGATTAAGAAAAGTATATGAATACTTATCTGTAACCCTTGGGAATAAAGATTATCAATCAATTAATCAATCAATCAGTCATTCAGTCAGTCTCTCTCTGTCCCTGTCTCTCTCTGTGTCTTTTCTCTCTCTCTCTCTCTCTCTCTCTCTCTCTCTCTCTCTCTCTCTCATCTCTCTTCTTCTCTCTCCTCTCTCTCTCTCTCACGCACTCTCACTCTCTCTCTACCCTATAATAACGACATATCCTACACTTTATCATCAAGATCTTTTTTTCATTTTATCTCTCTCTCTCTCTCTCTCTTAATTTTTTAAAATTACTTTTTACATTTACGTTTCACTGAAAATATCCATCCAAATTATCAAAGATAGTCTCTTCTCAGGGCAAGGGCTGGATGAATAATAATAATAATAAGAAGAAGAAGAAGAAGAAGAAGAAGAAGAAGAAGAATGTATGGAATTTATATAGCGCTGAATCTTGCAAAGTAAACAAATCAAAGCGCTTGCATTCAAATCATTCACACGCATGCAACCAGCCATAAATATCAAGATAAACAAATATCAAATTTATATACACAACACACTTAGGTGGGGGTGGTGGAGGTGAAGAACAGTATATGCATACTTATCTGTAGCCCTTGGGAATAAAGATATCAATTAATCATCAATCAATCAATCAATCAATCAATCTCTCCCTCCCTCTCTCTCTCCCTCCCTCCTATATAGTATAATATCTTTATCATCAAGATGTTTCCGATCGATAATCGGTCTTTTTGTGTGTGTACCGGTTTCTTTTTCCATCTCTCACGTTTATTTATTGACCTTACTATCTCAGACTTGTTCTCCTGTACAATCGCTGAGTTCAGCTCATTAGTTCTTGTGATACAAAGTGGAATCGGACATGGCGGCAGTATCAGTGTGTCCTTAACACAGTCGCTTGTCTTTAATGCTTTAAAAGAAAACCAACCTCTCTACTGCTACTTTACCAGTCTAGAATTTCAGGAGTAATTTTATTATATTCGTTTTGCTCTGAAGTACAGCTTAACGTTATTCAGTATTGTTTTGTTCGTTTTGGTTTTGGTTTTGGTTTCGTGTAGTTTTGAGTAGTATGACATACGTCGTCTTTTGCATTTCTAAGAAGAGAAGACATGAGTTTGACTGTGTGAGATTCGAAAACTCATTGAGAATTTTTTTTGGGGGGATTTATTTGAGTTTAAGTCTTGAATTTTTTGGAATGGCTGTTTTATATTTATATAGCTCGGTCAGACCAACCCTGTAAAACTAACATTTTTTTAATCGATGCATTTTATAATCGGTAAAAGCTTTCTTTTTTTTTTTAAAGTCACCATTCTTCAAAACAATGTGCTGGGGAAAAGAAAATGTGGGCCATTTTTTTATAACTTAAATGCAAGTGTGTTTAATTTATTATCTTACATCGCGTGGTAAAATGTTTCCCCTGATTAAGGTGCTATTTATAATTCTTACCCTGCATGCTATGATATATCTGTTCATATATACATGTCAAATATATCATAAACTTGCCCTCCTCCACCCCCCCCCCATTCCTTACCCCCCCCCCCCCCCCCCACCTCCCTCCTTAGTCTTAGCAAAAGACTCCAAGCAACAACAACAACAAGGGATGCTCCGTGTGCTTACGTTTCTCGTGACGTCATTTCCGGCCTGTGACGTGTGTGAGTGACCAGCTCCGTTATGACATCATCATCATCCTCATCATCATCATCATCATCATCATCACATCCTCATCATCCTCATGTGTGTTTCACCCAGGCAGCAACGGGGCAGGGACATCTCCAGAAGGGAACCTACAGACCCCCTGCAGTACAGTACAGTACAGTACAGTGCTGTATAGTGCTGGCTAGCTCTGATACACAACAGGGTATGCAAACATGTGAACAACCAGTGGCCCATTGAGAAAGATATACGTGTTTCCCTACAAAAAAAACCAACCTTGAAGATATTTACGTCATTTTTTTAATTATTACATTCAAACAAGTTTTGAGAAAGCTGTGCGCGTGCGTGTCAAGTTCGTTTTACTTACTTTTTTTTTCCAAAATTATTAACTACTCTTCTTATTTGAGTATGTGTGCATGTTAGAATCACCATCATGGTTGTTGAACAAGGTTTTAAAAAAATAAAAATACAGAAAAAGAGACACTCTCCACGATTTAAAAAAAAAAAAACGACGGAGTGTGGGTGACTGTATGACAATTGTCCTTCCCGTCATAGATTTCTCTACCTCAGCGGTAAGGTATCAAGTGCAGAACGACTTGGTGACGACACAGAATGCTCTGACGTTTTCAAACAGCTTGTACCACGAACGCGCGCGAGGTTGTGTTTAGTGATGTAGTTGGTTTGGGGGGATTGTGTTTTGCGTTGAAGAGAGACATGGTGGGCTGGTGTGTACAAGTGTGTGTGAACACTGGTGTATTGGGAAAACTTGTTTCTTTTGGGTTTGCGGACGATGTGTGTAAGTTATCTGAGGTGGATTGTGTTTGGCTACAGAGGTGGTGAGCTTTCAGAACTTATCAAACTTCCAGTTACTGGAAGGCGACGACTTTTTTTTTTTGCATCAGTGCCTGGAGGTTTGTTGTTGTTTTTTTTAATTATTATTCGGGTGTGTTGGGTGGTGTTGTTGTTTTTTTTTTGGGGGTGGTGTTTTTTGGGGAATCGTTGTTGTGATTTTTTTCCTTCTGTTGGTGGTGATTGATGTTTTTTGATGATACGGTGTATATATCATTTTGTTGTTAATGATAATAATGATATAATTATTATGGTTATCATTGTCATAACTGTTATACTTGATTGTATGATCATCATCATGATCATGATCATAATCATCGTCATCATCATCATTACTACTACTACTACTACTACTACTACTACTACTATTACTACTACTACTACTACTAGTAGTAGTAGTAGTAGTACTACTACTACTACTACTACTACTACTACTACTACTACTACTACCACCACCACCACCACCACCACCACCACCACCACCAACACCACACCACTACCACCACCCCACCACCACTACTACTACTACTACTTCTACTATTACTACTACTACTACCACCACACACTACCATTGCTACTACTGCTACTACTACTTCTACTACCACTACTATTACTACTATTACTACTACTACTACTACTACTACTACTACTACTACTGCTACTACTACTACGATTATGTCATTTGTATACCCCTACTAATAATCATCGCTATTATGTCTATTATTATCAAAAGGCGATTCAATTTATTATATTTCTGTATAGTTCATGCTATCGTTGATACCGTGTAAATTATCATCATTAGTTATACTGTTATATATTTACTAAATTGATGATTATGTTTTACATTTCAATGCGTTGTTGTTCGCATGGTCATAATAAACACGTATAGCCTGACACTATCAGTGTCTTGAAACGCTTAACTCACCACCACTATTCGATCATTGTGGGTCCCCTTTCTTCAACGGAGGAATAATCATTGGTTTATTGATGAAACAGTTTGCTGTCAGAACTGTATACGACCTAGCAAGCGCAAAAATACACAAACTTGCATACTGCATGGTCCTGATTATGTGTAAAACGTCATGTGAGCACATTACTTTTTTGTGTAGATTATTCACTGTATGAGGTTAACGCACCAATCGCAGTTTTTGTTTTAAAACCTTGAAAGAAACAAAGTAAAGCGGTGAGAAAAGAAAATACTGGTGAATCTGTAAGCAGGGAGGAATCAAGCATAAAGATATCAAGGCTTGTGCATGCACGCAAACATACACAAACACACAACACAACATAAAACACACACGCAAACGCACACACACACGCACGCACGCACACACACACACACACACACACACACACACACACACACACACACACACACACACGCATACACACACACACCACAGAGTGAAATTCGGATTTACAAAACGTCACACGAAGTTTTGTTATATTTTTTACTACATGAGCTAAAACCTCTCCGACTACATCATCACAACCTTTCGCTGTTAATGCACTGATAATAACATGATAATGATAATGATAATAAACAGCGTGTACTCATCACAAAAAAGAAGGGAAAAGCCAACAAATATACGTATGATTTCTAGTGCCTACCTCAACTCCAAACAGTTTATATTTATATGCCGTCATAACTTGGAAGATACGTCATTAATTACGACACCAAAGACTTCACTTGCTTCTACTAATAAAAACAACAACAGATGTTAGTTCATAACCTCGTTAAGATGAACAGTACGTAAGCAAACCGTTCACCATATCTTCAAGGGATTTTTTGTTTTTGTTTTTTGCCTGTATTTTTTTTTCTTAGGCTAGAGCTCCGAGGGGTCACTAATGGCGAGATTTATGCGTATGCGACCGTTTGGGGGTTTTTTTTCGTGGTTTTTTTTTTAACCTCACCATCGAGGTAGTCGCATTCCAACTTCGGAAATAGTGTCTGAACACAATAGTTATAGTTATGTGTGCATGCTGGGTTTCCGTTCCTAGCAGCACACAATGGTCTACTCTTCTGAATGATTTGTTGCTTTACAAGATTCAGCGCTATATAAATTCCATACATTATTATTATTATTATTATTATTGTTAATGACGGAACAAGTTGAGCTGTGTTTGGATTTTTTTTAACCTTTGCGCAAGGTCTTTTGTATGAGTTTGCACACGGGGCTTTGGTTTATAAGTCTCATCCGAAAAACCTTACATTCACTTTGATTTTTTTTTTTTGTTGATCAAACTGGGCTAGGCTGGGAATCAAACCTAGAACCTCACAGTTTTCTTGTTGGCATAGTAATGTCTTCACCATTCTGCCCCAACCCCCCTGCTTCCTTCCTCTCCCCTTCGACTTTTTTTTTTTTTTTTTTTTTTACAGAGGCCTTTTTGAAAGAGGGGAGGGAGGGGGGTAGGGAAGCAATGGAAATAACTATTTTGTTGTCGAGGAAAACACCACTTTTACCTGTTCTAAAAATGCTGAATATATCGAATCATGATTAAATATTAATGCACATACGATATACCATTGTCTTGATTTGTCTTGTTGAATTCTTGAGTTCAAGTTTTTAAAAAAAAGTTTATCATGATCTCTTGGGTTGTTATTGATAGTAGTCCAGTCTATCAACTGCTTTGATAATAGAATATTCTTAACATATACAATATACATGAAACTGGTTTTTCCTTCACTTTCATCTTTAAAAGATGATTGTTAAAAAAAAGTCAGTTTAACAATCTAAACATAACTTGATCGAATCAGGCTATTCTAGTTTTTATTTTTGTTTTTTGTTGTTCGTTTGTTGTTTATTTGTTTTGTTTGTTTGTTTGTTTGTTTGAAAACTCTGAGCGTTCATTCCCATGTTTATTTATAAAACATCAAAACCATTCTTTTTAAAATTCCCTCTATCTCCTTTAAATTTTTCAGCAAAGCTTTTGACACTAACCTGGGTTTGTTCATTGAATTTAGTAAAGGCAAGGACCCTATAACCTATGTGGTCGTAATGGCGACAGGTTCAGAGACCTCACTTCTCTAGGGGCCAGCAAATTGAGGGCGGCGCACCATCTCCTCTCCTCGCTGCTTTTACATCCCGAACCTAAAGAGGCAGTACCAATTTTACAGCAGGGTAACTGGGGACTGTAAATCTTAGCCAAGCGCGCAAACGTCACTCATGCAAGTGGTAACTACGCCGATCTGCTTAACTTTACTGGAGAAAGTGAGTGCTCTGACGCACTGAGCTATCCCTTTCCCCATTATTATTTAATAAAGAGTAACTAAAAAAAAGTAATGCGAATTAAGCTTGAATGCATACATTTTTAGAATTAAATCGGAAATTCGGTAATATGTGTGTAGTCTAAAATTCTCTCTTGTCCCTCTCTGTCTACCTCTTCTGTCTGTCTTCCTCTCTCCTCTTCTTTCTCTCTCTCTCACTCTCTTCTCTCTGCCCTCTCTCCTCTCTTTCTCTCTCTCCTCTCTCTCCATCTCTCGTCTCAGTCTCTCTCCCCCTCCCTCTCTCCGACACTTCTTTTGACAAAAGCGTCTTCTGTCTTGTCTCTCGTCTATCTCTCCTGTCTCTCTCTCTGTCTTCTCCGTGTCCTCTCTCTCTCCTCTCTCTCTCCCTCTCTCCTCTCTCCCCCTCTCTCTCTCCCTCTCTCTCTCTCTCTCTCCTCTCTCTCTCTCTCTCCTCTCCTCATCTCCCCTCTCTCTCTCGTCATTCTGTCTGCCTGTCTCTCTGTCTGTCTGCCTCTCTCTCTCTCTCCCCTCTCTCTCTCTCTCCCCCTCTCTCCCTCTCCTCTCTCTCTCCCTCTCTCTTCCCCTCTCTCTCTCTTCTTTCTTCTCCTCCCCCTCTCCTCCTCTCTCTCTCCCCCTCTCTCTCTCCCCCCTCTCTCCTCTCTCTCCCTCTCTCTCCCTCTCTTTCTCTCTCCCTCTCTCTCTCCCTCCTCTCTCACTCCCTCTCTCTCTCTCTCCCCCTCTCTCTCTCTCTCAGAATAAAAATTTATCTGAGCCGATGATATGTCAGCATAAACACAATCTAGTAGCCAAAGACGATTATGACACACTTTTAGTGTGTGTGCATGCAAAATAATGCTGATTTTTCTTTTGTGTTTGTTTTGAGGAAAGAGAAGACAGTCACTTTTTTTCAGACGATATGACTGAACGCACACAGATGCCTGCTGGCGCGCGCGTGTGTCTGTATGTGTGTGTATGCATGCGTGCGTGCGTGCGTACGTGTGTGTGTGTGAATATGTATGTGTGTGGTGTGTGTGTGTGTGTGGCGCGCGCGCGCGCCTGCGGGTGTGTATATGTGTGTATTCGCGCGGTCGCGCCACACATCTTCTTATTGCTATGACATATCGGTTTTTTTCCCCATTCTTAACCCTTCCAATAAAACCTACCTATCTGCTACCAACAAAAATGACCCCCTCCCCTTCCCCCAATCTTCAAAACGGAATTATCAATATTACAAGCTATCAGGCCACTAGGCAGAGAAGACCCTGCACTGCTGATGAGTCATTCGGCGGTAGGTTTATGTTCCGCTCTTACCGGGGAATACCTATCAGCCTATTTTATTTTTGTATTCCGCTAGATTAGCTCTGCATGTTTCCTAAATTAGAGTGTGAGGAATCCTCTGAATTTGGAATATGGCTACGTTCATGGTGGGCAAAAAAAAAAATTCGCATACGCAAAATCTTACCACCATTGGTGAACTTCAGAGCTCCCTTCTTCGGATGAGAGTATAAACTGAGATTCAGTGTGCAAACTCTTACATCTGTTGCACCCGTTTTTCTTCTTCGTCCTCGTCGAATGCTCAAACAGCAACTATCGCTGTCTGCTATATGAAACTTAAAAGGCCTTGTGCTGCCGTTAAGCGCCTGACAAGTCAGGCCCAGCGTGGCGTGTCTGTCTTCGGCGTGGGAGAGAATTGATATAGTATCATAGTCAGTCTTTCTGGGGTGGAAAGGGCAGTATAATGGACCAAGAAGAAGGAGTGAAAGGAAGAAAAATAGGAAAGAGGCAGAAACAAAGAGAGGGATAGAAGAGAGGGAATTCCTAGCATAGAATGCTCTTCAGGAATCAGCGTCTCAATATCAACCTAGGTGATGACAGTCCTAATGCTATTCTTTCTTTCCTACCTAAACGGTTACATTTTTCATTTTAAAAGAAACCTAAACATTTACATTAATGCCACTGTGCTGAAATCATTCTTAAAGTGGAGTATGCTGTATTAGCAGATCATGGTCATGATTGAAGTGCATTAGACAGTGAAACGTTTTGAATAGAATATCATGTTTAAAGTAGATAGGATAGTGGACTTTATTGCATAACGGATCAGGGTTAAAGTAGATAGGATAGGGGACATCTATTGCATAGAAGATCTAAAGGCTTGTGAAGTTCACAGAGTGGAATCATTTGCAAAGAAGATTGTGATTAAAGTATATCTCACAGTGGAGTTGACTGCAAGAAGATAATGATTGAAGTAGATCTGACAGTGCAATCTATTGCAAAGAAGATCATGACTGAGGTAGATCACACAGTGAAATCTATTGCAAAGCAGATCATGATTTTGAAGCATATCACACAGTGGAATCTATTGCAAAGAACATTATGATTGAAGTAGATCACACAGTAAAATTTATTGCAAATCAGATTGTGATTGAAGTAGACCACACAGTGAAATCTATTGCAAAACAGATAATGATTGAAGTAGATCACACAGTGAAAACTATTGTAAAGTAGATAATGATTGAAGTAGATCACACAGTGGAGTTGATCGCTTAACAGATAATGGTTGAAGTAGATCGCACAGTGAAATCTATTGTAACGCAGATAATGATTGAAGAAGATCACACAGCGAAATCTATTGCAAAGCAGATCATGATTTTGAAGTAGATCACACAGCGAAATCTATTGTGAAGCAGATAATGATTGAAGTAGATCACACAGTGAAATCTATTGTCAAGTAGATAATGATTGAAATAGATCACACAGTGAAATCTATTGTCAAGTAGATAATGATTGAAGTAGATCACACAGTGAAATCTATTGTCAAGTAGATAATGATTGAAGTAGATCACACAGTGAAATCTATTGTAAAGCAGATAATGATTGAAGTAGATCACACCGTGAAATCTATTGTAAAGTAGATAATGATTGAAGTAGATCACACAGCGAAATCTATTGTAAAGTAGATAATGATTGAAGTAGATCACACAGCGAAATCTACTGTAAAGTAGATAATGATTGAAATAGATCACACAGTGAAATCTACTGTAAAGTAGATCATGATTGAAGTAGATCACACAGTGAAATCTATTGTAAAGTAGATAATGATTGAAGTAGATCACACAGCGAAATCTATTGTAAAGTAGATAATGATTGAAGCAGATCACACAGCGAAATCTATTGTAAAGCAGATAATGATTGAAGTAGATCACACAGCGAAATCTATTGTAAAGCAGATAATGATTGAAGTAGATCACACAGCGAAATCTATTGTAAAGCAGATAATGATTGACGTAGATCACACCGTGAAATCTTTTGTAAAGCAGATAATGATTGAAGTAGATCACACCGTGAAATCTATTGTAAAGCAGATAATGATTGAAGTAGATCACACAGTGGAGTTGACTGCTTAACAGATCATGATTGATGTAGATCAGATATTACATGCTGCTCAGAAGATCAGGATTGGAGTAGTTCACATGGTGGAATATTTTGAAAAACAGATCATGATTGACACGTAGGACAGAGAAGAATCTACAGCAGAACAGATCATGATTGAAACAGTTCACTGAGTGGAGTCTGTTGAATACAGATCAATTTTTAAAATACAGCATACGATTTTTGTATTTTTTTTATTGAGTGGAATTTACAACAGATTATGATTGAAATATTTTACAGTGTCGAATATATTGCATAAAGGTTAATCATGATTTGAATAGATTGCAGAGTGGAATCATACAGTAAAACTTGTGTATAATAGATCATGATTGAAATGAATCTCTATCTCTCTCTCATTCCTAAACACACACCAACACACACACACACACACACACACACACACACACCATACACACACACACACACACACACACACACACACACACATATATATATAATATATATATATATATATAATATATAATATATATATATATATATATATAAGATAATATGATATTACGATTGAAATACTTTGCACAAAGGGATCTTACGCACAAGACTGGCAAAAAACAAAATCTCATGCATCTGATATATTACTTTAGCTCCTACAAGGTAAACATTGCGATTTGTTCCGCTGTTTGTGTACTGGACTATATACACACAGGCGTTTTATTAAACCAGGCTACCGCTATCTATTACTGCTTACCCTGCATGTAACGCGATTCATCAGTTTGGGTTATTGGTCTGTATCTAATGTGTATTTACAACAAAGTACATATTCTTCTCCTCGTTTAATTTTACGCAACGTCCGTGATTTCATTGTTTTTTTATGAAGTCTTTTTCCCCATTAAAATACGGAATAAGTAACAATGTGATGACTCTTTATATTCGTTTTGGCAAAAAAAAAGAAAATCGTAACGTTTTCAACAAGAACTTGTGATTGTTTCTGTGTTGTGCGTTTTATATTGTTATGTATAGGACAGAAGTGGGAATACAAACAAAAATAATGCGTTAAACTTGACATTTTCTTTGCACTATATTTTTCTTTTATTGAATAAGATAAACAAACATTAAGGTATGTGTATTTTGGTAAGTTCTTGTCGCTTGTAATGATGTAATTTGATCCAGAAAAACAACAAACGAGTCAACACTCTACATGGATGAGTAACTGCCTCTAAGATTTGGAGAGGAATAATGATAAATGGAACTTATATAGCGCTATATCTTGCAAAGACAAATCAAAGCGCATGCATTCAACCTAATCTTACACAGGCATGCAATCAATGATAAATAATCAATAGTTCAAACAAACAGATATTTACAAACATGGTGCGCTGCAGACAAAATGACGTAATGACGTGGAATGACGTAAAAGTATGACGTAATTTGGTGACTGACTTCACCAAAACGTCACTATGTGGAATTTGCGTATTTCTGCGTCACCTAGCGTATTCCTTTGGATCTGCCGACACAAGTTTGGCCAGTGTAGGTCTAGTACGTCCCTGGGAGAGTTTTAGAATTGTCTCAACTAAAAAAAAGTTCTGATCAACCTTTGACAGGGGGGTGGGTGGTTGGGGGAAAGGGGGGGGGGATAACTGTCTGGTGGGAGAGAGTAGCCTAGTGGTATCTGTTCGAGCATTGAGCTCAATATCTGACGGCCCAATTTCCATCCACCACTGGAAAAGGCTGATTTTAGGGAATGTGTCCTTTGGAGTTAATTTTAGTACAGACACTACCCTCGCCCCCCCCCCCCCCCCCCCACATACACACACACACACACACACACACACAGTCGTGCGCACGCACGCACGCACGCACGCACCCTCCGAAAGTCTTTCCATTGAGACTATAAGCCCGAGGTCCCGTGTACATACGCACGCAGAACATCTTGTGCTCACGTTTAAACCCGTTCTGCTTTTTGGAAGACTAGGCCATTGCATGCTGGTAGGAGCGGCCGACAAAATGAAGAAAAAACTTAAATAACCACCAATTGAAAATTATTGGTATCCTGTTTATACATCAGACATTAAAGTCGGAACGCATACACATTAATGATGGGCAAACGGTCGCATAAGCATTTATTTTACTTCAAGTATCAAATCCGTAGAATTGAAGAAAAAAAAACAATTAAACAACAAGAACAACAGCAATAACAACAACAAAACATCACACAAAAGCAGCTTTTCAACTCAAGTTAACATTTTTCTGAGTCTGAAAGGATTGGGCTGGAAGGTGTGGGGGATGGGGGATGGAGGGGGTCAGAAAACCAGAATTTCCAGGCGATGTATATGAGGCAAGTTGAGACTGACGGAGCCTATCCCTCTCCAGGTGGCAGGATGCATGCTCGGTATACGTATGTATGTCATTTATACATACCCCCGAAGTTACACTGATCCATTCTTTTACATAAGATTCAAATGCTATCAACTTTTGCGTAACAAATGCGCCTTGTGTTCGCACACATGGGACATCAGTTTAGAGTTTCATCCGCAGTACTTTGAGGGGAATAAAGCAAAACCAAAGTGCAGTCCGGAGGGAAAAGTTGGGGTTTTTTTTCAAACAAACACCTTCTTGGAAGTTTTTTTTCTTTCTTCTTCTCTCTTCTTCTTCTTCGCAATTCTTCGCATTCTTCTTCTTCTTCTTCTTCTTCTTCTTCTTTCAATTCTTCTTCTTCTTCTCTTCTCTCTTCTTTTCAATTCTTCTTCTTCTTCTTCTTCTTCTTCTTCTTCTTCTTCTTCTTCTTCTTCTTCTTTTCAATTCTTCTTCTTCTTCTTCGAACATTCAGACAGCGATCACTGGAAAAGGCCATGTGAGCCCAAAATGTGTTAAACTGCCGTTAAGCGCCTGACAAGTCAAGCCCAGCGCATCCGATTTCGGTATGGGAAAGAATTGTTATCTTTTAAGTCTTTCTATGAAAAATAACCGGCAGGAGAATGGACCAAAAAGGTTGAAAATAGACCAGAAGGTGGTGGTGACTGGAAGAAAAAGGAACAAGATAGTAAACACGGGAGGGATAGAAAAGAGGGAATTCCTAGCACAGAGTCTCATGCTGACACGATATCCCCACTGGGTACAGTGGGTATGTAATTAAAATTCGCGTCTTTCTGTTACGCTTGGATCATGAATCATATCAACAATCGAATGCCTCACCTGTATATATCTTTAACAGGCAAACGTGGATGCAAGGAAAACACCGAGCAATTTATGACATAAACAGATTTTTTTTTTATAGCGCTGAATCGTGTAAAGTGAATAAATCAAAGCGCTTGCTTTCAAATAATTTATGTGCATGCGACTGAATATGGACGGAACACATTGATAAGTGTTGAAATCTGCTTTTTTCTTTCTTTTTTCTTTTACAGCGCAGCAAAATCGTTTTTGTTTACCCTTTTAGGTTAGTATTTTGTTTATTTTTGTATCATGGGAAAGGACAATGTTCCCCAAAGAATATCGACTATTAAGACTAAGGCCATTTTTTTTAAAATGTGATTTAAGCCAATTATGAATGTTTACGGTTATACAAATTTGCTATTGCATTGAAATCTTTGTCTTTCTGGATAATAGTTTATCTTTTTTAAATATTGAGCGCAAAAGCCCAAGTTAAAATACAGCATGATTTAAGCCGTATGAACATCCCCTCTCCCCTCCTCCCCAACCCCCCCCCCCCCCCCCGCCCGCACAAACACACTGTTGACTTTGACTGTTAACCACCCACAACAACAACAACAACAAATGGAGTCGGTAGATTAAAAGCGTTTTATTTTTCACTGAATCTACATTTATTAGTCATGGAGGTAAAGCGGAAACTGTTTTGCTATCAGTCATGAAATATTGTTGTGATATTTTGGTTATCAGCTGCTATGTCGGTCATCACACGTAAACATTAAACTTGCTTTTAGTTACCTATTGTCAACAATGTTGCAATGTTGTTTTGCTATCTTTAGATATACGTGTTTTTATGGTCGCTATTACATCGATAATTGTAACACATGTTATCGTATTAGTTCCAACTTGTGACATATGATGACTATTAAAGTTTCGCTCATGATATATAATTTTCCAAAAGCGTCAAATGGCCCATATTTTGGCTTTGTGTTTCTGCTACTCTGATTTTGTACGAATCGCTTCAATCATCAATCTTTCTCTGTTTCTGTCTGTCTATTTGTCTGTCTGCCTGCCTGCTTGTCTGTCCATGTCTCTGTTCCTGTCTCTGTCTGTCTGTCTGTCTGTTCTGTCTGTCTGCTCTGTCTCTCTCTCTCTCTCTCTGGCTGTGTGTGTGTGTGTGTGTGTGTGTGTGTGTGTGTGTTGTGTAGTAGGTGTGTAGGGGGGAGTGTATATTATATATATATATATATATATATATATATATATAATGATATTATATTATATATATATATATATATATATATATATATATATATATATATATTGTGTGTGTGTGTGTGTGTGTGTGTGTGTGTGTGTGTGTGTGTGTGTGTGTGTGTGTGTAGGTGTTCACACTCGGGCGTGCACGGTTACATATTCGCGTGTGTGTGACTATGCACATGCGGGTGCGTGTGCGCGCGCACAAGTCTGTTTCCACACGCATGTACATCCACACACGCATGTGTTTTTACTTCCTTTTAATCGTTTTAACCCCATTACATACCTGCAGTCGTTCAACTGTTTACAGCTACGATGGATTCAAATCTTTACGATCTGGATACCAAATGATGGTCAGACGGAAGGATGGTGGTCAAGACGTTTGCCTGCCAACATGTAAATCGTGAGGTTCTGGGTTCGATTCCCAGCCTCGCCCTTTCTTCCCAGTTTGACAAAAAAATCGAACTGAATGTAAAAGTCCTTCGGATGAGACTATAAACCAAGGCCCCGTGTGCGAACGCATGCAGAACATCTTGCGCACACGTTAAATCCTGTTCCGCTGTTCGAAAGAGTAGGCCATTGTGTGCCGGTGGGAACAGATGACAAAATTTACAAAACCGCATACACACGCATAAAAAAGTCATCTGAGCGCTTTGATTTGTTGCTGTTCAAGATTCAGCGCTAAATAAATTCGATACATTATTATATTATTTAATTATTATTATTTTATTATTTTATCATTAATTTATCAGTTCATTTCTGCAGTTTAACAGACAAGCGACAGAATCAGCTCCTTTCGTCTGTCAGCCTCATCATCAAACTGCCCTCACAGCATTCTATCCACTACATTAAGTTTGCTTGTTCACCATATGACTGGGTAATGTTTACGGGTGCTTCGTGCATAGTTCTGTTTAGTGTTGTTATTGTTTTTGTTTTGTAAAAGGGTGACAGCACTGTGTGTTAATGCTAAGGTAGTATTTATGAATACAAAGCTTGTTACACAAGTTCGACATATCGAAGATGCAGTCAGGTATGTCCAGAAGGATGTTGATATAAAATGCAGGTGTAAGTGTGATGTTTCATTCTGTAATAGACTATATAAAGAACGGGTTCTTTTTTATACTAAAAGAAAGTGATAAACTTGCACCAATAAAAAATGTGGTTATAGATTTTTTTTTTAAATTACTATTTTAATGTGCTTTTTAATGCTAGCTGTTGTCAGTTTACACAACCATAAAAAAATGTCATACAAGCATGTTAAGTCCCTCCAAAACTATATGTTATACCGAAGCACACACACACACACACACACACACAGACACACACAGACACCCTCCCCCACCACCACCACACACACACACACTGGAAAAAAATGCTAGTCTGCTAGAACTTGCACTAAAAAAAAATTGTCTTTCATCTGAAAACTATCTCACTGTAACTTTTACATTTTTATCAATCCACAATCGTGCATGCTGTTTCTATTCAATCCTCTTTTACAAGAATGTCGATTGGTTTATGCTTTGATCCGAAACCTACCAGTATCCTTTTGAATTGGAATTAATTCCATGTGGGTTGTTTTTTTAAAGGTTTTTTTATTTCATGATTAAAACCGATGCATGTGGTTCATTTTTCCCCTCTCCTGCGCTGAAATGATACACAGATAATACCTCTTACCTCTGCCTGCACCAGTATGTAGTTACATTTATTTAATCCCGAAGTCGGAATGCGGCTACCTTCATGGTGGGTGAAATCGGTCGCGTACGCGTAATCTCAACATTGGTACTTAAGGAACAAAATGAACATCCCTTTAATGCTTATTTATGTTGGGTGAGGCACCGTGATCGAGTGGTTTAGGCGGTCAACTCGTGATCCAGAGGTCGCGGGTTCGATCCCCGCTCGGCTCGGTGTTGTGTCCTTGGGAAAGACACTTTACTCCTATTTTCCTCACTCCACCCAGGTGTACAAGTGGGTACCAGCTCTGCTGGGGAAGTATCTGGCGACAGACTAGCGTCCTGTCACAGGGGTGGTGAAAAACCATCAGTTCGCTTAACGCTACAGAAACCGGGATAAGCTCCGGCTCTATGGGCCTTCTGGCTCGAAAGAACATACTTTTTTTTTTACTTTTATGTTGGGTTTATATATTTAATCGTCGGAATAAACATATTGGTTTTTTTTTATCTGCTCTTATCTAAGCAAGTAAATATTAACGAATGTCTCAAGCCCAATATAGCTGACAGCACGGTTATTCTATAAGGCCATAACTATTATGCATACTTGACGTCAGAATAATTCGCTTATCATCTTTGGTTGTTGCTTTCACAGAGACAAAGAGAGAGAGAGAGAGAAAGAGAGAGAGAGAGAAAGAGAGAGAGAGAGAGAGAGAGAGAGAGAGAGAGAGAGAGAGAGAGAGGAGAGAGAGAGAGAGAGAGAGAGAGAGAGAGAGAGAGGCAGACAGACATCCATCCATATAGGCAGACAGAAGACAGACGGGCAGACAGACAGAGAGAGACAGAGAGAGACAGAGAGAGACAGAGAAAGACACACACACACACAAGGAGAGAGAGAGAGAGAGAGAGAGAGAGAGAGAGAGAGAGAGAGAGAGAGAGAGAGAGAGAGAGAGAGAGAAAGACAGACAGACAGACAGACAGAGGCAGACAGGCAGACAGACAGACAGAAAGACAAAAACTGATAGACACAGATTAAGACACAAAGACGTAGAGACAGATTGATGTTGTGTCACACTCTATTACTGACATCTTTTAATTTGATTGTACTTGCAATTTTACTCTTTTTATTTTTCTTCCTCTTGTACATGTTTACCAGTCATGTATAACATCAAACAGCATAAACCAGTTTACCATGTTCACTCTACATCTCCAAGGTAATGTAGGTAAAACTTGCAATTTTACTCTTTTTATTTTTCTTCCTCTTGTACATGTTTACCAGTCATGTATAACATCAAACAACATAAACCAGTTTACCATGTTCACTCTACATCTCCAAGGTAATTACATTTACCATGTAAACTTTGTTACGCCATGTTTTATGTCCATCTCCTCTAACGTAAATTATGTTTAAGATGTTTTATGTCCATCTCCTCTAAGGTAAATTGTTTACTATGTTTTATGTTCATATCCTCTTAGCTAAATTCTGTTTACCATGTTTTATGTTCATCTCCTCTAAGGTAAATTATGTTTACCATGTTTTATGTTCATCTCCTCTAAGGTAAATTATGTTTACCATGGTTTATGTTAATCTCCTCTAAGCTAGATTCTGTTTACCATGGTTTATGTCAATCTCCTCTAAGGTAAAGTCAGTTTACTGTGTTTTATGTTCATCTCCTCTATGTTTAAGTCTTTTTACTATGTTTTTTGTTGATCTTCTTTAAGGTAAATTCTGTTTACTATGTTTGATGTCCATCTCCTCTAAGGTTAATTCTGTTTACACCATGTGTTATGTCCATCCTATTAGGTAAAAACTGTTCACTTTGTTTTCTGCCCTTCTTCAAAGTTAATTCTGAATACCATGTTTTATGTCCATCACCTATAAGGTACACTGTGTTTACACTATGTTTTCTGTTTATATCCCCTACGGTAAAGTCTGTTTACTATGATTTCTGTCCATCTCCTCTAAGGTAAAGTCTGTTTACTATGATTTCTGTCCATCTCCTCTAAGGTAAAGTCTGTTTACTATGATTTCTGTCCATCTCCTCTAAGGTAAAGTCTTTTTACTATGATTTCTGTCCATCTCCTCTAAGGTAAAGTCTGTTTACTATGATTTCTGTCCATCTCCTCTAAGGTAAAGTCTGTTTACTTTGATTTCTGTCCATCTCCCCTAAGGAAGATTCTGTTTACTATGATTTCTGTCCATCTCCCCTAAGGAAGATTCTGTTTATTATGATTTCTGTCCATCTCCCCTAAGGAAGATTCTGTTTACTATGAATTCTGTCCATCTCCCCTAAGGAAGATTCTGTTTACTATGATTTCTGTCCATCTCCCATAAGGAAGATTCTGTTTACTACGATTTCTGTTCATCTCCCATAAGGAAGATTCTGTTTACTATGATTTCTGTCCATCTCCCATAAGGAAGATTCTGTTTACTATGATTTCTGCATTTCTGCAAAGTAAAATCTGTTTATCATGTTTTCTCACCGTCTACTTTAAGACCTTTCTGCTTGCCATGTCATCTGTCCATCTCCAATGACATTCTAATTACCACGTTCTCTGTTTATCTCCCCTAAGGTAAATTCTGTTTACCGTGTTTACTGTAAAACTTCTCTAAGGTAAATTCTGTTTACCGTGTTTACTGTAAAACTTCTCTAAGGTGAATTCTGTTTACCATGTTTACTGTAAAACTTCTCTAAGGTAAATTCTGTTTACCGTGTTTACTGTAAAAATTCTCTAAGGTGAATTCTGTTTACCATGTTTACTGTAACACTTCTCTAAGGTGAATTCTGTTTACCACGTTTACTGTAAAACTTCTCTAAGGTGAATTCTGTTTACCACGTTTACTGTAAAACTTCTCTAAGGTGAATTCTGTTTACAATGTTTCCTGTACAACTTCTCTAAGGTGAATTCTGTTTACCATGTTTACCGTTCACGCTCAAGGTAATTACATCTACCATGGCTTATATTGATCTCCCCTTTGGTAAATTCTGTTTACACCGTGGATTATGTCCATCCCATTAGGTAAATACTGTTCACTATGGTTTCTGCCCTTCTGCAAAGTAATTCTGATTACCATGTTTTCTGTATATGCCCAAGGTGATATCTGTTGACCAAGTGTTATGTCCATCATCACCTCTAAGGTCAATTCAGTGGACCATGTTCACTGTACATCCCTTCCAAGGTAATTCTGCTTACCATGCTCATATTACATCGCCTTTAAGGTAAATTATGTTTACCATGCTCATATTACATCTCTTCTAAAGTAAATTATGTTTACCATGTTCACAGTACATCTCTTCTAAGAAAAATTATGTTTATCATGTTCACAGTACATCTCTTTTAAGGTAAATGGTGTTTGCCATATTCACAGTACATCTCTTTTAAGGTAAATTATGTTTATCATGTTTAGTTTCCATCTCTTCTTAGGTACTTCTGTTTACTCCTATCTCCATTGCAATTCTGTTTTACACTATGTTTACTCTCAATCTTCAAGGTAATTCTGTTTACCCTATGTTCACTGTTCATCTCCAAGGCAAGTCTGTTCAATGTACCTCTCCAGGGTAATTCTTTCTGCAGAGTTTAAAGCTCCTCTCTCCAATATAAATCTATGTACAATATTTCTATCCAACGTCAGTGATGTTATGTTTAACATGTTGACTGTGCATCTTCAAGATATATCAGTGTTACCATGTGCGTTTGTTTTCATCCCCTCTAAAGTACTTTCTGTTCACCATATTTACTGTCATCTTCTTTTAGATGCATTCTGTTTTACACCAAGTTCCCTGTCCATTTCAACCATAGTTTCATTTACTGGACATGTCCAAGATAATTATGTTTACCAGGTACCAGAAGCTACGTTTGTTTACTGTACACACCTCTAAGGTAAATTATATTCCACCATCTTCTCTGTCCATCTCTTTAACGTAAAATCTCTTGATCATGTGCTCATATTATGTTCCTTGTTGTCAGTGCATGATGAGTCACGAAGATGTCCACTCACACTAATTATCTTTGTTTGTTGTTGTGTTTTTCCTTTGTCCATTGACGACAGCAAAGTCTGACGAATGAACTGTCATGTATGTACCACGTGACCTGCAGACAACTGTAATGCTATGGGGTGGTACGAACGAGTGTTATGTAAATCTTTTCATATTAAACAATAAAAAAAAGACACCATGGTGAAATTTGTCGCTCAAGAGTGTTTGGGGGTGTTGTTGGATTTGTGTGTGGTGTGTGTGTGTGTGTGTGTGTGTGTGTGTGTGTGTGTGTATGTGTGTGTGTGTGTGAGGTGTGTGAGGGTTGGGAGTGGGGGTGGGAGGATATGTGTGTGTGCTTGTGTGTGTGAGTGTTGTATTGTGTGTGTGTTGTGTGTGTCAGTGTGTGAATGTGTGTGTAGTGTGTGTGTGTGTGGTGTGTCTGTGTGAGTGTGTGTGTGTTTCTGTATGCGCTTGTCTATCTTTCTGTACTGCCTTGTCTCTCTGTTTGCATGTGTCCTCTCTCTCTTTAAATTTACCCTTTTTCGTAACTGTCTGTCTGT
>CM054153.1:57559881-57590641 GCA_028751875.1 Rapana venosa | reverse complement strand
GGGCTGACGAGGATTTTTGGGTTTAAACCCTGGGATGTTTTAAGCGGGGGGAAACCCCAGTGCGAAACATAAAAAAGCAAAGGGAAAAACATATAATTAAAAAAAAATCCCCCCGTCTTCATTTTAAAGTCAGACAGCAAACAAAAAGTCTGTCAAAAGAGAAAAAAAATTTGCTTTGGGGCGCGCCGTTAAGCCCTGACAAGTGAGGCCGTGCATTGATTTTAGGATGGGAGGTAACTATATTTATTTTCTTTAAAAAAAGGGCAAAAAATAAACCAAAAGGGGTGACAGAAAAAAAGAAAAAAGAAGAAAAGAAGGAGGGTAAAAAAAAACAGGGGAATTTTTACTTAAAATTTTTGGGGAAATGTGGAATAGTGTTTATAGACAGGCAAAGGCATCCTCACAGGGGGAAATAAAGTTCAATACAAAACATATCTATGAAACAAAGGGGCAGATTTTTTTTTGAAAACCCTTTTTTTAAAACTGCACGGGTTTTTCAAGGGGATGTGTGACTGGCGCTAGCTAATGGTTTGGAAAGGCATTGACAGTTTCCTTGCTGGGCTTCATTAAATTTTTTATAACTTGTTTTTTTGGGAATGTTTTACATTTCCCAGGGTTTTCTGTCTCTGTGTTGCCCCTTTCTCTGTTTCCTTTCCCCCTTCTTTTTTCCTTTCTCCTTTTCTTTAATCCTCTCCTTCTCTCTCTTTCTCCCCCCTTTCTTTTCCCCCTTCTCCCCCTCTCCCCTTTTCTCTCCTTTTCCCCTTCTCTCTCCTCTCTCTTTCTTTTTTAAAAAAGGCTCTGGCCTTTCTTTAAGGACATCATGTCTTCTAGTCAAGGGGTTTAAAAATTGTGTTCACAATAGATGTGTGTGGGGGGGGGGGTGTGGGGGGTGTGTTTGTGTGGGTGTGTTGTGTTGTTGGGTGTGTGGGGTGTGGTGGGTGTGTTTGTTGGTGTGTGTGGGGGGTTTTTTTTTGGGGCATTTTGGAAAAGCCAAAAGTTTTTTTTTGGGTTTTTAAAAATTTGTTTTTTTTGGGGTTTTGAAATTTTAGGGTTTTTTTGTTGTTTGTTTGGGATGTTAAATTTTTTAAAAAGAATATAAGGTGATTTTTTTGTTTTGAAATTTACGAAATAAAAAATTTATTTTTTTAAATAAGGGAAAAATAAAGGGAGGTTCCCGGGTTTTTAGAGTTTTGGGAAGGTTTTTTAAAAATTTTTTTAAAAATATTTTTTTTTCAGGATTGGAATATTTTAGGTTTTTAAAATTTGGGGTTGGGTTTTTTTTAAATTTTTTTTGGGAAAAATGGCCCCTTTCCAAAAGGGGAAAAGGTTTTTTAAATTTTTGGGGGGTTTCACATTTGGTTTTTTTAAAACCAAAATTTGGGGGAGTTTGGGAGGGGACTTGTTTCCAAAAACCCCTTGAAAAAAAAAGGGGGAGATGGGGCCTGTTTTCAAAAAAGGGGGGAAACCCCCCCCCGGGGTTTTTTTTGGGGGGGGGTTTTGGGTTTTTTGGTTGTTTGTGTTTTTTGGGGGGTTTGGGGTTTTTTTGGGGGGGGGGGTGGGGTTTTGGTGTTGTGGGGGGGGGGGGGTTTGTGGGGTTTGGGGTGGTGGGGGACGAGGTGTATGGCCCCCAAAAAAAAAGCCTTCCCAAAGGGATAAAAATTTTTTTTTAAAAAACTGTTCGTAGATTTCTTCCCCCCCCAAAGAAGAATTAAGCCCAGCGGGTAGATGGTTTGAGAGGTATTTTTGTTGAAAAATTTGGCTGGGTGGGAAAACCAATTTTAAAAGGCCCGGGTAAGCATTTTTGATGTGTTAATTTGTGGTTTGGGGTTTTTTTTAAGTTTTTTTGTGGTTTTTATAAACCCCCACATTTTTTGGGGCCCTAAAGATAGGGGCACCTTTTACCCCCCAATTTACCCATAAACTTTTGGATTTTTCCGGGATTTCTGCTTCGGGACCTTTTAAAAAAAAAAAGGGGGGGGTTTTTTTTTTTTTAAATTTTCAAAAAAGGAACCAACACGGGTTTGGGGAAACCTGTGTATATTTAAGATTTTTGTACTTCTACAAAAGGGGACTTTGGGAACTCTAGCCTAAAAGTTTAAATCGGGATACAAGGAAGGACTTGGGGACCTCTAGACTTGAAAGTTTTTTAACTTGGGTAAAAAAACTGGGGCACAGTCAATTTGAATTCGCCATCCTTTCAGAGCGAAGTTTTGTGTGGGTAAAACGGCAAGTCTGCACTTAAAGTTGACCGGGGGGGTTTTCAAAATCCCCCAAACCTTTTAATTCACAAGATGCTGCCTAGATTCCCGCCTGGACTTTAGGTCCATTTGGTTTGAAAATCGAGCTATTTTGGGTCATTCCTAGGTGAGAGAACAAAAAGGAAAACAAATTTGTCATACCTCAAAAGAAAGTTGTACTTGATTGTTCACAAATGAAAGATTCTCTGGTTAAAGTTACTGTTTTTATGTATCTCATAGCTTTCTGCTTCCCTCTTCTCTCCCCCTCTCGTTTCCCTCTCCTTTCTGTTTATAATCACCCCAAATCCCCTTAACTTTACCGCAGTAGTTTTTTAAACGTTAAATTGTCTCTTCTCACGCAACGGGGGCCAATAAATAGAAGGGTAAGACTTAAAACGAAATTTAGAAACATTTTTTTTGCCAAAAATTTTGCCCAGGAAAAGGTTATCTATGGGAAACTCCCTAAAACTGGGGCTTTAAAAGGTTGGAAATCCCCATTTTCGTATAGCAGTGACGATAGCTATACACACGAATCAAGCCGATAAATTTTTTTTAAAAAAATTGGGGGTCATCCTAAATTTAAAACCTTTTTTTTTTTCCCCAATGTTTTTTTCTATGCAAATCCATAACGTCCCCGAAAAACAGAAAAGGTCGGGGGAAAGTCCCCAAATTTCCATTTGGGGATGGGGTGCATAATGCACCTCACAAATATTGAACTTTAAAAAACCGGAATCATCTAAATCTCGCCAATTTGGTACGATAGATTTGTTTTAAAAAACTTTCTAAAACATTGTAGCTTCCCCACTGAAAATTTAGTTTCAAGGTTTCCATGGAAATAGTTTATCTCCAAAAAAATTGGGGGCGATTTGGAAAGGGAAAAAACCCCTTTGGGCTTTAAAAGAAAAAACCAAAAACGTAAAAAGCTAAAAAATTTTTTTTAGGGGCCAGGAAAAAGAAAAAAGGGAAAAGGGAAGGAAAAAGGGAAAGGGGGGAAAAGAAAAAGAAAACGAGAAAAAAAAGGGGGGAAAAAGAAAAAAAAAGGGGAAAACTTTAACAAAAGGAAAAAACGGAAAAACAAGCCAAAACTTTTTTTCCCAAGAAACAAAGGACCAAGGTTTTCCCAATTTTTCCCCAACCCCTTTTTCCCTTTTTCCCCCCCTCCGTTTTTTTTTTCCCGGAAAAACCCCCCCCTTTCCCCCCCCCCCTTTTTTTTTTCCCCCCAACCCCCCCCCCCCAAACCCCTTTCCCCCCCCTCCTTATCCCCCTTTTCCCCCCCTTTTTCCCCCCCTTTTTTTCCCCCCCCTTTTTTTTCCCCTCCCCCCTTCCCCCTCCTCTTCTCCCCCTCCCCCTTTTTCTTTCCCCTTCCCCCTTTTCCTCTCTTTTTCCCCCCCCTTCCCCCTTTCTCTCTTTTTTCCCCCCCTCTTCCCCCTTTCCCCCTTTTTTTTTTTCCCCTCCCCCCCTCTCTCTTCCCCCCCTTTTTTTTCATTTCCCCCCCCCCCTTTTTCCCCCCCCCCCCCCCCCTTTTTATCACAAAGTGACATTTTTAAGGTTTGTGGGGGGGGTGTTGGTTTTTTGTTTTTTTGTTTTTTAAAAGTTTTGGGGAAGGGTTTTCCTTTCCCCTTGCCCCACAAGGCAAGGAAAACGCCTCCAGCCCCCGGGGGGGAAACCCCGAGTTTCTAGAAAGGTAAGGCTTTTCAAAAAGGAAAAAAAACCTTTTTAAAAAAATTCGTTTACTTTTTAAATTTTTTTTTAAAATAACTTTTGGTTTTTTTGCCCATCCCCGGGAGCTTTTTAAAATTTTTTTTTCCCAGAAAATTTACGACGAAAAAAACAGGAAATTTTTGTCGAATTTTCCTTTGAAAAGGGCCCATTTTTTTAAAGGAACAAATAATTGGGAAAAAAAAGGGTTTAAAGGGGTTTGGGGGGAAAAAAAAAATTTTTTTTTTGGGGGACCCGGGAGTAGAAGAAATCCCCCGTTTTAAATTTAAAAAAAAAATTTCCCGACTCTTTTTCCCCCCCCCCCCGGTTAGGATTTTTTTTTCTTCTTTTTTTTTTAATTTTTTTTATTCCCCCCTTATTACTTTTTTAATTTTTTTTTAAAAGATTTTTTTTCTTCCAATTTCCCCAAAAAAAATTTTTAACCAAATTTTTCCTTTTAAAAATTATTTTTTTTTTTTTTTTAAAAAGATCGGTAAAAAAGGTTTTAAAAAAATATGGAGGGTTTTGGGTTTTGTTTTTAGGCAAAAGGGGTTAAAAAAGGGCGGGGAAATTTAATTTTGGGAAAAAAAGTTGGGGGTTTTTTTTGGGGTTTTTTTTGCTTTTCAAAGGTATTGAGGAATTTTTGGGGAAAAAATTTTTTTGGGGGGGTTTTTTGGGGGTTTTTTTTGGGTTTTTTATTTTGGGGTAAGGGGGAAAAACCCCATTAAAAAAAAAAATTCTTTTCTTATTTTTTGCCTCCCCTTTTTTCCTCCCCCCCTTCCTTTTTGTTTTTTTTTTTTTTTTTTCCCCCCTTTTTTTTTTTTTTTTTCCCAAAAACCAAAGGGGTTTTAGGGAAAAATTAAAATTAAACTATTTTAAATGGAATTAAATTTAAAAAACCCTTTATTTTTTTTTTGGGTTTTTTTTTTTTTTTTTAAAAAGTTTTTTTTTTTTTTTTTTTTTTGGGTTTTTTTTTTTTTTTTTTTTTTTTTTAAATTTTTTTTTTGGGGCCAATTGTTTTAAAAAATAAAAAAAAACAAAACCCCCCCCAAAAAATTTTTCCCCCTTTTTCCCCCAAAATTTTTTTTTTTTTTTAACCACCCAACTTAAAAAAACCCCCCCCCCCCTTTTCCCAATTTCCCCCCCCTTTTTTTTTTCTTTCCCCCCTCTCCTTTTTTTTTTTTTTTAAAAAAAATTTTTTGTTATTTTTTTTTTAAAATCCCCAAAAGATTTGGGGAAAAAAAATAAACCTCCAAACTTGATGTGCTTTCTTTAAAAAACCTCTTAAAAGGGAAATTTTTTAAATTTTTTCTTTTTTTTTAAAAAAGGGAAGGGAAAAAAAAAAGGGGAAAGGTTTGGAAAAAGGAATTCAATTTTTTTTTTTTCCTTTTTCCTTTTAATTAAAATTTTAGGGGGCAAAAGTTTTTTTTTTTTCCCTTTTAAAAAAAAAATTACAAAAAAAACTGGGGGAAAATTTAAGTAAACAAAACTTTTTTTTAATTTTCCCCCACCTTTTCCCTTTTTTTTTCCTGTTTTTTTTTTTTTTTTTTTTTTTCCCTCCCCCCAATTCCTTTTTCCCCCTTTTTCCCCCAAAATTTTTTTCCCCCTTTTTTTTCTTTTTTTTTAAACCCCCATTCTAAAGGGGTTTAAAGTTTAAATTTTTTTCCCACTTTTTCTAACCTTTTTCCCTTTAAAATTTTTTTTTTTAAAATTTAAATTTTTTTTTCCCAATTTAAAAAGGGCTTTAAATTCTTTTAAAAAAATTTTAAAAAAAAAAAAAATTTTTTTTTTTTTTCCCCCCCCGGGGGTTTTTCCCTTTTTTTTCTTTTTTCTCCCCCTTTTCTCCCCCTCCTTTCTCTCTCCTTCCCCTTCTTTTTTTCCCTTCTTTCCCTCTCTCCTTCCCTCCTTTTTTCCCTTCTCTCTTCCCCCAAATTTTTTCCCCATTTTCACATTTCCAAATTTTCCCTCCTTAAAAGCATAAAATGGTGTTATTTTTTTAACGGTTTCCCACTTTTCTGCCAATTTTTTGCCAACAAAAATGGTTTTAAAACTAAAAGATAAATTGAAAATTTCTAAATCGCCTTTTTTTGGACAGGAGAGGGCCCCCCCCCCCCTTTCCCTTTTTTTAAAACCCCCCTCCCCTTTTTTTTTTCCCCGCCTCCTCTCCTCTTTTTTTCCCCCCCTCCCCTTCTCTCAACCTCTTTTTTTTCCCCCTTTTTAAAAAAACTTTCGGGGCATAAACCCACTAGGCATTACTCCCCATGAGTTTATTTTCACCAAATACTTCCCATCCCCACCCCCAAAACCACACACCCCCCGGGCCCACGCTGCACGCCCCAAAACAACCCCCAAATGCAAAAAAGCAAAACATCTTCACACACTTTAAAAAATTTTTTTTGTAAAATTTTTTGGGGCATGGTCAAAAAAAAAGAAAAAAAATTAAAAAAAACCCCGGGGACGGGGAAAAAAAGGAAACCTTTTTTTCCCCCCTTTCCGGGGCTATTTTTGGCCTGGGCGGGGGGAAAAAATTTAAAACCACATACAATGGGTTTTAAAAAAAAACAAATATTATTAATTTTTTTTAAAAAAAAAAAAAAAAATAAAAAAAATAATAAATTTAAAAAAAAAGAATAAAAAAAAAAAAAACTAAAACCCACAAAACAAAAAAACAACACCCACCCAAAAAACCCCCCCCAAAAACCCAAACACACAACACAACCCCCCCGCGCAAACAACACACACACCTTAAACACAAACACCCTACAGCATTAAAAGATTGACAAATTCGAATGCCTTGGGGGATTTGTCATCTTTGAAACTTACATTGAAGAAATCATTTTTTAAAAGTGAAAGGAAAATGGGTTTTGCTTTATTTTTTTTTTTTCTTTTTTTTTTTTCTTTTTCTTTCTTTTTTTTCTTTCGATCTTCCTTTCTTTCTTTCTTTTTTTTTCTCCCCCCTCTCCCCTCCTCTCCCTCCCCTCTCTCTCTCTCTCATCACTCCCCTCTCTCTCTCTCTCTCATCTCTCTCTCCTCCTCCCCCTTTTCCCCTCCTCCCCCTCTCTCTCCCTCTCTCCTTCTTCCCCCCCAACCCTCTTTCTCTCACCCTCTTTTTTCTTTCTGTTTTCCCCAGTGGTAAAATTTTATTTTTCCTCTGAAAGGGTGAGAAAAAAGCGGCCCGTGTTGAAACCAGCAGAAAATTTGGAAAACTTCTGTTTCCGTTTTCGGGAAATACCTTGGAGTTTGGAAAAGTCTTTTAAAAAAACCGATACTCGGGGATTTTTAAAAACACAGCGCCACCCCTTTTTCAATTAAAAGATAAAAAAAAATGATAAAACCCCGGGGGATTTTGGAAAAAAATTAGTTTTATAAGCCCAGGCACAATGACGTTTTGGCAAACATCTTTTTAAATCCCCCTGAAGGTGCCCATTTTTTCTCCCCGGGGAAATTTGGGGGTAACACCAGGGCCACTACACCTTTTTCAGTCCCTTTTATTTGTAAATTTAAAAAATAAAAAATTGATATTAAAGTGATTTTATTCGATTTGAAGAACACACTTTACCGAGGTTAAAAAACCTTGACCCAAACCTTTGGGGCTGGTCGAGGTTTCGAAACCGGCCCTGGTAAAGTTTTTTTAGGGAGTTAAAATCTCCAGGTCCAACTTAAAGCGCCACTGCCAGGTTCATTCTTTTGGAAATAAAAAATTTAAAAAATAAAAAAAAATTAAAATAAATAATAATAAAAATTAAAAGTTGGGAAATATCCTTAATTTTTTGGGCAAAAACAGCGCAATTTTCCGGCCCCAAACCCAAAGGGGGGAAAAAAAACCAAATTTCCCCCCTTTCATTCAAATTTTTTAATTTCATTTTTAAAAACCCCGGGGGGGAAAAAGGTCACAATTTCCCCAAACGGGTTTGGGGGGGAAATTCCCCCCGGGCTTTTTTTCCCCTTTTTTTTTTTCCCCTTTTTTAGAGCCGCGGTTTCCGTTTCCCCCCCACAAAAGTAGCGCCTCCTTTTTTTTTTTGGTCTCAACTGTTTTGTTTCCTATTTGGGGGCTTATTTTTAAAAATTTTGCCAGGGACAACTCTTGTTTTCCCTGGTTTTTTTCGTCGTGAAAAATTTGGTTTTCACCGGGACCTCTTACGTTCATCCGAACACCTGACCACCACTAAGTCTAAAGGGAAAGGGGGGAAAAGTTTCGGGTCAAACGGGGTTCAAAAACCCCCGCACACTTCCGACCCATTTTTTGCATTCAAACAAGCGCGTTACCTCTAGACAGGGGTCCCTTGGTAAACTTGGGGCTCTAGCCAGGAACGAAAAAAGACACCACCTAGAATCACTGATACATCTAAAGGAAAAGAACACACCCATTTTTTTTTCTGTACCCTTTTCCTAGTGTGGACAGAAATCCCGGCAGGGCGCCTGACCTGCCACTGACGGGGGAGGTCACGTTTTAAACACTGTTGCCAAAGCTTTTCCTTTCCCCCCCCACATCAGTCGCTTTAGGTTTTTTTTTTAACGCTGGGAGTCCGTCTTTTTAAAAAAGGGTTTAAAGTTAAATCTTCAGGTGGGAAAATGTTGTTTTTTTCTGGGTGTGTGTGTGAAGTGTTGTTGGGAGAAATTAAAGGAGGGCGGTTTAGGAATGGCAGAGACAGCTAGTTTTGAAGAGGGATTAAGAGTGATTTGGAAAAAAGTAAAAAAAATGATATTTGGTAAGGGACGGTAGGCTTTTAGTGTGGTTATATAAAGACTTTGGTGCGGGTTTTTAGGTATTATTATTAAGGGGGGGAAACAGAATCTCAATTTAAAAACCCCGTCAGAAAACAGTATTTTGGGGGCAGGTTTAAGCGTGCGCTGCATATTTTTTGTTAAAATAGCATAGCAAAATTCAAATGGATTTTAAAACACTATCAAAAATTAGGCAGAATTTTTCTTCCTAAAATTTTTTCGTTAAAAGCTTATTCCCTACAAAGCAAATGGGAAGATTATGGTGATCAAAACTTAAGAATATTTCATTTAAACTTGCCCTCCTTTTTTTTATAACTAAGGTTTCTTTGATGAAAAACAATCAATTAAAAATTTTTCAAAAACAGCAGCTGCCCCTTATGGTTTTAAAAACGTCATTAAAAACAAAAAACATCCCCCTGCCCTAACCGAAAACTATATTTTCTTTGCATATTTCACCCCATACAAACTTGGGACAGGGGGGTCTAGAGGTAATTTTCTGCCCTTTAAGGGAGCATGTATGGATTTTTTCCCTGTTTTAGTGAATCGTTTTTTCTCAGATTTGGCATTGGGGGTAAAATTTGGGAGTTCAATTTTTCATAGAGAAATCTCCGTGACTAATATAGTGTACAATTTTTTTACCTAAACAAAGGGCACAGCTCACAAAACCACTACACACACTGCAAAAGAAAACAACGCAGCACAAAGCAACACAGCGCACACAAAACAAAACAAAGCGCACAAAGCAACGCAAAGCAGCACAAAGCAAAAACCTGCCCGCACAATGCCTTAAGGGGGAATACAGCAGATACCTCAAAAATCCCCAAAAAATCAACAGAGTGCCCGTCACCCCCGTGCAATGACCTTCTGACCTCAGCGCAATTCCCCCGAGACCGTTGCTTTGCACTGATAGCAGACAACAAACAGACAACAGAAAAACAGACAAACGGCACCTTTTCGGAAAGAACCCGTTGCAAAAGCTCATTTAGTCACACAAAGTAAGCCTGCCAGTTAATGGGCTGTTTGGAACTAACAGTTTTAAATTTTGTAATGCAAGCTGGGAGTGAGTTAGTTTTGATGTAAAACACTCCCAGGGGGAAGGACGAAAGTTTTTGGGGGCAACTGTGATCTACCGACAAGTTCAGGAAATTTCTAAAAAATGGGAAAAAGGGGGGGGGCCGGGGCAAAGGTGACAATCAACCTTCTTTATTCTTTACTGTTACGATGGTTTGGATGATATCAAAACTACGACTTTAAACAAAAAAGCCTTGGATATCATTCAAGGCCCGTAACTTTTTTAAGTTTTTTTTGCAGACCTTGAGTACGAGGGGGCAATTTTCCAAATATAAAAAAAGTATTTTGTTTAAAATTAGCATGTATTCAGTTCATGCAAAAGCACAGGTTCGGGAACCATTTTTTAAGCTAAGATTTTGTTCTAAAACAAAACCAAAACCCCCAACCTCAAAATCCCCAAACAAACAAACAAACCCAAAAAGGAACCCAAAAAAAAAAAACAAAAAAAGGGGAAAAAATTAGTGTCACAACAACAACAACAACTGCCCACACACTTTTAAATATTCAGATTCCTTGTTCTTTCCCCGAAATCTGATTTCCTTGACAACCGTTAGTCCCCTAAAGCTTTTCCGGTTTTTCCCCCAATGTTTTTCGTAAGATCTTTCCCACCCTCTCTCATCCTTAAAATTTTTTGTGTGACCTGCCACCCCCCAAAATACAACACCCCTCAAATAAACCCTGAGGGGCACAAAAGGGGAAAATTTTCCCTATTTTGCAAACTTTGCTTGTCTTCTTGAGCTCAGGGGAATTCATTTGAAGACTGTTACCTCACAAGTGACGCAGTGGCCGTGTCGTTTTAAATAATACGTGCCGACAATTCATTTTACACAAGAGACAATTGTGAACTATTTTCGGGTAATTTTATGTATTGCTTTAAATAAAATTATGTGTTTTAACAGCTCATTCCTGTACAATGGCGAATGACAGCTGGTATGGTTGAGATCATGTTCCCCAGGGAAATCAAAAGGGAGGAGATTACAATGGTTTGACGTCAAGCCAGAAAGAAATGATGCTTCATGGATGATGACACAATCAAGCTATTTTTTCTGCTTCTTGAGATTCATTTAGCGGTTTTGTAGCTTCCCAGTGGAAGACTCGTGTCGGTAAAGTAAGGATTGTTAATGTCACTCGTCAATAGAACACAAAGTGTTAGCTTCAAGGAAATATAGCCCTACACTTTCCACCAAACCTTTTTGTGACACTGGCTATCTGCCTTTAGAATAAAAGATACAATGTTAGGTTCCATGAGCAGCATACATTCAACTTGCACTAAGGAAAATGATGGCAGAGAGTTCTCTATGACACAATTTTCTTATATCACTTGCGTCCATTTAACATGGACCCGGTACCCGAAACTTGTCCCGTTCGGATCCGAAACTTTTCCCAAATCCATAAGACCATGAGTGGTGGTCTGGTACTAGTCTTTCGGGTGAGACCAAAAAACCTGAGGCCCCGTGTGTTACACATAATTATTTACCGCACATAAAAGAACCCACGGCAACAAGAGAGTTGTCCCTGGCAATATTCTGTAGAAAATGTCACTCTGATAAGGAAACAAATACAGTTACAGACAGGAAAAAAGGGTGGCGCTGCTCTTGTGGCGACGCGTTCTCCCCGCGGAAAGCAGCCCGAATTTCATGCACAGAAATCTGCCGTGACTTTAAGTGGTGTAAAATAAAATGAAGAAAATAAGATAAAAATACAATACAATAAAATAAAAGGAAAATACAATGAAAATAACACAATTGAAAACAAAAAAAAACCTAAGACAACCATAACAAGCCATTCCAGCATGTATTTTCAAACACTGGGTTTCTTTATGCTGTTATCTCTCATGTAAGTACAGGAAGTGTCGACAATGTGGTATTGTTCCACTAGCGATTACATAATCACATCACACGCATTTGCTTTTTCCTCTCCCTTTCACAAAAAGTCCCTTAAGACAAACAGCTCTGGCAAACATGACACAGGCATCAGAGATACGTTCTGAGGCACCACGAAGGACACATCCATTCCTTCGTTTTTACGTTTTATTCATCTTTTGTTCGCGTGCAACAGAATTCCTATGACAGTGGTAACCTCACAGTGGAAGTAAAGGCCATGTGGTGTACAAGAGCTATTGGCTAAACGACTCATTTTGCACAACACGGAGTCTCACAGTACTGGGTTGTTGTTGTTTTTTAATGAATGCGCTGGGGAGTACCATGTGTAATATACTGTGTTTAAAGGTGACTATGCGAGTCCTTATGTGCTGCAGCCCTGGAGACCGGTTGTCCTTTGGAGAGCATCTCCAACGCTGACTGTCCTTATGCCCACTTGGCCGAGAGAGTTGGGATGTACTGTGGGCAAGGCATCTCCACTATAATCAAATTTCTGCCCAGTTTCCTAAACAGCAGCTTCTTCCTCTGCTGTTTTGGAGGTCATCGTCGGACACGACGGACAAACATACATAAAAGGGGAAACCTTCAAATGTGGTGAAAAGCAATTGGTTGTAGGAGAGGTATTGCTGTTTTGGGAAATGAAGGAGAGGTGTAGAGTAATGGTGTAGACAGCTGTGGTCTGTGGACGAGTCACACAATATGGTACTATAGGGGCAGAGCGTCACATCAGTAGTATAGCCAGGATGGAGAGTGATAGCAAACGTATTATGGGATCCAACAGTTACGGAAAAAATGGTATTGTGGGATCACTCAGTTACGGAAAAATGGTATTATGGGATCTAAGAGTTACAGAAAAATATTATGGGATCTAACAGAAACGAAAAATGGTATTATGGGATCTAAGTCACGGGAAAATGGTATTATGGGATCTCAGAGTTATGGAGAATGATATTATGGGATAAAAGAACCACACAAAATGACACTAAGGTGTTGAAGTGTCATGGAAAATTACATTACTGGGTTGAAGTGTCACCGAAAATGGTACAGTGGGGTTGAAGTAACACGGAAAAATGATATTGTGGGGTAAACGAACCGAACAAAAAGGTATAGGGGGGATAAAAAGTGACGGAAAATGGCACAGTGGGGATAAAGAGTGACGGAAAATGGCACAGTGGGGATAAAGAGTGACGGAAAATGGTACAGTGGGGCCACGGAAAATGGTACTATGATAATGAAGAGTTATGAAACATGGGACAGCAGGGCTGAAGAGTCTGTTGAATCGGTACTGCAGGACTGAAGTGAAGTGAAATGGTCAGATCTGGATCAAAGGAGGAAAAGGGGGGTGAGGGGTGAACAGCACCATTCATTTGTGTGTGTGTGTGTGTGTGTGTGTGTGTGTGTGTGTGTGTGCGCGAGTGATGACACGGATGATGTAGCGAAGAACTAGGCGCTTCTCCCTTTTCCAAAACGGTACTGGTGTTCCCTATTTGAAACATTGCCGATGAAAAAGTACGGTTTTATCCCAAACTCAGTTTACTATTGAATAAATAAATAGCATTCAGAGAGAGTGAGAGAGAAAGAAGAGAGAGAGGAGAGAGAGAGAGAGAGAGACTGGTGTTTGTGTGTGTGTGTGGTGTGTGTGTGTGTGTGGTGTGTGTGTGTGTGTGTGAGTGTGAGAGAGAGAATGCTTGTAAACACAGTCAATTCTTCATAAATGGAACTCCCAACAAAAATCTTGGGTTTTTTCTTAATACATTTGGCATAACATTTTATTGATTATTGACAATGCTGCATCCAAGAGCTTGCGCACTCTTTCCTCACTTGTAAACGAAACATGTGATACATATAATGATAAATACGATCAATGTACTTGTAGTAAACACACACTCACTCATTAATAAATGGAACTCTAAACAAAGACCTTGTCGATTTATTTATTTTGATTTCATGATTTTGGGGGGCTGTTTGCATTACTGTTCCTCAACTATCAACGTTGCTTCTTTATTCATTTCTAAATTTCTTTTTAATTTTGTTTATTTCAGCTGCGAGCCGGCTACCCAACCCTAACTCCAGCCTCTCTTTTTTGGCTGAAGGGGGAGGTAGGCTTTTCCCAATGCTCTGACCAGCAGTGACACAATGACCGACCCACTGACAATTTTTTGCTTTTGGATTTACATCATTTGAAACCTCTCAAAACCACAATAACCTATTCATTCCAATATACTTTATAGAAATACTATAGTGACAATAGAAAAGCTTAATTCCAGCCATGTAATCTTTATAGCTAGAAACCACAGTAATCTTGGATGAGAAAGTTCGACATATCAGCTTGTATGGAAGAAGAGGGAGTTGTGCAAAGCTTTACTTACTTTCCTAGTCAGTCGGGTAGTCCAGTGTCAGTGGTGTGTGCTCACCACCTGCTTTGAACTGTGAAAGGTATAGCACTATTAATAGGGGTATAGGGCTAAAAAGTACAGAACAAATAGAAACGATACTGCCAAAAGGAAGCTCATACTGTTTATCTTCTAAACCAACATGCATTTTCTCCATCGCATAAAATGTGCAGTCTGTAGAAAATGTTCAGTCTTGAAACATATCACTACATCTGATACATGCTATTAAAAACTGTATCCACACTTGACAGCATTTCCACCTGGGGTTGTACAAAAAGTTTAACAAGGTTTACAAGAAAATAGGTGTTTCTTTGCTGAAGTGCACCACTAATAGAAGAAGAAAAACTAATAATACATCCACCCCACAACCAAAAACTGCATATTATTATGTTGTAATAACAGACAGGAATACAGCACCACAAAAACACGATCAATAAATAAGCTTTAAAAAAGAGATAATACATCATAAACATTTGAAACTAGAATCGTTCAATCATTCAATTTACTAGGCCCTCCCTAGCAACAAACATGGTGTCAAAACTAAATATTCACACACATTTGTTTTGATATTTTCAAACAAACTTTTGATATTTGCACACATAATTTTGCTTTACACAAAGTCAACAACAGAAAAACGGAAACAAAACTACATCAAATACAAAAGTATATGTTAATCTTTTGATAGAAAATATTGTTATCCTTCCAACTGTAAACATGATTACAAGATCATGATACTTCAATAGGGTTAAACTGATTTTTTAAAATCAAGCAAACACGAAGCGAAACTTATCCATCAAAGAAAAAAACTCACGGAGAAGAAGTCCCTAGCTAACAAACCACTGTTTTGACTTTTCCATAGGAAACTTGTTCCAAAGAAAGCATGATTTCAGGAAATCATTTCCAACAAAAGTCATCTGAGCTTCTCAAAACTTTTTTTAAAACATAGAAAAAGAAATCTGTACTTTCAAAGAATTTTTTTTTTAATATTTTCACACTTAATTTCCATCTTGTTTCGATAAAAAAGTTGATCAAGTTTTACGCTTGATTGCAAATCTAACTCGAAACAGACAGGGTGAAAATTTAAAAGGGGAACTAATCACATTAAAGAACAAAGCATCTCTCCATAACAGATTTAAAAACAAACATACATCCTTTCGGGACAATAATTCCAAGCAAGTTTTTAATTTCAGGAAAAACTGATCAAGACAGTATAAAACACTCCATCACTTCATAACAAATGAGTTTACTTTCCAAAAAAGCCTAAAGACAATGCTTCAAAAAAAATTGTAATCTTAGGAAAAAGAAATAACCAAATTATTGTAAAACACACCATCTCTTTAAAAAAAAGTGGGTTATCTTTCCAATAAAAAGAATATTTCGGGAAGTTGTTCAAAGTAATTTTTAATCTTAAAAAACAGACAAAGACACTCTGAAAGCACTCCATCTGTCCATAACAATTACATTTTCTTATTAGAAGTATATTTCATGACAGTTTCTGAACAAATATCAATCTTAGAAAAAAAGATAATATAAAGAACTATCTCTCCATAAAAAAGTTTTTACCAATAACATGTACATGACAGAATACTGAACAC
This sequence comes from Rapana venosa, assembly GCA_028751875.1. Lineage (NCBI taxonomy): Eukaryota > Metazoa > Mollusca > Gastropoda > Neogastropoda > Muricidae > Rapana > Rapana venosa. The sequence goes on along the minus strand of CM054153.1, from coordinate 57,575,042 downwards.
ATTTGAATCATAAAAAAACTTGAAAAATATATAATTCAATTGAACAAAACCATTCTTTTGATAGATATTTTTAGACTATAGTATTTCTAAATCACCACCACCCCTCCCACCCCCACCCCGCCAAAATAAATCCAAAAAGTAATCAAAGTGGGGAAAAACAGACACTATTTTTATGACAAAGTTTTCATCCTAGCAATGTGATTTCGGTAATAATTCTTCATAAACCAGCCCTGCTCTATCAAGTAAATAAATACAAAAAAGCAAACAATAACCACGCGCTGAAATATGCTGTTCTTCATCCCTCGATGAAAAAATAGAGTCAACTCCCTAACCAACAACAGATTGGATTAGAAGATCACAACATTCCTCAACAAAAACCTATACACACTGTAAAAGGGAAAAAAAAGATTTTAAAATACCTTGCCCTTGTTTGGTTTACAAGATTTAGGGCTTCCAAATTTTTATACATTCTTATTATAATCTTTAAAAAATATTTTATCTGTATCATTATTAGTTTAATTCATTATTATAATTACATTATTATCATTATTATTATCATCGGCATTACTATTACCATTATTGTATTACAACCCATTTTCTAGAACCTGCAGTGCGTGGGTGCAGCTCTAATCTGATATTGAAACAGGAAAAAAAATAAAAGCTATCCATGCTTCACCTATTCATAGTGTTGTGAACACTCCTTTTAAGCAATCCTTGCCAGTCCTCCCTGTATTTTCCAACATTGCATATTCATGTGGACATATCTTTTATACTAAAAATAGTCGTAGAATTGTGATACACCTTTTCGTGCAGGTTCCACAACACCTCTTGATACTGACTGCTGTCAAATCTATGAAGACGTACCAAAGATGGACCAGTGCAGAGACCTGCCTATGGCGCGCAAATCGCCCCTACCGCATTTACCCAATGTAAAGCAGTTTTGTGAGTTTATCATGAAAGATAAAGCACGCTAAATATTCTTACTTCTACCGCTATACTGCTCACTGTCCGCCTCTTCCCTCCATCGCCACTGACCTAAACACACAGTTCTCTTCCCTACTTAACATCTCTTTTCTGTTAATCTGCAGCCCATTGTTTAACATGTTCTCTCCCTATCTCATTAATATCTTGCCCTCTCTCCCGTATTCAATGCGCTCTTCCCCTACCTCATTAACACCTTTAACCATCCCCCACTCTCCCATATTTTATTGTTCTACCCCTATCTCCTTATCTTTATTAGGCCTCAACCTCCCTCCCATATGTAACTGTTCTCTCATCTCAAGATCTTTAACCATTCTCTCCCCCTCTCCCATATCTAATATGTTCTACCCCTATCTCAACATCTTTAACCATCCTCCCCCTTCTATTTTCATATATTCCTGTGTTAATGCGTTCTATCACAATTGCATTAAAGCAAATATAATTGCCCTGCTTCTCTTACACGTTTTTTTCTCAGTTCTCCTTCCACCATTCCCACACATCAGAACCCGCAAAAGCCAACCCTCCCCCCCTTCCCTAACCCAAATATCCCCTGCATTTCTTGAAATACTCGACCCCTCTTCCTGTTTTTTTCTTCCAAGAAGGAATGAAACGTCTACCATTGTGTTGATATACCGTTGTGCCCATCTGCATTTGTGTTTTCATGCAAGGTTAACAGTTGGGTTAGTATATAAGGGTTAAGGTTAAGATTTAGTATTAGGTTAACAGATGTCTGTGTGTTACATGTATGGATGTTATGTTTGATTGCATGTGGGCACAATGGCATATAGACACGTTGGTAGAGCACTATGTTACAAATAACCACTCCAAAGATTAGGTTTTGGACAACTTGGGCTCCGTTTCATATCTCGTTATGTTGAAAATACGATTCAAGTCCACAAAAGTTTTGGATCTTTTTAAAGAATGGATTGCCTCCCTTTTTTTTTTCAAAGCTATTTAAAATTAAATCATGAAATTAAAATTAGCGAGCTCCATTCTTTCTCTTATCGAAGTTGAAATTGCTGCCTTGTATTTCGTCATGTTGCGAAAACAATTTAAAATCCCTAAACCTTTTGGATATATTTCAAAAAAAGATTGCAACCCAATGTGTTAAACATCAAATAAAAACGGGAGTATTTTCTCTAATAGCACGCCCTCTTGTTCATATCGATTGTGATGAATACGCATTATCTCCCCTTCTCTGTAACGTCCCTTTCCTTACACCTACCTGTAAACACTGCCCTCTTGTCAACACCCCCTCATCTTACCCACCCTACACATACCTGTAAACCACCACACCATACTATTCACCTCTCCCAAACACCCCTTTCTCAACAACTTTGCCACAACACCTTATTATCTCCGTGCTGCATCCTCTTTTTGAGCACCTCTTCCTCTTAATCCTCTACCTGACACTACCTGTGAACACCTCTACTCAAAATATTACCCCCTTGTTCTAAACACCCCTTCCTCGTACCTACCCTACAAGTACATGCAACCTCACCCAAGCTAGTATTCCTATCTCCCAAACATCCCTTCCTCAACACTTATGCCACAATACCTTAAAACCCAACATGCTCCATCATGGTTTTAGCACCGCTTATTCTTCAACATCTACCCAACTAATGCCTCCAGCTTTATCCTCACTACTACTCTCTCCTAAACCCATCTTCCTACACGTCCCCCTTCCAATACCTGTCAGTCCCCTCCCCATGCCGTCCTTTCTAAACCACGCTGCTATGATTTATAATGGCTACACTCCCCTGCGTGGAGGTTAGGGGGTCTGTCAGTATAAATAGCATCTCCACACTCTGGAACTGCTGTGCCAGGGATGTTCTTCTTTGTTTCTGCGTTGTTCCTATTCTTCCTAGCACCACTTTTTTGTCTATCTTCTACATTCTTGGTCCATTCTCCTGCCTGTCTCTTACTAGCTTCTTAAATGTAAACAGTGCATCTGTCTAGTCTATTACTTTTATTTGTTCGATATGCGAAAGGTAAATCATTGGAGACCCTCAGACATTTGCTAACAGACTATCATATATATATATATATATATATATATATATATATATATATATATATATATATATATATATAAAACTACGTTTAGTATTTTACTCTTGCATTGCTGTCATATCAAATATAACACGTACGTCTCATTTGTTACGTGTCATTCTTTGTATCTGTAGCCCTACCATAGTGCACATTGCTAATTGTTACAGGCTATTTTCTTTTCAGATCATTCAAAACATTACGATAAAGATACCCCCCCCCAAAAAAAAAAAAAAAACTCACAAAAAAACCAGGCGATTTTCCTTCATCAGCTGTCTTAGGAAAAATATTAAACAAATGAACCGGTACCACGTAAAATTAACACTTAAATTGTATAAAATAAAAACTGGCATTGCATGAAAAATGGAAAAATCCAAACCCTGGCAAAGTCAAGTATCTTTTTCCCTACTATCCTCCTCTTCCATTTCTTGCATATTTCAAAAAGGCAACATTTCCCAAAAGCATAATCATCGTATATGTACCATTTGGTGTAAATAAAATTGAAAATGAAACCTGAAAAAGATATATCAGTTCTTAAAGAAACTAAACCAAGTACACTTAACACCACTGTCCTTTAAAAACATACATTAAACACTGGCGTTTTCACAATTACACAATGGTTCTATTTCTTAAGATTGGGCTTGGGGGGGCGGGGGGGAGGAGGGGTAGGCTTTGCTTGCAAGCAGATTGTGAAGCACCATCGTTTATTTTTTTTTTGTTTGTTTAAAAAACCGTTTTTAGCTTTTTTTTTTCCTTTTGCTGCTTTTTGGAGTCTTCAAATATACCACTTTTTGAACAATTTCATTTCCGATTAAAAAAATCTTTTCGTTTTTGCGGTGCTTCAGTTCTTTTCTAGCCTAGAATATGACAAAAATATCGCTCGTTTCCCTTCTCGCTCTGTTCTGCATGTGCTTAATTTTACACACTGTACAGGTATGTGTTTAATTACAATCCTATTTCATAATCATCTTATTCGTCAGTTGTACAATTTTTGTACGCTGGTTGTGCATGTAATGTTACTGTTGTGTAATGCTATGTTGCTACGTTTTCTTCCATGTTCTCCTGTTGCTGCTTTCTTCATGATGTTCTTTTGCTGCTTTCTTCAGGACATTTTCTTGCCCAGTTCACAATTTATTTTTCCCGATTTCTTCGCAATGTTTTCTTGCTGAGCTCTTCCTATCATCTTCTTCCTGCTTTCTTCGCGATGTCTTCTTCCTGCTTTCTCCATAATGTTTACTTGCTGCTTTCTTCATAATGTCTTCTTGCTGCTTTCTCCATAATGTCTTCTTGCTGCTTTCTCCATAATGTCTTCTTGCTGCTTTCTCCATAATGTCTTCTTGCTGCTTTCTTCACAATGTCTTCTTGCTGCTTTCTTCATGTCTCCCTACCACTTTCTTTACAATGTCTTCTTGCTGCTGCTTTATTCATGATGTCTTCTTGCTGCTGCTTTATTCATGATGTCTTCTTGCTGCTGCTTTATTCATGATGTCTTCTTGCTGCTGCTTTATTCATGATGTCTTCTTGCTGCTATCGTCATGATGTTTTCTCGCTGCTTTCTTCATGTCTCCCTACCACTTATCTTCACAATGTCTTCTTGCTGCTTTCCTCACATTATCTTCTTGGCGTTTTCTACATAATGTCATCTTGCTGCTTTTTCATAATATTTTCTTGCTGCTTTCTTCATGTCTTCTTGCTGCTTTCTTTACAATGTCTTCTTGCTGCTTTCCTCACATTATCTTCTTGGCGCTTTCTCCATAATGTCTTCTTGCTGCTTTCCTCACATTATCTTCTTGGCGCTTTCTCCATAATGTCTTCTTGCTGCTTTCTCCATAATGTCTTCTTGCTGCTTTCTTCATAATGTCTCCTTGCTGCTTTCTTCATGTCTTCTTGCTGCTTTCTTTACAATGTCTTCTTGCCGCTTTGTTCATAATGATAATAATAATAATAATATATGTAATTTATATAGCGCTGAATCTTGTATAATGTCTTCTTGCTGCTTTCTTCATAATTTCTTGCTGCTTTCTTCACGATGTCTTCTTGCTGCTTTCTTCACAATGTCTTCTAGCTGCTTTCTTCACAATGTCTTCTTGCTGCTTTCTTCACAATGTCTTCTCGCTGCTTTCTTCACAATGTCTTCTCGTTGCTTTCTTCATGATTTCTTGCTGCTTTCTTCATGATGTCTTCTCGCTGCTTTCTTCACAATGTCTTCTCGCTGCTTTCTTCATGATGTCCTCTGGCTGCGATCTACAAAAATGTTGCAGCCGCTTCTTTCACACTGTCCTTTTGTCCAATGTCATATTGCTGCTGCTGTGCACTGTCGTCCTGTTGCTGCCGTGCACTGTGTTGTCCTGTTGCTGCTGTGCACTGTCGTCTTGTTGCTGCTGTGCACTGTCGTCCTGCTGCTGCTGTGCACTGTCGTCCTGCTGCTGCTGTGCACTGTCGTCCTGTTGCTGCTGTGCAGTCGTCCTGTTGCTGCCGTGCATTTTCCTGTTGCTGCTGTGCAGTCGTCATGTTGCTGCTGTGCATTTTCCTGTTGCTGCTGTGCAGTCGTCCTGTTGCTGCTGTGCATTTTCCTGTTGCTGCCGTGCACGGTCGTCCTGCTACTGCATGTAGGTTCCAAGGTCCTGGTGACAAAATGAAAATAGTGTCAGTGTGCTCTCAATCCCAAGTCCCTTTATACGGGTACCATCGTCGTCTAAAAGAAAAGTCAAGACACTGCTGTAAGTCTATAGTGCTTTTGTCGTTCTAATGTCATCAATGCTGTCACGGGAAGGGGACAGCCTAGTGGTTAAATTCTTGAGCTCGTGATCTGATGGTTTGAGTTCAAGTAGCCACCTAGAGGCCAGTTCGAAGAGATTTTCTACTTTAAGTTAGCATAAGTACTGACTCTACCAAAAACTTGTCCGTTGAGGCTATAAAACAGTTCTAATATTACAAGGATGCAATCTCACAGATTCATCACCTGAATGAATAAGTCTTATAGCCCCAAAGTCGGAATTTATATTTTTTTAATGTAGTGCAAAAACGGCCGTATAAGCATCTACCTCACTGTGGTGAACCTCCCCGCTATAGCCAAGGACCAAAAAGAAAAGACTTATAAGTCTGAAGTAGATTAATCTAAAAACTGATCTTTGAACACATGCCATTCTTATTCATCTTCAGCATCTGTTAAGAAAATTACTTTATATTTTAACAAGTCCAATGGTGTATGCAGAGAAAGTCCATATCTATAAACGAAAGTCCATATCTATAAAGAAAAGTCCATATCTATAAAGGATTTTTTTAAATTGTTATTTCAATGTGTGATTACAAATATTATTTTGATCTGAGTCTGTTTAAATAGTAGTTTTAAGACACGAAGTAATAAATGATCCACACCTGGCGCTGTATTTGAGAAGTAAAACTATCATCCTGATCCCCAGTTAGCACATAACTCTAATGACTGGGTACCTTAGTGGAGAAAGCATGCGAGTTTCATCCCAGTGTATCTATGAAGTCATAAGCTCAAACCTTATTGTTTGGCTAATTAAAGGTGGGCTTCTTTTACCAATCTCTGGATCATCAGACCTGACAATGTCTATGTGTGCAAAGGATGAGGATATCACCCAAGCAGGTAAAAGATCCCATAGTTCATGAAAGCAATTGATAGATTATGAAAACTCCTGCCTAGCATGCACCATGTACTTTGAGCTATGGGCTCCATCAGGCTCAACTTGTGCAGAGACACGCACTGAAAAAGTCAGTGCAAAGCTCTAGTGATTCCACAGTTAACTACGGGAGAGGAGAAAAAGAAGAATGCAAAGAAGAAAAAGAATGCAAAAAAAGATGCAAAGAAGAAGATGCAAAGAAGAAGAATGCAAAGAAAAAGAAGAATGCAAAGAAAAAGAAGAATGCAAAGAAGAATGCAAACAAGAAGAAGAATGCAAACAAGAAGAATGCAAAGGAGAAGAAGAATTTAAAAAGAAGAATGCAAAGAAGAAGAATGCAACGGAGGAGAAGAATGCCTAGAAAAAATCCAAAGAAGAAGAAGCATGCTAAGAAAACGCAAAGAAGAAGACTGATGCAAAGAGGAATGCAAAGAAGAAGGAGGAGGAGGAGGAAAAGGAAAAGAAGAAGAAGGAGGAGGAGGAGGAGGAGGAGAGAAAGAAGAAGAAGAAGAAGAAGAAGAAGATAACAACAACAACAACAAAGGGGAGGAGGAGGAGGAGATCAATGGGACAGTTGATTGGATTATCATACCTGGTCAATTCATGCAGGCAGACATGTGATCACTGGCGTCTGGGCTGTTGTTGAGTAGTTCAGTGACATGTGGTGGTGTTTGATGTCATCACTGGTGTTTATTTCAGTGACACATGGCGGTGTTTGATGTCATCACTGGTGGTGTTGATGACTAGCTCAGTGACATATGGCGGTGTTTGATGTCATCACTGGTGTTGATGAGTAGCTCAGTGACACATTGCGGTGTTTGATGTCACTGGTGTTGATGAGTAGCTCAGTGACATATGGCGGTGTTTGATGTCACTGGTGTTGATGAGTAGCTCAGTGACATATGGCGTGTTTGATGTCACTGGTGATGAGTAGCTCAGTGACATATGGCGGTGTTTGATATCACTGGTGATGAGTAGCTCAGTGACATATGGCGGTGTTTGATGTCATCACTCGTGTTGAGTAGCTCAGTGACATATGGCAGTGTTTGATGTCATTACTGGGGTGGATTAGCTCAGTGACATAGTGGTGCTTGATATCACTTGTATCTGGACTGTTGAGAAGTTCAGTGACATGTCGCAGTGTTTGCTGAAGTCAAAAGACGTCACAGCTGCTGTCCAGGATGGTATCAGCATCAGCAGTTCACTGCTGTCACTGTCGCTGAAGATACAGGGATGTGTTGGTCGACAGGTTTCCTCAGGCTGGTCCAACTTGACGTTTCTTTGGAGTAGCACGGCCATGTCCATGTTTTGATGATGGCAGCGAAGTGTTTATCTGACGACACTAGCACCGGAGACAGCTTTAGAAGAATTACCATATGATCAGCATGACAACTTTTAACCCTGATGCTAGACCTTCTTCAGAATAAGAGGTTGAAATCGAGTACCGAGACAGTCTGCTAAGACACTTAGACTAAGTGAATGACAAGATAGTCACTAGACGTCCTACCAAGAATAAGATGGATAAGGACTGGGTCACCTTCACTCCTACTGCAGTACTGACCACGTGTCCACCATAGTGGCCAGCCTCTAGGGCCAGGATCAGACTGACCAGCCACCTCCAGACCTTCAGCTACACACCTGTTGACCAAATTTGAAGTCATGGTCATCTTCGGTTATCTTAGTAATGGAAAGAAGTTCTATCGAGCATTGCCAGTGCTTTCAAAGATGATGCTCGGACACACCAGAATCACGCTGTTATCAGGATTGTTCCCCTTCCATCTCTTGCAACTGTGGTATTTATGGTTCTCTTTGTAATTATTTAGGATTTTTTCGGGGGAGATGGGGGGGGGGGGGGGGGTGCTGAAGATGGAGGGATCTTGTTTGTGGTGTTTTTTTTCATTTGCCCCTATTTAGTTTTACTTTGGTTACAGTTTTATCTGGCCCGGTTTATTTTCACTCAAGTTTGGGTTTATTCATAAGTATGTCCCGTTTTTATTGTATGCTCGTATGTTTAGTTTTGTTTAGATGTGTTTAGTTTAACTTGGTTTAGTTTTACTTGGTTTCGTTTCATTTGCAGTTTTATATATTTGGTTTAGTTTTATTTGGCTCAGTTTTATTTGGTTCAGTTTTATTTGATTCAGTTTCATTTGGTTCAGTTTCATTTGGTTCAGTTTCATTTGGTTTAGTTTAATCTGGTTAAGTTTAATCTGGTTAAGTTTAATGTGGTTTAGTTTTGTGTGGTTTAGTTTTATTTTATTTAGTTTATTTGGTTTAGTTTTATTTGATTTAGTTTCATTTTATTAAGTTTTATTTGGTTTAGTTTATTTGATTTAGTTTGATTACGTCTAGTTTGATTACGTTTAGTTTTTAGTAGGTTAAGTTTTATTTGGTTTAGTTTGATTTAGTTTTATTTGGTTTAGTTTGTGTTTTGTTTTAGTTGATTTAGTTTCATTTGGTTTAGTTTTATTTGGTTTCCTTTATATTCAAGGTTTTGTATGGTTTAGTTTTACTCAATTTTATTAAATATTTTGAATTACCAGGTTTAGTTTTATTCAAGGGTGGGTTTAGCACAATTTTATTCAAGGTTGGATTTAGCTTTATTTTATTCAGGTTGGGTTTAGCTCAATTTCATTCAAGGTTGGGTTTAGCTTAATTTTATTCAAGGTTGGGTTTAGCTTAATTTTAATTTCAAGGTTGGGTTTAGCTCAATTTTAGTCAAGGTTGGGTTAGCCCAATTTTATTCAAGGTTGGGTTTAGCTTAATTTTATTCACGGTTGGGTTTAGCTTAATTTTATTCAAGGTTTGGTTTAGCTTAATTTTATTAACGGTTGGGTTTAGCCTAATTTTATTCACGGTTGGGTTTAGCTTAGTTTTATTCACGTTTGGGTTTAGCTCAATTTTATTCAAGGTTGGGTTTAGCTTAATTTTATTCAAGGTTGGGTTTAGCTTAGTTTTATTCAAGGTCAGGTTCGGGTTTTTTATGTGTTTAGTTTTATTCAGTATATTGTTCAGGTTATTTCTTAATTGCTTTAGTTCTATGTGCTATTTATTTCGGTTCAGGTTTACTTCGATTTAATTTAAAGAGGTTTTGTTTGTCTTTTTTCTGTCAGCTGGTGCTTTAGATTTTAATTTTAGCTATAGTTATTTTAGTAAACTTTGAATTTGTTGCTTGTTCTATTTCGCTTAGGATCCCCATTTTATTTTGTTTTATTTCATCTCCTCTTTCCTTTGTTCTGATCTTTTTGCTTTAAATGTTCTTTATTTACGTTATCATTAGCCATTACACCCAGCGGTGTGTAGGGCAGCAACAAAGCGCTTCCACTCCTGCCTATCCTGGGCCAACCTAGTCACTAATACCCAAGAGTGCTGTATGGCTTTCATCTCACGTTTACTTTAGTTTAGGCTTTATTTTGTAAATTCAGTCAAGTTCATTCTCTCTTTAAAGGCTTCATTTGCGCGAATTTCATTCCGCTTTTGTAGAAAGAGATGAGAAATCAAACAGAAATGCAGAGTCCAACAAACAGTTAAAGGCAACTGACAGGTCATGCTACTGTTACGAAACAGAACTGATTAGGAAAACGTTGATCTAACCCCCTAAAACTGAAATCTCTACTGGGACGTAAATTATAACCCCAAAGACAATATCAGACCTGTCCTATTCTTTTCCCATCAAAAAACTACGCTGTAATCCTCAAGTCTATGCAGGCAATCTCCAAGAAGGCTGACAGTGCTGGGGCAGTAGAATAACCCTACTCTAAAACACCAAGACCAATGAACATACGTTTGTGTCTCAGAACTATGACAAAGAAACTTGACAAGACTGGTATCAGACTTTCCAGAACTCCTCATGCGTTTAGTCAATCCATGAGCTACAGCACTCTACCGCAGCCAACCATGCTGTCACATCATCATTCTGCTGGCACTGTACCCCAGTACTGATTGCACCGCATCTCCAGTGTCTCTGACAGCAAGGTCCAGTATAGTCCAACACCTGATTAAGACATAAGAGAAGTGTGTCACACAGACGCGTACACACACACACACACACACACACACACATGCACGCACGCACACCCAACCCACCCCGCATAAGACCAAACGCAAAGAAAAACAAAAATAAAGCAAAACTCAACGACAACAACAGCATATCCAAAGCAATAACACAACAACCATACCCCCTCGCTCCAAATTTCGCTGTTTCTGATCCCTTTAATTATCTCCTTCTGACATACGCCATAGCTGAGTGATTAAGCCCTTTTGATTTCAATCCTATGGGTCCATGAAGTCGTTGGTTCGAATCTCGGCAGCGTGTAATAATAATAATAATGTATGGAATTTATATAGCGCTGAATCTTGTAAAGTAAACAAATCAAAGCGCTTGCATTCAAATCGTTCACACGCTTGCAGCCATCCATAAATATCAAGATAAATGTATATACACAACACACTTAGGTGGGGGTGGTGGAGGTGAAGGCAGCTATTGAGAAGTAGGAACAGATAACAGGGGAAGATCTCAGGTAGAGTATAAGTGCGTTTTGAGGCTAGAGAGTTAAGGGTTCAGATTTTTTTTCTATGCTATCCATGTCAACTTTAATTCCAGACATGCCATGGCCTTTTTTCCCTTTCGTATATATACACATGCAGAAGATCAAAACATGCACGCTAAAAATCCCGTACTTTATGTGTGTAACGGAAATACGAACATACTCGGCATACATCCCCGAAGTCGGAATGCGGCTATATGTATGACAGAAAAAAATCGGTCGCATACGAAAAATCTCACGATTGGTGAACCTCGGAGCTCTAGCCGAGAAACAAAAAACAAAACATCCTTCCATATTTGTCCACCAAAAACAGTTTCAATTACCAGCTGGGTTATAATCTAGTTTAAATTGACTACAGTTCTTTCATAAAGACTGTCATACGAACTGACTTCTTTAACCAGCTTCAGCAGTCACTGCAGTGCTGAACTAATCAGACAGCGGGTTGTGGAGGCAGACTGAGCCTGCGGAGCCCATCCCTCTCAATGTTGGAGGATGCATGCTGGGCATGTGTGTACTAGCCATAACACCAGTCCTAGTTAGCATCTTCTACGACAACCAAAATGGATTAGCAGTGGAGACCAGTGTCAGCTCCTGGGGAACCTTTTGTTTTATGAAATGGAGATAAGCTATGTTGAGGAGGTAGCAGTAAGATGGTCAATGGGAAAACTGGAGTCTCAGTACCAAGATGTTTTAATTTAGTTATAATTATTTTGATTTTATGAATTATTTTTATTTGTTTATCTTATCTATACCTTAAATCGGAAAGCAGCCACCTTTGTGGTTGGCAAAAATGGGTGCATACGCAAAATCACCATTAAACTTGAAATTCAGCCAAAAAATGCAAATACACACACACACACACACACACACACACACACACACATATATATATATATATATTATATATATATATATATATATATATATTATATATATATATATATTATATATATATGCGTTTTTTGGCTGAAACTTAAGCTAAAAACTAAAGTATGTATTTATTCACTTAATTATTTATATATATCAATTTCAAGGATAATGGAATAAGCACACGTGCTATTTATTACATCAAGTTCCGTGTGTATGCAGCATTGTCAACAATGTCATACGTTTCCACCGGCACACAATTGCCTATTCTTCCAAAAAGCGAAACGGACTTTAATGTATGTACAAGACGTTCCACGTCCGTTCACACAGGGGGCCTTGGTTCATAGTGTCCTGTGAAGATCTTTTTCGGGAAAGTGGAGTCGGCACTAGTGTTAACGTCAGAGGAAACAATTCATTTGAAGGACATTTGAACCCTGGTCAGCAGATTATAAGTGCAATGTATAATGCTCTTTGTTATACTATCATCTGCATGACAATATCTGTCTTGAGACAAAACTTCTTTTGGTTAACAGACCAAATATATTTTTATACGGCTTTGCAATGGCAAATTAAAGTCTGCACTCTCTTACCTTCACGTCAGCTGGGCCAAATTCACATAGGCATGGCGGGGCTGCTCTCTGTGCCTGTGTCACTCTGTCCTGTCTGACTGACTGTGTGCCTGTGCTTTGCCTACATCGTGGGAGAAGTTTGATCTTCCCTGCGCCCTCTAAGCTACTCACGTTATACTTATGCTAGAAAAGCTATGTTCAATCCTTATGAAATGGGTTTGTGTGTGACGTCACCATAGGTATTCATATTTGTCCCAACCTGTTTGAATAAATCTAAACATGGTTTTGCTAAAGATATTAAGGTTTATAAGGTTGTTACAAATTAATAACCAAGTACATTTTTCTTGGAAATAAGCTGTAGATATTTGCAGCTTGACGTCATATCTAGCCTGACATAGGGAGTATTGAACATATGTCTAAGACTCAAGACAGATACCCTGTTTACAACCCAAGATGCCTGTCAAGCAGTGGTGAGAAATTCACGTGAAAACACAGTCTTTGTCCCCGAATCATGCTCCCAGTGTCACCGGCACAGTTGTACGACGAGAAACTGATGAAATAAATACATTTTTGTTGCATGAATCTTCTGAAACTCTGCTAACTCACCCCCCCCCCCCCCCCCAATGATTTTTTTTATTAATTGATAGTGTCAACTTTCCATATGAATCTGATAAAAACAGCTGTATTTTCCATAGCTCTATATTAAAACATAATGAAATTTAGTGTTTGTTATTGATAAATGATGCATACTATTTCCTACTAATTTGTCTCGCCACACTCACTATACATCCCCTGACAACCCAGCCCTCTTCAAGAGTAGGCACCCTATGGTCAGAATCTCTTTCTAACAAAATCATCGTGTCTGTTCTTTGTACTTGAAGAAGGCGGGCTCTCTTTTAAAGGCACAAATGTAATGCGGAGATACTACAGCGTAGCCTAGTGGTTTGAGCTTTTTTGCGCTCGTGATCTTAAGACCCGGGTTCGAGCCACCACAGAGGTGTCTTTCGAGGGGATTTTCCCCTGGAGCTAACATCAGTACAGACTCCACTTCCCCAAAAGTCCTCCAGCTGAGATTATAAATCTAGACCCTGTGTAAAAATGCACGCAGAACATCCTACAGACACGTCAAAATGCGTTCCATCGTTCAAAAACGTGTGGGACATTGTGTGCCAGTTGGAACGAAGAACACGATTTACAAAATCATGTGCACACTGGTGTCATGTGTAGACTTCATCCCCGAAGTCGGAATGCAGTTACCTCGGTGGTGGGTATTCTACCATAGGAGAATCTCAGAGCTCTAGCCGATGAATAATCTTCTTTTTCTTCTTCTTCAAGTGTCCGGTCTGGTCCTGCAGACATCGACGATCATGGCTCTCCATTCTTCCCTGTTCTCGGTCCCTCTCATGAGTATGATGAATAATACTTTAAAAAAAACAGCAAAAGAGGAAAAACGAGTTGATTTTAGATTAAGAGCGCTTGCTGAATCCCCTCTGAAGTAAATATTCGAAAAAAAGATATCCCCTTGAGTTACCTTGTCCCCAGAAAATAGTTCCAATGATAAACTAAGGTACAGTGCTTTAAAAACGTTGAAAACCCCACTCCACTTTCACCAAAGAGTAGGCCAGCTGTGACCGTGACATCGACGACACCAGCATACCCAGCATGCAATAAACGCCATGGAATCAGACAGGCTATGCTAGGCTCAAGTTGCCCAAGGCATACTGCCTGAAAGTGTCCCTATGGTGGTGCTGCAATGTTCGTCTCAAGGGGCGAAAGCTGAGGTCAGGTCAAGTCAGGTCAAGTCAGGCCAAGTCTTTTGATTTTGCCGCGTTTTCTCTCACCGTAATACAGTCTCCTTTTGATGTGTCTGCCCCAACCAAAGTGTATTGTCATATTGATCATTACGTTCTGAAGCCCTTAAAGAGGCAGCTAAGAGTATTCCATCTCTTGTTCTCCTTCTTCTTTCTCTTTTGAGTCTCGCTGAAACGTAAACAGCAAGCCAATATCCAGTACACATCAACTATAGTGATTTGGTGCAAAAATTCTTAGCCCCCTCCCTCCGAAAAACCCAGCCCCAAACAAACAACAAACAAACAAAAATCAAACAAACAAACAACAAATGTTCAGTTTGTTTTTGTTTTTATTGCATATTAAGTCTTTTTTGGTTTCTTTGTTTGGTTTCTTTCTGTTTCTGTCAGTCTGTCTGTGTCTGTCTGTCTGTCTGTCTGTCTGTCTGTCTGTCTGTCTCTCTCTCTCTCTCTCTCTCTCTCTCTCTCTCTCTCTCTCTCTCTCTCTCTCTCTCTCTCTCTCTCTCTCTCATTCTGTCTGTCTATCCGTCTGTCTCTGTCTACCTCTCTCTCTCTCTGTCTCTCTCTGTCTGTCTCTATTTCTGTCTGTCTGTCTCTCATTATTTTTTTGTTTCGATTTCAGAACCTTTTATTTGTTTTAGAGCCATGGTAGGCATCACTTTGCAGGCTTAATTCGGTAATGTACTAAACAGTAAA
>CM054153.1:57544881-57554881 GCA_028751875.1 Rapana venosa | reverse complement strand
ATGTCTGGTTATTTTGGCTTTGTTTTGAATTCCGAATTTCCTTTTCCTTTCTTTATTTTTTGCTTCAAAACCGCGAAATGTTAATTTCGCCAGAGTATACTCTATTATTTTCATCAAACGGCGTCTATTGTTGCCTATCCTATAAGCAGACATGCCTTGCACTGCCGTTCAGCGCCTGGAAATGTAGGCCCAGTGTATCTCACCGGTGTGTGAGATAGAATTGCTATCTTTTAAGTCTAACTGGAAAACAAGCAGGAGAATTTATTCCATTTTTCATTTTTTTTAGTAATTTTTAGTCTTGTATATAATAATAATAATAATAATAATAATAATAATAATAATTAATGGATTTTTATCGAGGAAAATGGAATAACAGTGTGTGTTTTTTATTATCCAGTCCCCGTGTTTTATGTTTTGTCATTTTGTCATCTTTTCCACTGCACATATTGGCCTACTCTTACGAAAGCAGAACATGATTTCACGTGTTTGAAGATTTTCCCGCGTGCTTTACACACGGGCCTCGGTTTATAGTCTTTCCAAAGGACTTTAGCGAGAGTGGAGATCTGTTTATAACTGAAAAGGCCCCAGCATCCTACAGGGAATTTTTTTCTTCAAAATAGACATAACTCAAATTTTCGCGAAGGCTATTATAATATAACTTGGCAACATAATTGTTCATCATGGCATGCATCTCACATCAGGATAAACTACTGCACAATTTTCACATGTAACTTATGATTACTATCATTTTTTCCTTCTAAATTTACAGTTTCTATACTTTTTAAGGGGGCAGGATAATCTATGGTAGGAAATTGCCTTGTTTTTGACTGCCAGGATCGAGCCACCACGCGGCATCTGTTTGAGGGATTTTACCTGGTTTGGAGATAGGGTATGGGAAGACTAGTGGTCAGAGCACACGCTTTCAAAAGCTAAGAATAAGCAGCACAAAGCGTGGTTACCAAGTGAAAGGGAAACATTTGCGCATCATGGTTCAAAAGCAGTCTCCCAGTTCACCCAGTTTAAAAATGGGTCCCCTACCTTTTTAAAAAAGGACAGAGAAGTTAAAGCGGAGGAAAAAGAGATGGGCGCCGCCTCAATATGGGCCCCTGAGAAGCTGAAGTCCTGACGACCGCACGTCAATGACCGATGGGTTAGGACACATTACCGAAACCACTTTACATACCCTGGATTTGAAAAAAAAACACACAAAGAAGAAAATGTTGAAACAAAAAGAATCAATAAAAAATTCTTGTATTTCAAAAAAAAATATTAAGCGTTTATGTGGTTTTGTTACGTCAAGTCCCAAGGGAGTGAGATCGAGAAATCAAGCAAATGAGTAAGAGAATAAAATGAATGACTTAATCTTTTGTTTGAGGGCAAGATATAAGCACACATCATAACTTGGTTTACAGCCAACTCGCTGTCAGGGAAAATTACCAATAAAAAGTCCAATAAACAAAGATCTGAAAGGAAAATGAATCTCCCTTTAATATCAGACAATGAAATGCCTATGGAGTAGTTAGGAGAAAATAAAATAATGACAAGAAAGACAAATAACAAAGAGAGGAATGAAAGCAAATGATAGATATCTTTAACGTTGCGTCATTCAGACAGAAAGCGAAGACGACGAGTACATAGAAAAGAAGAGATGATGAGAGTAGAATGGGAGAGGGAGAGGGAAAAAAGAGAGAGAGCTATCAAATAAGAAGCAGGAAGTTACGGAAAAACACAATGGGAGAGAGAGAGAGAGAGAGAAAATGAGGAGAGAAGAGACGAGAGGGGAGGAGAGAGGGGAGAGAGAGAGACGGGAGAGAGAGAGTGAAGAGAACTCTGAAATTGTTTAATGTACATCGGCCTTAGGCCACAATACATTTTTGAGGGCAAAACTGGAAGAGGCAAAAAAATAAGTATATTTACTCAGAAACTTTGGTAGAACATTGGCACAATGCAGAGATAGAGAGGAAGAGAAGAGAGAGGGAGAGAGAGGAGAGAGAGAGTGAGAGAAAGAGAGAGAGGGGGGGTAAAGGAGGGAGAGAGAGAGACGGGGGATCGAGAGAGAGAGAGGCAGGGGGAAAAGGCAGAGACAAAGACAGAGATAGAGACAGAGAGAGTGCATATAAATCATATCACAACAATCAAATTCTATCAAATAAAAACAATTTAAAAACCATGCACAACGTTACAATTAAATATATTAAGTCACGAACTAAAAAGAAATAAACAAAAATTAATGATTAGTAAAAAACAAAACAAAACCAGACACAAAAAGCAGACAAAGAAATAAAGACTATTAAACACAGCAAACAAATTTACAACCTGAAGAAGATCATAAAATCAAACAATAATCTATTTTGAGTAGGATGTTTTGATACAAATACGGTAGGATGAATAGCAAAGATTGTTAATCCTTTTCCCTCCTCCTACCTATCCCCCTATGCCCAACTCTTCACAAAGTTGTTTGTCTGTATTCTTGGTGTTAGTCTGTCTGTCTGTTCAAATATCAGCTTTCACTCAGTGGTTCAACAGGTGCCAACCTCTAACCCACACAATCCATATTCTCCATTTTCATTTTTACCTGTCTATTCCTTTTTCTCTCTCTTTGATGTAACGTTGCAAGAAATGTCCATAACAACAATGCCGTCTGGAAACTCCGTGCTTCTGTTGTTATTGTAACATTGCCATTGACCTTTTTGGGTTGTATTGGGACTGACCTTTTGTTTGTATTGTGGGAAATGTTCCCATTCACGATGTTGTCCTAAAAGACAGAACGAGGAGAAGAATGGCTGGCGGAGCAGTAAAGAGATCGTTTTTTTCTGTTGGCAATGCTCTTTTGGCAATGTTTTTTGTTTGTTTTATGGGTTGTTTGTTTTTTGTTTTTTTTTACATATCTGTGTCTCTTTCTGTAGGAGTGATGTCATGGTTTGTTCCTCTTTGGGTAAAACTAAGACAGAGAGTTTCCAAATCAAGAAGAAGACAATCAGATAGACATCACGCAAGCACATATGCATGCATGCATGCGCGCATGCACAGACACCTCATACATACACACATGTACACACACACGCACACACACCCAAACACACGCATGCAGGCAGGCACTCTGGCACATGCGCACACTCTCAGTCTGTCTGTCTGTATATCTGTCTATGTCTGTTTGTTTGGCTGTCTGTCTGGCTGTCTCTCTGTCTGTCTCTCTCTCTCTCTCTCTCTCCTCTCTCTCTCTCTCTCTCTCTCTCTCTCTTTCTTTCTCTCTCTCTCTCTCTCACACACACACACAGCTCAAAGATTGAGTGGTAATACATACGTTTAGAAAACAGGTAGTTCTGAGTTTCATTCTTGTCCAATGCCTGAATTTTTCCTTACTAGACTGTGAGTGATGGTCTGGGTGTTAGTCTTTTACAAGAGACGGCAATCCGAACTCCTCTTTACAGCAGTCAGCAATGCACGTAAAATAACCAACAGCGAAGAGAAAGACAGTTTTCAAAGCAATATGCAGAAAATGCCTACTACCACAGGAAAACACATTTATTTGTACAAAGAAAGTATTTTAAGGTTAAAAAACTTCAAAATATGTAGGATGTTAGAATTGAACAGGTGAAGACTTAAAGTACTCAAACAGACAGACAAAAAGATCACAGAGGAATAAATCTACAGATTGACAAGCACAACAAACAAACAGTTTTCAACCTGAAGGCAATTGTGTTATTTTATAATATCAACTATTCAGTGAAACACCTCCTTACAAAGATGGAATGTGAACAGGGATGATTTTCATCCTTTTTCCTCCTTCTTCCTATCCCCGACCCCACCCTTCATTAATTTATTTGTTACTCTGCCTGTTCACTTTCTGTTTATCTATCTGTCTGCTTGTTTGTTTAATATCAGCTTTCACTCACTGATTCAACAGGTGCCACGCCCCTAGCCCACACAATCCATTTCTCCATTTTTCGTTTTTTATCTTTCCATTTTTCTCTCCTGTCTCTCTGATGTAACGTTGCAAGAAATGTCCATAACAACAATGCCGTCTGGAAACTCTGTGCTTCTGTTGTTATTGTAACATTGCGATTGTCCTTTTTGTGTTGTATTGGGATTGACCTTTTGTTTGTATTGTTGGAAATGGTCCCATTCACGATGTTGTCCCAAAAGACAGAACGAGGAGAAGAATGGCTGGCGGAGCAGTAAAGAGATCGTTTGGTTGGCAATGCTCTTTTGGCAATGTTTTTTTGTTTGTTTTATGGGTTGTTTGTTTTTTTTGTTTTCTTTTAACATATCTGTGACTCTTTCTGTAGACATGATGTCATGGTTTGTTTGGTCTTTGGAGGAAATAAGGACAGAGAGTTTTCAAATCAACAGGCAGATAAACAATCAGATAGACATGCATGCACAAAAATATGCACGCATACACGCACATGCACGCAAACACACTCGCACACAGACTAAGTCACACATAGAGACTTAGTCACACACAGACTTAGTTAAACATACACGCCCCCCCCCCCCCCCCCGCCCCCCCACACACACACAAACACACGCATGCGCGCGCGACTCCATACTTACGTGATTATTTATATGTATAAAAGTATGTGGTTGTAAGATCCATTCTCGTCTTATAATATACTTTTCCCTGATCTACTAGATTTTAGTGATTTTCAGGGTGCTAGTCTTTCGCCCAAGAAAAGAAACTTGGGTTCTGTGTACAGCACACAATAATGGACGTAAAACAACTGACGGCACAGAGAGAGAGAGAGATTGAAAGAGAGAGAGAGAGAGGGAGAGAGCTTGTCTGGCAAAGCTCTGCCAAAAATGCCAACATCACAGAAAAAACAAACTCACTTTCAAACAGGCAAACAAACAAACGTACAAACAGACAGTCATACAGACAATCTGAGAGACACAGAGAGAGCGAGACTCATTAAAAAAATAAAAAAAAAAACACAGAAGAGAAAATTCGATATCACCAGACAGGAAAAAGGAACGATGGAAAACAGCATGTGAATCGTGTGCCCTGTTCGCAATCAGCAATTACACCTATCTGCTTTCCAGCCGAAAGTTCACAAAAGCAAAGAAAGGGCAGACAAAGAAATCCCGGGTTTGTTGTTGAATTGCTGTGTTAGCTGCCGTGCAGTCAACCATACCCTTTGTTTCATTCTTATACGGTTCTTTTCAATTCAAATCTGACGGGCAACCTAGCCGAGCGGTTAAAACCGTTCGACTTCAATCCCATGGGTCCATGAAGTGTTGTGGGTTCGAATCTCTGTGGCAGAATCTGGTGAATTAAGGGTGGAGGATATGTTTCGATCTCCCTATAGTAGGGGACGGGATAGCTCAGTGGTTGGAGCACTCGCTTTCCCCCAGCCAAGTTAAGCAGCGTGGAGCGTGGTTACCAGTTGGATGGGTGACCGTTTGCGCGCCTTGGCTTCAGTACAGTTCCCCCAGTTCCCCCAGCTGTAAATGGGTACCTGCCCTCTTTAGGGTCAGGGAAGGTAAAGCAGCGAGGGAGAGGAGATGGGCAATGCCCTCAGTATGCTGGCCCTAGAGAAGTGAGGTCTCTGACGCCTCGCTCCCCTACGACCTTATAGGTTATGGGACTCCTTTACTTTTACCTTTTATAGTAGGCATTTGTCAGTCTCGTAAGACTATGGGGTTGCGCTCTAGGGGTAAATTCTCCAGAGCGCAAAGCCTGGGTAAGTATGGAGAGCAGGATCACGTCGCTGGAATGGTCCATTAGAAAGGTAATCGGCGATACATATGGTTCCAGTGCCGTTGCAAAAGTTGCAAGAACGATGCTGAGAACTTTCAGCGCAAACCTGCCAGTGTCTTAAGTACCATCGTGTATGTGTACATGCAGAAGGTGAAACTATTATGCACGTTAAAGATCCCGTAATTCATGTCAGCATTTTGTGGGTTACGGAAACCCGAACATACCCAGCATGCTTCCCTGAAGTCGGAATGTGGTTGCCTTTATGGTTGGCAAAAAACGGTTGCATACACACAATCTCTTCATAGGAGAACTGTGTAGCTTTAGCCAAAGAATGAAGAAAAAACCACCATGGTATTGTGCACACTTGTCTCTGAACATGCTTGCTTCTCTTTTGTGTGTTTGTTTGCGTGTTTTGTTTTTGTCGTTCTATTGATCTAGCCCTGAAGGTCACCAATAGTGATATTGTTTAGTATGCAACGGTTTGCAATTTCATTTCATTTATTTCATTTATACCACTTTAAGTCACGCAGATTTCTCTGCGTGAAATTCGGGCTGCTCTTCCCGGGGAGAGCACGTCGCCGCAAGAGCAGCGCCACCAATTTTTTTTCTTTTTTTCCTGTCTGCAACATTATTTGTTTCCCTATCAGAGTGGCTTTTTTCTACATAATTTTGTCAGGGACAACTTTCTTGTTGCCGTGGGTTCTTTTACGTGCGCTAAATAATTATGTGCAACACACGGGACCTCGGTTTATCGTCTCATCCGAAAGACTAGCGCCCAGACCACCACTCATGATCTAATGGATGGGGAAAAGGTTTCGGGTCCAAACGGGATACGAACCACCGCACACTTCAGACCCGGACTTTTCACTTTCTAGAGAGGCGCGTTACCTCTAGACCACCGATCCACCAATTAGGTAAGGTAGCAACCCCACCCCACCCCCCACCCCGTATTCCCCCTCCTCCGCTAGAGCTCAGTCGGGGCTGACCAATGGGGAGATGCTGCTTGTGCCGCCGCTTTTGCCCACCATGACGTAGCCGCATTCCGACTTCAGGGATGTATGTTGGACGTGTTCGTGTTTTCGTGATATACCGAACGCTGACATGATAATATCATCTTTAACGTGCATATTTAATCTTATGCATGTGCTGACAAGCAGGCAGACAAGTAGATTATGGATGTAGCTCTTTGACACGCACACACACACGCAAAACCACACACACACACCACCACACACAAAACACACACACACACACACACCACACACACCTAGGCTGACAGACAGACGGACAGACAAACAGACAGAGGGACAGACAGACAGGCAGACAGACATATATCTATACAGCCAGGCTATCAACAGTACACAGCACTTTGACCCTTTTCCTCAACTGTCTGCACGCTGAAAAGGACGATAAAAAGGTTTGACTCTCATCAATTCCTCTTTCTTAGTTCTGTTGACTTTAGAAAATGCTTCCCTTTCATAAAGTCTTGTCGCTTAAAATGAGGCCTACTCGATAAAAAGAACTGTTGATGTTAATCTTGAGATACATGTGTAAGAAGTAAACAGGTTCTTACAAAATACAAAATTGTCTACTTTATGATTTTGTTTTAAAAGTATTGATATTCATGTGTAAGAAGTAAACAGGTTCTCACACAATACAAAATTTTCTACTTTATTGATTTTCTTTTAAAAGTATGAAAAACTTTATCATAAAACTGCATGCTGACATTCAGAAGCTTTTAATCCGTTTATTGCTAAAGTATTCCTGTTGTTTTTGCATTCAGCTTTTATATTAATTCATAATGGTTCATTGTGTACTCTGGCATTTGACTAAATCTCATACCATTTAATTTATTGATAAAATAACGCAGTACTATTCAATATTTTTTTTTCATTTTTTCAATACAACTTTTATATAATTTTTCCAATCTTGTTACCAACTCTTTGTGTAGTTATTCATTGACTGATTAATGCAGTGCAAGATTAGAAATAGCATTATTGTGAAGTATCGCAACTACATTATAGGTTTACTTGTGAGAACACAGGCACATACATCTTTACCAAAGGATACATCAGTACTGACATACATGCACGAGTATTTGATCTTTGGCACACAAAATACATTAAGGACACGGACAGGTGTGCCTAGAAATCTACCTTGAAGATCGTAAAAATCTTGATCCTAAATTCACCAGGCATTTTTGAAAATCAAGCCATTGAGCTCCTTAGTTCAAAACCATGAACTGGCCCAGGCCAAAAGCTGTGTCAGTTATTGATGTCAGCTAATTGCCAAGGCCTACACTAAAATGTTGTTATGGTGTAAAATGTTGTATTGATATTACCTTCAGACATGACAAGCTCTTAACATAACAACCCGCACTCTTCTTTTAAAGGAAAAAAAATGCCCTGAAATCGTAGTATGGCTGCCTAAATGGCGAGGTACTTTAAATAGTCATACACACAAACTTCTCAGCCAGTGTACAATTTCAATCTCACAGTGATTCCCAAGTGGGATGAGTGAGTGAGAGTGCATATTCTGGGTTACCCCCAGAGTGTTAAGCTGAGGAACGCACTAAAAACAACAGCAGCAGTAGCATCAGCAGCAGCAACAACAACAGCAGCAGCAACAGCAACAACAACAACAACAACAACAACAACAACAGTAACAACAACAACCACAACGACGAAAACCAAAACACCAACTACAACAACGACAACAACAACGACAACAACAACATAACCATGACCATTAAAATCAGGTCGGTCTATTTTATTAAGCTTTAGCAGTCTCTGTGCATTGTTGATCAGAGTCTCTGCCATGTGATCTTCTATGTCTCCTTCATGTTAAAAACAAAACATAGGAGGTTTTTTGTTAGATTTTTACCCTAAATTGCCTAGAAACCCTACACTGCTCTATGGTATCATTGTGACACTTAGCGAAACATCTCCACCGCTATTGTTTCAATTACAAAAGGATTGAACCTTGAAGCACGATTGCACTATTCAACCCAGAAGGTCTTCCATGATGAGAATATAGAGAATCAAGCTGAGGATCAATTCAAAGCAAGGAGGAATGGCTGCGTTTTGTTTCCGATTGTCGCTGTCAGAGGAAACCATTATCGTTAGGAGCGAGTGAGTTCTGGTACTCTCTGAACTGGGAAATGGATTCCAAGGATTTTTGGGGGATAAAAATGACTGCTTTGTATTCTTTGTGCCTTTTTTTTCTTTTGCCGCGTACTTCCTTTGTGCCATTTTTTTACCCCGTGTGTCTCTTCTTAACTTTTGAGCCATTTAGGTTCGTGTGTCATGTATTGCATGTGTGCCATGTATTGCCTCTGTGTCATTCTTTCCCTTTCCGCCATCTATTTTCTTTGCACCATGTGTTTGCCTTGTGTTATTCATTTACAGACAAAATTGCTTACTGGATAGAATGACGAACTCTATCAGATGATCACTGAAAATGCAGGTTTGTGTTGACAATGTGGAGCACACTTGTGGGTACCTTTCTGCCGAAATCAACACAGATTTTGACACAGCTATACAGCGACCTGAGGAAGATTGTGTGGCCGACGGAGACAACCCTGCAAACCAAGCTGTACGGCCAACGAGAGGAGCTGGCAAGTCGAACTGTGGCTACTTAATTAAGTAATGGGGAAAAAACAAACAGTCGTATACGCAAAAAAAATCACCATTGGTGAAAATCGGAGCTCTGGCAAAGGAACGAAAAAAACATCAACAAATTCCATTGGTCAAAGAAAAATAATTTATGACTCAGCAATAGATGACCTTAACCAGATTCAGTTTGCCCAAGACACACACTGCCTAAACCATACAGTCAAGTGCCCCAAGTGACGCTTTAAAGTCCATTCAAGTACCATGCAGTTACAATGTTGCGATATGAATGCCTATGGGAGGGGGAAACTTGCTCTTGTCTAGTGTTTAAGAAAGGACATGGTTCTGAAACGTGCATTATAAGGAATTTGTTAAACCACGAGAAAAAAGGACGGTGGTGAGAGAGGGTTTTCTTCAATAGCCTTTGATGAAGAGAGAGAGGAAAAGAGGAGAGTAGAGAGAGAGAGAGGGGGAGGAGAGATGAGAAGGGGACAGAGGAGAGAGAGGAGAAGAGTCAGACGGACAGACAGACAAACAGGCAAACGGAGCACAGGAGAGGGAGAGACAGAGTCAAAGGTCAGAGTCAGAGAGAGAGAGAGAGAGAGAGAGAGAGAGAGACAGACGACAGACAGACAGACAGACAGACAGACAGACAGACAGACAGACAGAGACAGGAGAGACAAAGAAA
>CM054153.1:57527381-57539881 GCA_028751875.1 Rapana venosa | reverse complement strand
TTGTTCAGTGATGTGTTGTGAAGTCAAGGAACATAGAGAGACAGACAGAGACAGAGACATAGACAGATACAGAGAGAAAGACAGAGAGAAAGACGGACAGAAAGGGAGAGAAAGAGAGGAGACAGAGACAGAGAGAGAGAGAGAGAGAGAGAGAGAGGCAAGACAGACAAAGACAGACAGAGACAGAGAAAGAGATGTCGAATCAAATTCTTTTATTTCGAGGATATGAATAAGGACTCATGTGGGGGTTTGTTGTTGTGTTGTTTTTTTTACAAGGGAGAGAGAGATAGAGGGAGAACTCTGAACTTTGAACGTTGAACTCTGAAATGAATTAATGTAAATGGCCTTGGGCCACAATACACTTTGGGGCTTGGGGGTTGGAACAATGGGCTCATCCATAACATTATGCAAATGCACAACCAAGTAAAGATTTATTAAGCGAGAGGGAGAGAGGGGGGCAGACAGAGAGAGAGAGAGAAGGGATTGATAGGAAAAACGGGGAAAATCTAGCAGAGTTTCCTGAAAGTAGTGATGTTATTGATACTGGAAGATTCCCCGGCATTTCCCACTGAGGGATGATTTATTTATAGTGATGTGACCTGCCCCTCTGTAGCATGGAGAGATTGTGATAAATACACCTAGCCCGTCAACACCATTCGCCATTGATCTTCTTCTTCTTCTTCGTTGGCAAACCCTCAGCTTGCCTTTCATTGAATGATTAAAGTGGTTTGGACTTGACTTGATATGAGACAGCAGTTGTTGTCTGTCATATGAGCTAAAATGCATTGCGTGCCGTTAAGCGCTGGCAAATCGGCCTTGCGCTTTGATTCGGGTAGGAGAAACGTTATTCCTCTTAAGTCTGTTGGTAAAAAAAATTTCACCGAAAAATGGACCAAGGAGGCGAAATAGGGCAAGAAGAGGGACAGGTAAAAGAAAGAGGAGAATAAAGAGAGAGATAGAAAGTGGAATTGCTTGTATAGAGGTCCAGAAGGTGGGCTTGTTTATACTGACAAGCTGGCTCGCCCGTCCGGGGTTGGGGGAAAAGGGCGGGGGGTGGGGTCATTTATAAAGGAAAGGGTTGGGGGGAGACGAAGAAGAGACAGAGAAAACGATGGGGGAAAAACATAGAGAGCGGACTGGCCTTGGTGGAACGATTTGCTACGGGACAGCAAGAGGACCGCGAAAAGTGGAGGAAGCTGGTTGTAAAATCTTCAGTGGTGTCCCTTACAATCCACGGGACTTGGGATGGTGACGGTTGAGATGAGTTTTAACCAATTCACAATACGCAATGGATGCATTTATAGACGGGAACCTCAGTGTATAGTCTTTTCCTTTTAATCTTCACCAAGAGATCTAGTTCACCAAAGGTAAGATTTTGCATATGTCACTGTTCACCAACCATTAAAAGGTAAAGGTGTCCCATAACCTATGTGGTTGTAGGGGAGTGAGGTGTCAGAGACCTCACTTCTCTAGGGGCCAGTATATTGAGGGCGGCGCCCATCCCCTCTCCCTCGATGCTTTACCTTCCCTTGACCTAAGAGGGCAGGTATCCATTTACAGCTGGGTGAACTAGCGGACTGTACTGAAGCCAAGGCGCGCAAAGGTCACCCATCCAGAAGAACCACGTTGGTGCTGCTTAACTTTGGCTGGGAAAAGCCTGTGCTCGACCACAGATCTTAACCCGGCCCCATTCCACCAACCCTTACGGTAACGTAATGTGATTCAGAATGATTTATTATAAGTTTTTACAACTTGTACGTCATGGATTTTGCCTAAAATTGATTCGGGGGCGATAATCTCTTTAACAGAAGCTTTAGCGCTGGACCCGTGACCTTAGATACCGTTTGATTACAGTGTTCTATGTTCTAACCCGCAAAGCCACCCCTCCCTTCAGCTTCGACCTTTTGGCTAAATAGCCAGAACTCAGGGGCACTGGCCTGTTGTACAATGGGCAAAAATGGAAAACCCCAACGCCCACGTATTTTCATTTACTGGCTTTTATTTTTCATCATACATTCTTTCTTGGTCTATCGGTGTGTTTTTTTCTTTGCAAGCGCTTTGCTTTTTATGGTGGCAATTTGTTATCCTTTTATTTTTCTATTTTTGAGAATTTTCCTTTTTTGTCTCTTCTGAAAGGGTACCTGCCCTTTTCTAGGGCCAGGGAAGGTAAAGCAGCGAGGGAGAAGAGATGGACGCCGCCCTCAATATGCTGTCCCCTGGAGAAACTGAGGTCTCTGACATCTCACTCTCCAACGATTGTGTAGTTTAAGGGAAATTTTACCTTTTTCCATGTTTCACATTTTTTTTGAGCTGCTTTATCAGGATGTATGTTTGACACATATAGAAAGACACAGTGGTAAATTCGTGGTTTACAGTTTCTGGTAATACAGTGAGAAATGTAGGGTTCAAATCTTGTCCACAATCAGCATTTTCACCTTACCCAAGAAACCACGAGTGGTTGTTTGAGTTCTGATAAGACTACAGGTAATATTTTTTATACCACTTTAAGTCACGAGATTTCTCTGCATGAAGTTTGGGCTTCTCTCCCCAGGTAGAGCGCGTCGCCACAAGAGCAGCGCCACCATTTTTTGTTGTCTGCAACTGTATTTGTTTCCCTATCAGAGTGGCTTTTTAAAAAAAGAATTTTGCAAGGGATAACTCTCTTGTTGCCGTGGGTTCTTTTACGTGCGCTGAAAATGTTGTGTAACACACGGAACATCGGTTTATCGTCTAATCCGAAAGACTAGCGCCCAGACCACCACTCATGGTCTAATGGATGGGGGAAAAATTTCGGGCCCAAACGGGATTCGAACCACCGTTCTCTTCCGAGACGGACTTTTCGCTTCCTAGACAGGCGCGTTACCTCTAGACCACCGATCCACCAATGATTCACTGCCCAACGCACATAGAGAGCCCTTGAAGTAACACACGACACCGAGATGGTTTTTGACGAAGATCTCTTCAGTCACTATTGTGTGGGGAAGGTCAATATTCCCAAGGTTACAGGTTTCTTCGTCGTCGTCGCTGAACGCTCAGACAGCAACTTTTGTTGCCTGTCATGGGAATGAAAATACTTTGTGATGCCGTTAAGCGCCTGACAATTCAGGCCCTGCGCATCCGACTTCGGTGTGGGAGATGATTGTTGTCTTTAATGTCTTTCTGGGAAATAGGCGGGAGAATGGACCAAGAAGGCAGACAATAGACAAGGAGGAGACGACAGGGAAAAAAGAAGGCAGGAATAAAATTTAATGAGAGGGATAAACAAGAGGGAATTCCTAGCACAGAATTTCCAGAAGGTGGAGATGCTATTTATA
Source organism: Rapana venosa (assembly GCA_028751875.1). Taxonomy (NCBI): domain Eukaryota; kingdom Metazoa; phylum Mollusca; class Gastropoda; order Neogastropoda; family Muricidae; genus Rapana; species Rapana venosa. The sequence goes on along the minus strand of CM054153.1, from coordinate 57,536,567 downwards.
TTGACAAGTCTTTAGTCTCCCAAGGTGGAGGAGGAGGGGGAGGGGAGGGAGAGGGGGAGGCTGCTGGTTCAAATCTGGGTCTGGACAGGCAACAGCACAGCAGTAGAGGGCATCGAGAAGTCATGATGTGGATGTGGCATGATCCCTCCCATCCCTGCAGTGTCAGAATTTGCAGGCTGAAACCATTGCAAGATGGGACCGTATTCTATAAAGACCTTATGTGTCAACTTCGTCCTAGTTTTCTTTCTCTCTATTTTCAGTAAAAATACGACCATACACTCATCAACATGATGAAGATGGCGGCATGGCCTAGTGGTTAGAGCGTTGAGCTCATGATCCGATGGTCTGGGCTTGAGCCACAACAGACGGAGCGCTCGTTCAAGGGCTTTGCTCTTCTTCTTCTTCTCTTGTTCACTTTGCTCACACCGTCAGATGTGTCTTTGAAAAGTAATGGCATGTCCTTTCCAGCTCTTCTCTCGTGGGCTGTACAGCTTGGTTTGCAGGGTTATCTCTGTCAGCCACATCATCTTCCTCAGGTCGCTGTATAGCGTGCATCTCTGAAGGATGTTTTTTGTTTACCGCGGGAACATAGGGGATAAGGTTTTATTTTTATCCCTGGAGTTGACAGCAGTGCCGACTTCACTCCAGCAAATGTCCTTCGAATGAGCTATAAACAAGTTTTCCTGAAAGGAAACGCGGGATTAATTTTATACCTGCATACCTTAAACTGTTCGATTCTCGTTCAAGGGGATATTTTTCCGCTGGAGTTTAAAATCAGTGCAAACTCCACTCTCCCCAAAAGTCCTTCGGAGGAGACTATAAACCGAGGCCCCGTGTGCGAACGCACGCAGAACATCTTGCGCACACGTTAAATCCTGTTTCGCTTTTCGGAAGAGTAGGCCATTGTGTGCCGGTGGGAACAGACGACAGAATTGACAAAACCGTATACCAACGGGGACTAGATGTAAAAAAGCACATAAGTGTGTATTCTATTATCCTCGATAAAAAATAATAAAATAAATTTTAAAAATACAAAAAATAAAAGAGTAGGCCATTTCGTTCCAGCAGAAACAGTTGACAGAACTAATAATAGCACGTGCATATTGGTGTTGCATTTTACATTATTCCCGAAGTCGGAAAGCAGCTACCCTAATAAAGAACAACAACGAATGTATAGGAAGAAACACATCGTTGGTGCTCCTTGAAGCTTTAGCCGAGAAACAAACGATGTATGTATGTTTGTCCGTCGTGTCCGACGATGACCTCCAAAACAGCAGAGGAGGCAGCTGTTGTTTTGGAAACTGGGCAGAAATTTGATTATAGTGGAGATGCCTTGCCCACAGCACATCCCCACTCTCTTGGCCAAGTGGGCATAAGGACAGTCAGCGTTGGAGATGCTCTCCAAAGGCCAACCAGCCCCCAGGGCTGCAGCACATAAGGACTGTGCAAGTCAAGCCTCCTAGTCAGAGAGTCATAGTCGATCACTAAAGACTAAGCTGTAACGTGGAATTCCATGAGTGGGAAAGCCACTGGTCATACAGCCTCTCACCTTGCTGTTGCCCACAGCGTCAATGGTTTAATCAAGAACTGTGATAAAGCCCAGGCGCTGACGGCTAAACAAGCTATACAAACCAACAAAAAGCAAGGTAATATACCAAGGTAGTTTACTACGGTATTGCAGCCCACAATATTTCTGAGGACGACGCGCCTTCATTGAAAAAATGCTGTAGCAGCAATCTGGGTTCAATGGCTATCAGGTCTGCAGAATGGACCTTAGACAATACCTAGGTAGAATGAGGAGACACAACAGAACGAGTTCTGTGATTCATGCAGCTCTTTCCAAGAACACGTTTGGTGAGGGAGGCTGGTGAAGTGCAGTGTTATGGAGTGGAACAGAATGGCGTGGTGTTGTGGGGTGTTGTGTGGTGTGGGGTGTGGTGGAGGGGTGGTGTGGTGTGGTGGAGTGTGGTGTGGTGTGGTGTGGTGTGGTGTGGTGTAGTGTGGTGTGTGGTGTGGTGTGGTGTGGTGTGGTGTGGTGTGGTGGTGGGGTGTGGTGTTTGGGCTGGTGTGGTTAGTGTGGTGGGGTGGGATGGGGAGTGGTGAAGGGGGTGGATTGGAGTACAGTGGAGTGGAGTGGTGTGGAGTGGTGTGGAGTGGTAAGGAGTGGTATAAGCAAAATGGAGTGGAGTGGATTGGTGTAGAGTGTGTGTGGGGGTGGTGTAATGTGGTGCGGTCTGGTGTTGTGTTGTGTGGGGCATTGTGGGGATGGTTTGGTGTGGTGTGGAGTGGAGTAGAGTGAAATGGAGTGGGTGGAGTGGAATGTGGGGTGTGTATGGCTTGTAGGGTGTGATGTGGTGTAGTGTGGAGTGGTGTTTGGTGTGGTGCGGTTGTGGTGTTGCGTAGTGTAGCGTAGTGTAGTGTCGTGTATTGTAGTTTAATGTAGTGTAGCGTAGTGTAATGCAGTGCAATGCAGTGTTGTGTAGTGTAGTATAGTGTAGTGTAGTTTAGTATAGTGTAGTGTACTGTAGTTCAGTGCAAAGCAGTGCTGTGTGTGTAGGGGTAGTGTAGTGTAGTGTAGTGTAGTGTAGTGTAGTGTAGTGTAGTGTAGTATAGTATAGTGCAATGCATTGCAGTGTCGTGTCGTGTAGTAAGTGTAGTGTAGTGTAGTTTGGTGTAGTGTAGTGTGTGTAGTGTAGTGCGTGCAGTGTAATGTAGTGTAGTGTAGTGTTTGTGTAGTGCAGTTTAGTGTAGTGTAGTGTAGTGTGGTGTGGTGTGGTGTAGTGTAGTGTTAGTGTAGTGTAGTGTAGTGTAGTGTAGTGAAGTGTAGTGCAGTGTAATGTAGTGTAGTGTAGTGCAATGTAGTGTTACGTTATAGTAGGACTGATTTATTCCAATACTTTCACTCACTCAGGTTGTCTAAGGAGCCATTGAATCCATTAACTTTCAATTCGTTTACAAGCCAGCAGGGGGAGACAGCACTGAACGTTAGGTTAGAAATCGACCGAGACAGAATAAAATAAAACGGGAAGGAGAGAGGAGAGAGAGTGAGGGGAGAGAGAGAGAGAGAGAGAGAGAGAGAGAGAGAGGAGTGATAGTGAGAGAGGGAGGGAGGGAGAAGGAGAGAGTGATAGTGAGAGAGGGAGGGGGGAGAGAGAGAGACAGACAGACAGACAGACAAAAAAGACAGAGAAAGAACAGAGAGACAGAGACAGAGAAAGACAGAGACAGGGGGGTGGGAGAGCAGAGTTTAGAGAGAGAGATGAGAGAGAGAGAGTGAGAGAGAGAGAGAGAGACAGACAGACAGACAGACACAGAGAGGAGAGAGCGAGTGAGTGAGCGAGAGAGAGAGACAGAGAGAGAGAGACAGAGAGAGAGAGAGACGCTTTGACGCTTTGACGCTTTGACCAATTCATCGTCATTGCCCAATGTGGCCTATTAACAAGGGGGATTACACGTGACTTTCTTTTGTACATACAAATAAATACAAGAAAAGTTACGTGATGCATTTAACGTAACGAAAAGACAACAGCTCTCAAGACATGGATACGACTCTAAACTCCAGCGTAAACTCAGCTTCAAACTGAACACAAAAGTCGACAGAGACAGAGACAGACAGACAGACAGACATACAGACAGACAGACATACAGACAGACAGACGGACAAAGAGAGAGAGGTAGACAGATAGACAGTGGGGACACAGAGACAGACAGACAGAAAACAGAGGGACAGAGACAGGAGACGGGGATACAGCGAACGAGACAGAGCAAGACAGGAGCAGAGAGACAGAGCAGATAGAGACAGAAAACACAGACAGGGACAGAGAGATACAGCGAGACAGAGACAGAGGCAAGACAGGAGAGAGAGACAGAGCAGAGATAGAGAGACAGGACACAACAGGGACAGAGAGACAGAGCAGAGATAGAGAGACAGAGACACAGACAGGGAAGAGAACAGAGGCAGAGAAAAGAGAGACAGAGACACAAGACAGGGACAGAGAGACAGAGGCAGAGATAGAGAGACAGAAACAGACAGGGACAGAGAGACAGAGGCAGAGATAGAGAGACTAGACAAAAGACAGGGACAGAGGAGACAGAGGCAGAGATAGAGGAAGAGGGAAAAGACAGAGACACAGAGACACAAAGAGACGGAGGAGAAACAAGAGAGAGAGAGAAAGATAGAGAGACAGAGGAGACAGAGAGAAAAAGGATGGTGATGATGCTGATGGTGGAATGATGAGATGAGGAAGATGAGGAAAGGAGGAGGAGGAGGAGGGAGAAGGGGGAGGAGGGGAGGAGGTAAGTGAATGATAGGCCCACATGGGAAATAACTCCCTGACATGCCAGACCCAGCTGGTGAAAAATTTCCTGGCAGGCGCAAACACCGTGTTTTCTTTTAAGAATGCTCCTTAGCTCGGCATGACAAATAAACGGTGCCTATTCGTCCCTCTTCCTAGCCACCTCTCCTCTTCTCTTCTCCTTCTTCTTCTTCTCCGTTATTTTGCTTCTCTTTTTTATACGTAGGTGTTTTTCTCCGTTTCCGCCTCTGTCTTGGTTGTGTGTCTGTCTGTGGACTGTCTGTCTGACTGTCTATGTGTATGTGTGTCTATGTGTGTGTCTGTCTGTCTTTGTCTCTCTTCCCCTGTTTATGTTTCTCTCTCTCTCTCTCTCTTCTCTCTCTCTCTCCCCTCTCTCTCTTTTCTACCTCTCTCTCTCTCTTTTTTATGTGTTTGTGTCTGTCTGTACGTCTGTCTGTCTGTTTGTCTGTCTGCCTCTGTCTCTCTCTCTCGCTCTCTCTCTTTCTCTGTGTTTGTGTCCGTCTGCCTGTCTGTCTGTGTCTTTGTTAAGTATCTAGGGGTCATTATTGACAACACAATATGCAAAAATTCATCACCCAGACCTGCCAGTCCTGCTACTATCTATTACGGCGTGTTAAGTCAATTCGAAAGTAGCTGTCCACAGATGCATCATCCAAACTTGTTAGTCTCTCATTCTTTCACGTCTGCACTATTGCAACTCTCTGTTGGCTGGTCTGCCAGCATCATCAATCCCATCCCTTCAACGTATACAAAACTCTGCAGCTCGACTAATCCTCAGAAAGAAACAAATCTGAGCATATTAACCCCCTCTTGCAATCTCTCCACTGGCTCTCTGTGCCACAGAGAGTAAACTATAAGATCAGTACCCTCTGTTACAAATGTCTCCACAAAACAGCACCCGCCTACCTCTGTGAATGTCTTCACTTGTACACTCCTCGTTCTCTCCGCTCTGCTGCAGATATCTTGTGCTTACGAATACCTAGATTCAACCAATCCACCATCCGCCGTCGCTCTTTCTCAATTTCTCGTCCATTGATGTGGAATGATCTCCCTTTTCTCTCTCCGCCAAAGCCTTCTTATGACACTTTTAAATCAAGTTCAAGCATATTTATTTCAAACCTAAGATTTTTCCTCTCCTGCTTCATCTCATAGTTTTTCCCTGCCCTTTAACAGCCAAGATTATATTGCCCTGCCAGGGTGTGTGACCTCGGGTGTTGTGTGTGTGTGTGTGTGTGTGTGTGTGTGTGTGTGTGTGTGTGTGTGTGTGTGTGCGCGCGCGCGTGGGTGCACTTCAGGCTTGATGGAACTATTACTTGTTACTGGTTTGTATGACTGTGTAAGAATGAGTTGAGTGCAAGCGCTTTGATTTGTCTCTGCAAGATATAGCGCTTTATAAATTCCATTTACTATTATTATTATTATTATTATTATTATTATTATTATTATTATTATTATTGTCTGTGTCTTTGTCTGTCTGTGTCTGTGTCTGTCTGTCTGTTCATCTGTCTGTCTGTCCAGTAAATGGATCTTGCTTGAGTATCTGACAACTAAATCGATCTTAGTCATGTGTCTGATAGTTAAATCGGTCCTTTGAAAATACCTGACAGTTAAATGGATCTCGCTAGACCTTACGTTACTAGAATGTCTGACGGTTTAATGGATCTTACTACAGTATCTGGCACTTGAATTGACCTTACTAGAATGTCTGACTGTTAAATGGATCTTGCTAGTGTTGCCGACAGTTAAATGGATCTTCTTAACCTGTCGGACAGTTAATGGATCTTACAACTGTTTCCAACAGTTAAATGGACCTTGCTAAACTGTCTGACAGTGAAATGGATCTTGCTAATTTGTCTGACAGTGAAATGGATCTTGTTAACCTGTCTGACACTTAAAAATATATTACTAAAGTGTCTGACAGTTAATTGATCTTGCTAGAATGACCGACAATTAAATGGATCTTCTTTGTGTACATGCTAGTTTCAGGCTTTTGTTTACAAATTATGGAACGCAAGATCATTTCATCCCTGCTCCCTCGTAGGAATGTTAAGGCCTTAACAGTATACATAGCATCCCCACGTTGTGGAAATCCTGTACTAGGAATTGCTCTGTCTTATCTCTGCATTGTTCCTCTTCATCTCTGCTTTGCTCCGTGTTCTTCCTGTCACCTCCTTCTTGTTTATTATTTGCCTTATTTTTCCATTCTCTTTCCTTTTTTTACCAGAAAGGCTTAAAAATATAACAAATTTGTCCCACGCTGAAGTCAGATGTGCTGGGTCTGACTTGTCAGGCGCTTAACGGCAGCGCAACGTAGTTTAGCTACTATGACAGACAGCAATACTCGCTGCCTCAACCTTCCAAGAAGAAGAACCTCTATAGAAATGTCATATGAAACGTAATGGCGAACTTTAAGGGGACTATAAAACAAATTCTTATAGGTTGATATGTTTCAATATACATAAGAAAGGATATAAGCTTGAATGCAGTAAAATATTTAGCAGTTTTCCTCACATTTCCATCCACCGTGATATTCCATCCCAAAAATGTTTTGAATCATCGTCATTAGGAAGATGAAGTTTTTATAAACCAGTTGGTTTATTTTTGCCCATTTCAACAGGTTTACTTTTCTCTATCTGATCTCTTTCTCTTTCAGTTGATTGATGCAATCTGTCAAAAATCTGGGACAAATGGATATAGAAAAAATAACCTATATTACTTCCCATTATCTTCGTATAATCGATGTTAGTATACACGTCAATAGGTAAAGATAATGCAATACATACACTAAAGTATGAATTTCTGATATAAAAAAACGTAATAAAGGGTACCAAACGAGGTCTGCTTGTTTATTTTGTTCTCTCTGTCTCTCTCTGTCCCTCTCTCTGTATATGTGTGTGTGCGTATGCGTGTGTGCGCACGTGTGTGTGTTTGTGCGCGCGCGTGCATACGACAGATCGCATGCGCATGCATATGCATGTGAATGTATGTGTGTGATCGAGTGCATGTGCATCTTTGCGCGCTCGCACAAACGCTTGCGCGTGTGTGTTTGCGCCTGCGTCCACATAATAAAGTATTTTTATTTCTATTTGCTAACGTTTCTTTTTACTTCATACAGATTTACTGAAAGTCGAAAGATGTTAGGACAGTGTCCGTAATGTGGAATCTTCCCCCGAAGGGATGCCGGGGGCCTATCAGTATAAATAGCATCCCCACATTCTGGAAATTCTGTGCTAGAAATTTCCTCTTTTCTATCCCACTCTTTGTTTCTGCCTTGTTCCTTTTCTTCCTGTCACCTCCTTCTTGTCTATTTTCTGCCTTCTTGGTCCATTCTCCTGCCTCTTTTCCCAGAAAGAACTTAAAAGGTAACTATTCTCTCTTGTGCCGAAGTCGGATGCGCTGGGCCTGACTTGTCTGGCGCTTAACGGCAGCGTGACGCATTTTCGCTCATATAACAGACAATAGTTGTTGTCTGAGCGTTCGACGAAAAAGAAGAATGTGGAATCTTTCTGTGTAGAATACGTGTTTATTTGTGCACAAATCAATGGCCTTTGTTTCACCAGCAGCTGGGTCCACTGTAGCCGTTCTTCCTCCTGATGCTGATGGATAGCAGAGAGATTTCTTGTTTCTCTGTCTGTCTGTCTGTCTGTCTGTCTGTCTGTCTGTCTGTCTGTTTCTCTCTCTTTCTCTCTCTCTCTCTCTGCCTCTGTCTCTGTCTGTCTCTGTATATGTGTTTGTATGAGTGAGTGTGAGTGAGTGAGTGAGAGAGAGAGAGAGAGAGAGAGAGAGAGAGAGAGAGAGAGAGAGAGAGAGAGAGAGAGAGAGAGAGAGAGAGAGAAAGATTTGGTGTACACTCGCAAATATGTGTGAGTGTGTGTGTGTGTTTGCGTGTTATTATTTTCAAAATTTCTTTTATTTATTCTTTTATATCGAGGATAATGGAATAAGCACGTATGTGCTTTTTTACATCCAGTCACCGTGTGTATGCGGTTTTGTAAATTTTTTCATCCGTTCCCACCGGCACACAATGGCCTACTCTTACGAAAAGCGGAACAGGGTTTGACGTGTGCGCAAGATGTTATGTGAGTGAATTTGTGTGTGTGTGTGTTTGTGTGTGTGTGTGTCTTTGTGTTTGTATGTGTCTATCTGACTGTCTGTCTGTTTGTCAGTTTGACAGGCAGCTGCGTGTATGTTTGTTTCTCTGCCTCATCCTTTGTCAAGTGAGTGCTTATTCATTATCTTTCCAATAAGGAAACGAAATCAAACCTCTCCCCTTGTCTCTTCCTGTGTCTGCCTCTGTCTGTTTATTTATTTATCTATTTTATTATTTATTTGTTTATTCATTTATTTATTCTCATATGTCGAGGATAATGGAATAAGCACCGTGTGTTTTTTTCAGCCAGTATGTATGCAGTTTTGTAAATAATGCCTTCCGTTCCCATCGGCACACAAAGGCCTACTCTTCCGAAAAGCGGAACGGGTTTTAATGTGTGCGCAAGATGTTTTGCGCGCGTCGCACACGGGGCCTCGGTTTATAGTCTCACCCAAAAGAATTTTGGGGAGAGTGGAGTCTGCACCAATGTTAACTCCAGACGAAAAATCTCTTGAACGAGATTCGAGCCCGGGTCAGCAGATCACGAATACATCACTGTAACCACCAGGCTATTCCGTCCCTTGTCTGTGTGTCTGTTTCTGTCTTTTGCGCGGTCTCTCTGTCTCTGTATCTTCTTCTCTCTCTTTCTTTTTCTCCCTCTCTCTATCTTTCTCTCTGTGTTTCTGTTTGTCTATGTGTCCGTTTCTCTGTCCATATATGTATCTCTGTCGCTCACTATGTCTCTCTGTCTCTATGTCTCTGTCTCTCTGTCTCTCTGTT
>CM054153.1:57517270-57521881 GCA_028751875.1 Rapana venosa | reverse complement strand
ATTTCGGCGTTCTTTTCGGAGGTTCTAAATTGCACCAACATTCAACATACATTATTCAGATCTTTACGGTAGCGCAAAAATGCATGCCAGGGGGAATGCTGCTGTTATCCATACATCAAACTATATTACACATGACACGTTTACAAAAAAAATAGAATGTGCTTTAACAGCTTTGTAAGATGTTACTTACGCATGTGCACTGGCCTCCGAAAAGCAGAGGGCCGCTGGGAGTGGAGGAAGCTGGTTGCAAAATCTTCAGTGGTGCGGATTTTGAACAGTTTTGTATTTTATTTTATTCCCAGGATGTTGAATAATCAGGTATAACGTAGTATTTATTCGTGAATGATCTTGAGAAAAAATAAAAGATCAAATTGTTGGTATTGAACAGTGTTTTATCATAGATAAATGTGCCAGAGTATGTGTGCACAGGCAGTCTTGAGCCAGATCTGGCATGATAAAGACTAAGATGAAGAAAAAAATAGATAAAAGAATAAAGAATGAAGAGAGAAAGGGGACAACAATACACAGAGAACAAGGAAGAAAAAAAGAAATTAAAGATAGAGAGACCAAGATATAGACAGAGGGGAGAAGAGAGAGAAGAGAGGGAGGGGAGAGAGAGAGAGAAAGAGAGGGGAAGAGAGAGAGAAGAGAGAAGAGAGAGAGAGAAAAGAAGAGAGAGAGAGAAAGTCAAAGAAGAAAAAAAATGTATCAAACTAACACATAAACAAAAAAGCATAAGAATTCAAAACAGTTATCAAGAATGTTTTTAACAGTAAACGATTATAAAGGCATAGCCTTTCTACATAATTTTTAAATGAAACAAAATAATCGATATTGAAAGCAAAAGACCGACACTCTCGTTCAAAATACACCACAGTATAATTATACACATACGAGCCTCATAGCCAAATAAGTCAACACTCTTTGTTCTGTTATTCTTTTTTAAGAGAATAATAGAATAAGCACGAATGTGCTATTTTTACTTCCAGTCCCCATGAGTATGCAGTTGTGTAAATTTTTGCATCTTTCCCATCGGCACACAAAGGCCTAATCTTACGGAAAGTGGAGCTGGTTTTAAATGTGCAATACATCAAGCACCGTAAAGAAAAAACAAACCCTTATATATCATCTCAGGTTTACGAACACAAATTTAACATGATTGATAGTTCCAATAACGCCCACACAAATAGGTACTGCAAGTTGCCACATATATACACACAAGGCATTATCCAATAATGAAAGAATGATGTTGCAAATTATATCGTTTCACCTTTGTCACAGATAATGATTATGCTCTACGAGAAGACAGCTGCCATGACAACGGGGCATGACTGGATTCTGTCCATATACACTCTGAAGACAGCATGTTTCTTTCTTAAGGTCGTTTCTGTTTTTCTCGTCAATTTTGTCAGTACATGGCTTGTGCGCTCCAGTTATTTGTCTTAGTTAACATGCCACACTTGTATTGATAACGTTATACGCGCATACTGATGTAAAGTGTGCATTACACATGTTCACTGTAAAGTTAAAGGTACCCCCATAGCCTATGTGGTCGTTGGGGAACCACATGTCAGAGACCTCAGCTTCACCAAGGGGCCAGCATATTGAGGGCGGCGCCCATCTCCTCTCCCTCGCTGCTTTACCTTCCCTGACCCTAAAGAGGCAGATGCGCATCCGGGACAGCTAAGGGACTGTACTGAAGCCAAGGCGCGCAAACCGTCACCCTAACACTTGGTATCCCCACGCTCAACGCTGCTTAACCTCAGCTTGGGGAAAGCGAGTGCTCTGACCACTGAGCTATCCCGTCTCCCATGCTGTAAAAGCTGCACCCAAAAAAGACTGAAGTGTAAAAAAAGAGCTGTAAACTTGACAAACTCGTATCTAACCATAAACTACTTATTTTTGCTGCCTATAATCCAGTTTAATATGTGAGTCTTTTTGCACAGTGCAGCGTGTGGGTGGTTGTCACCTAATCTGGTTTGTTGGACGTAATCTCATTTGCTGGTGTGGTGCTCTTCATTGAACTGAATTGGCTGAAGAAGTGACCGTGTTCACATCGATAACACGCAGGAGAAGGACGAGGAAGAGGACTAGAAGAGGGAGAGGAACGAAAAGAAGAACAAAGAACATTGAGGGGTGCAAGGACGAGGAGGAAAACATGGAGAAGAGACAGTAAACATGTAGGAATCAGAACAGAAGAAGAAGAAGAAGAAGAAGAAGAAGAAGAAGAAGAAGAAGAAGAAGAAGAAGAAGAAGAAGAAGAAGAAGAAGAAGAAGAAGAAGAAGAAGAAGAAAAACAACAACAACGACAACAACAAAAACGAGGAGGAAGAGACGGACGAAGAAAAGGAGAAGGAGAAGGAGGAGGAAAAAGTGGGAGCACAAACAAGAAATCAGAGTGTGGAGAAAGTTCAAGTAGTAACTAGCTGACCTTGTTAACGCCATCTGAAAATAAACAATTATGCAGCTTACCTTTGCTCTCTTGACTAGAAAACCCCAACAGAATTGGAAATAAGAAGAATAGTGACTGCTAGCGAGGAAAGAGAAGTATTGGAGTTGGTATGTACAGTAATATAAACTTCGGAACCAGGGGAAAGAAGCAATTACAGCAAGAGGGCAATGTGCAAAAGGTCTGTACAGCGGCAGTTATTAAGTTAGAACCACGCCACGTCGAGTCTTACTGGTTTGTGACAACTTAAGATGAACATTTTCGATGGTACACATTCATAGGATGTAGTAACCAGATTTACAACAAATAACAAAAACAAATGGGAAGGAGCAAGATTGATACGCACACCACACTAATCTAATAGCCGCCGAACAGAAAACAAATGAGCGTTGCTGCTATTTATCTGGATTCACCTCTAACACAGAGGTAGTGCATGAGAAGAGACGGGGAAGAAACAGAGTTGTACATGGAACCTTCCAAACGTAATCTGTCACAGAGGTTGTTCCTGCTTTTTCTCATAGTCAAAGCATTGATCGTTTTCTCTGTAAATTCGGGGTGCATGGGTTGTACACTTGGGTAGCTGCGGTTGGTTAATTTGACTGACTGATGGTGTAAAGACTGGTGTTAATTCTTTTTGTGGAGGCCTGCATTTTACAACAGTACTGTAAAAGCTGCAAGCTCGGCTTACAGTTGCGTTATACAGAAGTGGTCTTTTCCCTCTTCGTCTCACTTTGTCAGTTCTTTGGTAACAGGGTAGTGTGGCAGTGGTCCTATGATTCCCTTTCTTGGGGAGATGATTAAGTTCAACGAGTCACCGTAGTGAGCTATCGTGTTAAGTGGAAAGAAAGAAGATGAAAAATAAGAAAAACATTTGGAGGAGAAACAGGAGGAGGACAAGGAAGAGTAATTGCGAATAAGAATTGCGAAGACGAATTGCGAAGAAAAATTGCAAGGAAGAATTGTGAAGAAGACATGTGAAGGAGAAGAATTTCGAAGAGAATGAATTTCGAAGAAGAAGAATTTTGAAGAGGAAGAAGAATTGCGAAGAGGAACTGCGAAGAATAAGGAGAAGAATGCACTCGTGATCTACTGACTAGGGTTAGGATCCTTTTCAAGGGGATTTCCGCAGCCCCTCCTACCCCTGCAGTCAATGCTAGAGCTGACTTCACTCTCCCCAACAAGTTCTTCAGATAAGACTACAAACTGACGTCCAATGTGCAAACTTACCCAGAAAATCTTGCACACATGCTGAAACCTGTTTCATTTTTCAATTTTCAATTTTACAAAATTCGTTGTTTGTGCTAAATATATTCTGAGAAGCTCAACACCTGAAAACTTTGCTTCAGAAGAAATGAAAATGAGGTCTGAAACAGATTTTCCCCAAAGAGCCCGACATATAACCTCTTTAATGACAATAAGTACCTATACATCAGATCTTTCAGAGCGTTCTGAAATTTTAACATCTGATGTAGACTCACAAAGAGCAGTTTCAGTCTGTCCTGTTTGGGAAATGAAGCAAGCTCACTTTGATGTAGATTATATTAACATGAAAAAGAATGAGAATCCAAATATCATGGCAGTTAATGTTCATTCACATATAGAACATAATTACTCTCATTATCTTAAAATTTATACAGATGGCTCTCTTTTAGACAATCATCAAGCAGGTTCAGCATTCGTCATACCAACACTAAAAGTAGAAAAGTCATATTATGTTGGTAAAAATCGATCTGTTTTTACAGCTGAACTTATTGCTATTCTCATGGCTTTGAATTTTATTTTAGATCATCCATACTGTTTTTTTCACATATTACTTTGTGTGGATTCAAAATCAGTTTTATATGCCTTTAAGTCAATAACTTATAAGCAATCTCCTAAACTTATACTAAATATCAAATACTTTATAAATCTTCTGTGCTTAAGAGGAATTCATGTTTCCTTTTGCTGGATTCCTTCACATATAGGATTATTTTCTAATGAGTGGGATGATCGGGATGCAAAGAAAGGTGCACGTAATGACAAGGGGTCTACAGTACTGCATGTCCCTCTATCCATTGCAGAGGGTTATCAGTTGTTAGAAGAAGCTTCCTTAAACAAATTCATAGAAAAGCATCGGCAAATCAAGCGGCTTTCACATTCAACTCCGAGTGGAAAGAACGTAA
>CM054153.1:57507270-57512270 GCA_028751875.1 Rapana venosa | reverse complement strand
TCTCTCTCTCTCTCTCTTCTCTCTCTCTCTCTCTCTCTCTCTCTCTCTCTCCATCTCTCTCCGTCAGCTATGTCTGTCTGTCTGTCTCCCCCCCCCTCTCTCTCTCTCAAAAAAGATCATTTTTACTTTGAAGCAGAGGAAGAGAAAGAAGCATGAGAAGAAAGAGGAAAGATAGCACGAAAGAAACCACAACCAGCAACAACAACAACAACAACAACAATACCCTTTACATTTTCATCAGCAGCAGCTGCACAGAAAAACAAAAACACAACAATGACATAAACAGCAGCAGCAGCAGCAGCAGCACCACCACCACCACCACCGTCACCACCACCATTAACAACAACAACAACAACGACAACGACAGTAGTAAGCAACAACAAAAACAACAAATAACAGCAACAATGACAGTTAAAGTGTGTTCAGAGTAAATGGCTAAATTACCTTTTCCCCTAAGATCCTAAAACATCTTTCAGCTTTACAGATGTGGCCTCCCCACCCACAAAAGGACAGCGTACAAGACAAAAAAAAGAGTTTGAAAAATGTTTCATTTTCTGGACACAGAACCTTGAAGGGATCGATGTGCGTACAGTCAGCAGTGACAACTTAGCAGTCAGCACTGTGAGAAAGAAACAGTAGGTAGGAAAGTGCAAGTGTTAAAACTGTGTACAGAAGTTTGTGTTTACATGGACACTGGTACCGCTTCATGCATGCTGATTTCATTGCTGTGGGATTCTTCTTTCGTGGGATTTGGCTTTTTTCTCTCAATCTTAAGAGGTAAACAGGTTTGGCATGGACATTTTAAAGACCTGTTGGTGTGCTATGCTCTTTTTCAATTACTTACTTTTGAATCTCATTACTGCAACGCTATTGGTCATTATACTTTCATTAAGATGAGAGAAACTAAACTGTATCATTTTACTCTCCTCTCTCTCTTCTCATCTCTCTCTCTCTCTCTCTCTCTCTCTCTCTCTCCCTCTCTCTTTCTCTCTGTCAACTCTGTCTGTCTTTCCATCTCTTTGTCTCTTTGTCTCTCTCTCTTTCTCTCTTTCCCTCTCTCTTTCCCCCAACCCCTCTCTCTCTCTCTCTCTCTCTCTCTCTCTCTCTCTCTCTCTCTCTCTCTCTCTCTCTTCTCTCTCTCTCTCTCTCCTCTCTCTCTCAATAAAGATTATTTTGACTTGAGGAAGGTGAAGAGAAAGAGAAAGAGAAGAAAGGGAACAGAAGCACCAAAGAAACCGCAGCAGCGGCAACAACACAACAACAACAACAACAAACAGCAACAACAACAAAACCCTCCCCAGTTTCATCAGCAGCAGCTGCAATAAAATAAAAACAAGAAAAACAACAATAGCAACAATGACAAAAGCAGCACCACAAACCACCACCACTTTTACCACCACCATTACCAATAACAACAACAAGACCTTCTACAGTTTCATCAGCGCAACTGCAACAAAAAACAACAACAACAACAATGACATCACAGCACCAGCAGCACCACCACCACCTTTACCACCACTTTACCACCACCACACCACACCACCACCATGCACCTTTACCACCACCACCACCTTTACCACCACCATTAACACAACAACAAAAACAACAGTACAGCATGCAGCAGCAACAACAACAACAACAGTGACATCAACAGCAGCGCAGAAGCACCACCACCACAATCCCCACCATTAAATACAACAACACCAGTAGCGGCAACAACAAAAACAACAACAACAGCAACAGTGAAAGGAAAGTGTGTTACAGTAAATGGCTAAATTACCTTTTCCCCCGAGATCCTAAAACGATCTTTCAGCTTTACAGCTGTCCTCCCACCCCCCCAAAAAGGGCAGCGTACAAGACAAAAAAGAGTGTTTTGAAAAATGTTTTTCACCTTCTGGACACAGAGACTTGAAAGGATCGATGTGCGCGTACAGACAGCAGCGAAAACCTAGCAGTCAGCACTGTGAGAGGAAAGTGTAGTAAGGGGGTGCGAGTTGTTAAAACTGTGTACAGAAGTTGACTGTTACATGGACCATGGTACCAGCTTCCTGTACGCTGATTTCATTGCTGTGGGGATTCTTCTTTAGTGGGGAGATTTCACTTTTTCCTCATTGTTAGGATGTAAACAGGTGGAACAAGTAACATGCGTCACTTTTGCTATGTCAGCAGATGCTGGTTAATGCTTCTCTTTGGGGTTTAGTTTTTTCCCCATGTCCCTCATCTAGAGCACCAAGGTTCATCAATGGTGAGATTTTGCACATACGACTGTTTCCTTTTTTTAAACCAACCATGGAAGTAGTAGCATTTCACTTCGTGGATGTATTCTGAGTATATTCGTGTTTCTATAACCCCCCAAACGCTGATTTGAGTAGCAGGGTGACCGTTTGCGCGCTTTGGCTTTAGTACAGTCCCCCAGTTCACCCAGCTGTAAATGGGTACCTGCCTTCTTTGGAGTCAGGGAAGGTAAAGCAGCGAGGGAGAGGAGATGGGCGCGGCCCTCAATATGCTGGACCCTGGAGAAGTTGAGGTCTCTGACGCCTTGCTCCCCTACGACCTTATAGGTTATGGGACACCTTTACATGCGTATCTACACAAAGGGATTTAAGGCACTGGCAGGTCTGCACTTGAAATTGACCTGGGAGATCGTAAAATCCCCACATTTAAGTCACTAGACGCAGCCGAGATTCGAACCCACGGCTTCATAGGCTCATAATCTGCCAGAACGATGGCAGAACCAAAAGTTTGTAGAAAATACACGCTGAGAGTGTTGATGATGAAGGTGAAAATAACAGAGAGAGAGAGAAAAGAGAGAGAGAGAGAGAGAGAGAGAGAGAGAGAGAGAGAGAGAGAGAGAGAGAGAAGAGAGAGAGAGAGAGAGGAGAGAGAGAGGGAGAGAGAGAAGAGAAAGGAAAGAGGGAGAGAGAGGAGAGAGAGAGAGAGAAGGAGAGAGGGGGAGAAGGAAAGAGGGAGAGAGAGAGGGAGAGAGAGAGAGAGAGAGAGAGAGATGAGAAGAGAGAGAGAGAGAGAGAGAGAGAGAGAAGAGAGGAGAGAGAGAGAGAGAAATGAAAGAGGAAGAGAGAGAGAGGAGGTGAGAGAGAGACAATGACAATGACAATGACAAATTCTTTTATTTCGAGGATAATGAATAAACACTCATGTGCTTTTTTTACATCAGTCCCCGCCCGTAGGGATACATTTAATAATAACCCAACACTTATACAGTATCAAGTAGAAACATGGGGAAATAACCCTTTTCAAAACAGCCCCCCCCCCCCCACCAACAACCGCCCCCGCCCCCCCCCCCCCCCCCGAAAGCAAACTAATAACAGAAAACTCTAAAAACATCCACCCACCCCCCACCACCCAAAAAAACCCACCCACAATAAAAACAAACAAACAAACAAACAAAGAGAGAAAGAGAGAAGGAGAGAGGGATATAGAGAGAGAGGAGAGTAAAGAGAGAGAGATAGGGAGACAGGAGAATGGAGAGAGAGAGATAGAGAGGGAGAGAGGGAGAGAGAGAGAGAAGAGTGGAGAGAGAGAGAGGGAGAGAGGGAGAGAGAGAGAAAGAGAGAGAGAGAAGGAAAGAGGGAGAGAGAGAGAGAGGAGAGAGAGAGAGAGAAAGGGAGAGATCGAGAGAGAGAGAGAGGGAAAGAGAGAGAGGTAGAGAGAGAGAGAAAGGGAGTGAGACAGAAAGAGAGAGAGAGAGAGAGAGAGAGAGAGAGAGAGAGAGAGAGAGAAGAGAGAGAGAGAGAGAGAGAGAGAGAGAGAGAGAAAGGAGAGGGGAGAGAGAGAGAGCTGCATACACACATACCCTCTCCTCCCCTCCTCTTGTTCTTACACACACACACACACACACACACACACATATATGCAAGCACACACACGCATCATACACACACAAACACACACACACACACGCATCATACACACATATACACACACGCATGCACAGACGCACATACACACACACGCGCGCGCGCGCGCGCGTACACCCACACACACACTCCCTCACTTCCTCTCTCTCCACCCCACCCCCCAACACAGACCCCCCCCTCCCCCATCTTTTACCCCTAATCCCACCTCCACTCCATAATGACCCATTTGCGTGTCGTTTTAGAAGATGAAAAGGTGTTGTAAATCCCCCTTACTCCCAGACAACTTTCTCACGCACGCTCCACCATCATCCCCACCATCCACTACCACATTATCATCCTCATCATCACCACCACATCACATATCACCTTCACATTGAACACGGGGACGGGATAGCTCAGTGGTCGGAGCACTCGCTTTCCCCCAGCCAAGTTAAGCAGCGTCGAGCGTGGTTACCAGTTGGATGGGTGACCGTTTGCGCGCCTTGGCTTCAGTACAGTTCCCCCAGTTCACCCAGCTGTAAATGGGTACCTGCCCTCTTTAGGGTCAGGGAAGGTAAAGCAGCGAGGGAGAGGAGATGGGCGCCGCCCTCAATATGCTGGCCCTAGAGAAGTGAGGTCTCTGACGCCTTGCTCCCCTACGACCTTATAGGTTATGGGACTCCTTTACCTTTACCTTTTTTCCTACATTGAACACGCACATCCCCGACTTCCTCGGCATATCAGTATAAATAGCATTCCCATCTTCAGGTAATTCTATGCTAGGAATTCCCTCTTTTCTATTCTTTCCTTTTATTTCTACGTCGTTCTTTTTTCGTCATGTCCACTTCCTTGCTGTCCATTTTATGTTTCTCCCGTGAGGATGCCAATAATCTGTCAGTATTAATGTCATCCCACTCTTTCGGAAAATCTGCGCTAGGAGTTCCTTCTTACTATCCCTCTGTTTTTGCCTTGTCTTCCTGTGAAATCCTTCTTGTCAAATGTCTGCCCTCTAGGTCCATTTTTCCACTTTTTGTTTCCCAAGAAGGCGAAAAATAATAATTCTCTCTCAGGCCCAAGTTGGGTGCGCTAAAGAAAGGGATACTCACTGACAGTGGAAAGAGTTTAAACAGACAAGAGAACGCA
>CM054153.1:57474770-57502270 GCA_028751875.1 Rapana venosa | reverse complement strand
TTGTTTATGGTTTAAGATAACGCGTGGCTGTTAGTGTTGATGTCAGACATAATTCATGTGCTATTATCGATAATGCATTAGTTTTGATGTTAGATATAATTCATGTGCTATTATCGATAATGCATCGAATCGTGATCTAAAGTGAATACTTATCATTGCAGATCCCTTTGGTGACCACAGATCTTAAGACAAAGGGTTGATAGGGGCTTTTTTCGTGTCGATATAGTTTAGTAACACTGACTTTGTGTTTTTTTGGCAGGCGGAGTTCCTCTAAAACCGCCAAGTGGTCTGATGTTACACTATATTTTTTAAGCATGAAGATAGCTTTTACTGTTCCCACGGCCCTGCACTAGATTGAAAGACACGTTTGTCAACTTTTAGTTGTGTTAATAGATAAAATGTACAAATTTAAACATTTTGCATACGTAACATCAGGCACAGCACAGGATGTTCCTTAGTACAAGTTATAAATGGGAGTATTGTTATCCCTAACCCAAAGGAAATTTTCCAGGAATTGAAAAAAAATAACGATATAGTTACAATATGTGGTCAGAATTTTTCAAAAATGTTTGGCAGTCAATGTACTTAACTATTTTCTCAAAATTAAGCAAAATGTATGACTTCAATATATTTTTCCTTCAATGACTATTATAATCAATAAAGGTTATCACCAAACATTTTGCCAAAGTCCATTGAACTGTCTCAGATAAGCAGACATAAACAAAAAATAGCCCCTCCAACACTTAAGTCCCACTCCTCAGCCTTGCAATTTTGTAATACTGTTTTTTTGCAATTTTGTAATACTGTCTTTTTCCAATTTTGTAATACTGTCTGTTTGCAATTTTGTAATACTGTCTTTTTGCAATTTTGTAATACGGTCTTTTTGCAATTTTGTAATACTCTCTGTTCATTTTTTCTTTTTTCGATCTTTCACTACATCCAACATACAGAAGCAAGTATGCTAGCAGACAGCCCACAAATTTCTGACATTCCAAATCCCTCCCTTTCCATTGGGAAAGCAGACAGACAGACAGGCAGAGGGTGTGAAAGTGAAAGGTGGATTGGCGTTTGAACGTTTCACACCTGTAGATAAGACCCCAGGATATGCCTTGTCTGAGGATAATTATGTCTGCCAGCTTTTCAACAGATGACATAAGGATGTCTGACTGACTTTCCCTGTGTCTGTTTGTCTGTGTGTGTGTCTGTAAGTCTGTCTCTGTCTCTCTCCATTTGTCAAAAGAATAATGTGTCATTATCTTTTCTTAAAAAATCACAAATAATCTTAGAAGGCACCTGCATCTACCTGTTAGAACCTAACACACACACACACACACACACACACACACACAAACCCTCTGACACACACACACACACACACACACACACCTCTGTCTCCCTCTCTTTAAAAAAATCACAGCACTGTTAGAACCTAACACACATGCCTCTCTCTCTCTCTCTCTCTCTCTCACCTCTCTCTCTCTCTCTCTCTCTCTCTCATCTCTCTCTCTCCTCACTCTCTCTCTCTCTCTCTCTCTCTCTCTCTCTCTCTCTGACTGTATCATTATCGCTCTCAGTCTGTCTGTCTGTCTCTGCCTCAAGATGCTCCTTTATTTCCCTTTTTTCTCTTATCTTTCCTTATTTTCCAGAATATTCAACACACAGAAGAAGGTATGCTAGCAGACAGCCCGCAAGTTTCTGACAGCCCAAAGCCTTCACTCATCCACAGAGAAAGCAGACAGACAGACAGACAGACAGACAGAGGGTGTGAAAGTGAAAGGTGGATTAGCGTTTGAACGTTTCACACCTTCAGATAAGATCCCAGGTCATGGCTTGTCTGAGGATATGTCTGTCTGATTTTTAAACAGATGGGGGAGGGGGAATTGTGTGTGTGTGGTGTTTGAAAATGTGTGTGCGCGTGTGTGTGTGTGGTGTTTGTCTCCCGGTGAAATTGTTTACACCCCTTATGAAGTTTCGTTTTAAGCTGTCCAATTTCCTATCGAGGTTGGACTTGCCAAAAATATCCCAAGGGGGAAGAAAAAAAATATGTTAAAAAATTCAATATGTTTTTTTTGGGGGTGGTTTCCCATTTTGTCTTTTAATGCCCCCACTTAAAAACATTTACGACAAGTTTTATTCCCGACATTTTTTTCAACCCTGTCCATTTTAAAAATCGTGAGGCTAATAAAATTGAAAAATTCCAAATTTTTTCCCTGTCGCTTTTAAAAATTTTAAGTTTTGCGGGTATTTTTAAAATTTAAAAATTTTGTTTTTTCAAAAAGGAAGATTTGTTTTTAAAAAGGAAATGGAAATACTTAAAAATATATTGAGTTTTTTAAAAGTTTGTTTTTTTATCCCGATGAACTCTTGTTTTTTCAGTTATTTTATTTATTATATTATTTTTGGTTGAAATTGCTTTTTGGTTTATTCCCCTTTTTTCAATTTTTTTTAAAAACCCCCATCCCCAAAAGGGGTGAAAGGAACAAAATTCTTGAATCTTGTGTGTGTGTGCGTGTGAAACAATTGTGAAAAACCTGCCCCTGTCAAACCTGTGGTTTCCGTCCCTCTGTCTTTTGCCCCTGTGTGTTTTTTTCTCTCTCTCTCTTCCCCTTCTCTCCCCTCTCTCTCTCCTTTTCCCTTTTTGCCCCCCCTCCTCCCCCCATCTTTTCCCCTAACCTCTCTCTCTCTCTCCCTCTCTCTCCCCTTCTCTCTCTCTCTCTCCCCCCTTACTTTCTTTTCCCCCTCTTTCTTTTCTCTCTCCTCTCTCTTCCCTTCAAAACAAAAAATTTACGGGATTCCTCTTTTTCTTTTTCCTTTTTTGGTCTCTGTATGTGCCTTGTTTTTAATTTTATGCTTGGATACTGTTAGTCTCTCTTGCCCTTGTCCTGTCCCTCTGCTCTTTTCCTCTCTCTCTTCTTTTCTCTCTCTCTCTCTTCTCTGTCTTCCCCCCCAACCCTTTTGGTCCCTCACTCTCTCTGTTTTGGTCTGCTCTCTGCTTTTTAGGGTCTTTTCCTCTCATGTTTCTGTCCCCGACTTGTTATTCTTGCTTCTTTTCATCTATCTTCAAACCGGGCGTGCAAAAAATAAACAGAGAAAAAATTGTGTGCAGAGGGGGAAGTGAGGAAAGGTTTTAGAAGGTGAGAGGGGGGAAAGGGGGGGGGGAAAAAAGAGAGTGAAAGGAAAGGTGGCGAAAAAATTTTAACGGGAGCAGAGCGGTGGGTAAAAAGGGAAAAGGTGGAGATGAAAGCTCAAAGGGAAGAGACTGTTACACTACGGGAATAAGGGAAAGATTGAGGAATGTCGAGAAAGTGAAGTGTCCCCATTTTCAGAGTGCATGAGAAAAGTGCACTGTTTAGGACCCCTGCTGTATTTACGGGAAATGTTAAACAAAGATGTTTTTTGTTTTAAATGTGTTGTACACTTTCGGACTGATTAAAGCTTGAAAAAACTGTGGCCCGATAAAGGGAAATATTTAAAATAAGAAAAGGTAGGTAAAGGAGTCCAAAAACCCTATAAGGTGTGGGGAAAAGCGATGCGCCCAGGCCTCACTTTTTCTAGGGCCAAAAATTGGGGGCGGCGCCCACTCCTCCCCCTCCTGTTTTAAAACCTTTCCCCTGACCCTAAGAGGGGGGCCCCATTTACAGTGGGTAAAAGGGGGGAACTTTGGGGAACCCAAGGGGGAAAATGGTCACCCACCCAAACTGGTACCCCGCGCGAGTGTTTAAAATTGGGGGGGGGAAAAGCGAGTCCCCTCCGCCATGAGTACCCCGTTCCCTGTATATCCTGAATTAGAACAATAAATATGGAACCCCTGTCAGAAGATTTTTTTGGGAGTTTTAAATTTAATTATTTTTTCTTTGATTTTTTTTTTTGTGCCCAAAAGCCCCCCCCACGCCCCCTTGAATGGCTTTTGAGGGTTATCACAATAAACTGTTGTCATTTTTTTTTTGTTTTTTACTCTGTCCCTCACTCCCCTTTTCCCCCTGCTTCTCATATCCTTTTCTTCCCCCCCACCCCCCCCCCCCCTCTTTTCTCTCGTTTCCTCTCCTTCCTCTCCCTTCTCTTTTCATCTCTTCTCTCCCCTCTTTTTGGCCCTCCCTCTCCAGCTCTCTTCCCCCAAAGTTTTCCTTATTGCAAATTTCTTTTTTACTTTTTTTTTCTTCTCTTTTTTTTTTCCTTATTGGGTTTTTTTTTTTTTTTTTTTGGGGTTTTTTTTTCTGTTTTGCGTTTTTTTTCCCTTCCCTTCAATTTCCCTTTTTTGTCTTTTACTTTTAAAATTTTTTTTATTCTTCCTTTTTTTTTTTTCTCTTTTTTTCCCTTTTCTTGTGGGTTTCGCCCTTTTTCCCTTCTTTCCCTTCTTTTTTTTGACATTTTTTTTTTTTTTCTTGTTTTGGGAAAGTTGGCTTTTTTTTGGGGTTTTTCTTTGTTTCTTTTTCTTTTTTGTGTTCTGTTTTGGGAAATTCTTTCTGTGTAAAATTTTTTCCCTTTACGTTTTGGTTCAGAAATTCCCCTTCTTTTGAAATTTAAATTTTTTTTTTCCTTTTCCCGCAAATTTTTGTCACCCAAATTTTTTTTAAAAGGGTTCCTTTTTGGGTATTTTGGGGGTTCCTTTTTTTGGGTTTCTTTTTTGGTTTGTTTTGTTTGTAGCGCGTGTCTGTTTTAAATTTTTTTTTAAATTGTAGTAAGGCAAAAAGAAAATGAGGGCCAAAAAGAATGTAAAAGTGCATATAAAAAGTACACCACCCAAAACCCCAAAACACCATAACACAAACGCACCCCACACAAACATACCCACGGCGAGATGCACCCCAAAAACCAAACCGAAACGCAACACCCCGCACGACACACACGCGCGCAAACAAAATTATATATATATATATATATAAAAGAAGAGAAAGAGAGGGGAAAAGGAGAGAGAGAGGAGAGAGATAGAGAGAGGCAGAGACAGAGAAACAGAGAGACAAGGAAAGAGAGACAGAGAGAAATACCCCCCGAATGACAGAGATGAGACACAGAAACAGAGAGAAAAAAAGACAGAGAGAAATACAACAGAATGACGAGATTTGGAACAGAGAGAGAGGGGGGAAAGGGGGGGGAAAAGCAGAAACAGCGGGGGACAAAACAAAAACCAGGGGCCCAAGACAGACAACAAAACAGAAGACAGACTGGGGGAAAAAAGAAAAAAAGGGGAGAAGAGACGGAGTGTAAAAAACAAACAGGCGGGGATGGCTTCCAAACAGAAACCCGACAGAAAAGATGCCAATTTTTCAGTGCTTTTTTTTTCAAGCGTTGAAGTTTTTTTGAAGTTGACAATGAAAAGAACGGGAGAGTTGGTGTTGGGGGAAAGGAGAGAGAGAAAAGAGAGAGGAGAGAGAGAGAGAGAGAGAGAGGGAGAAGGAGAGAGGAGGGGAGAGAGAGAGAAAGAAATACACCCTACACGCGCGGGTCCCGCGGCAAATAAAACCAACAAAAAACCCCACCCCACCAAATACAATACACATAAAACGCGGGGAGCGCGTACAAAACACCCAACACCCCCAAAACCCCACACACACCCCCAACCCACCCAACAAAAATACACACACAACAAACAAAAACCCCCACGGCGCCAAACACCACACATCTTTTTTAAGTAAATTTTTTCCTTTTTTTTTTTTTTTTGTGAGGGGGGATAAAAAAATGTGTAACTTTTTAATTTTATTATAATGTGAAACTTGTCTTGTTTTTCACACATACACATACCCTAAACCCCCCTACACAAATTTTCACAACTATGACAGCGCGGGGCACACCCCAAACACATTTTTATCTTCCTTCTGTTCTGTCTTTGTCTTTTTTCCCTCTCTTTCTTTTTCCCTTGATTTTTTTTGTATCTGTTATCTGTGGTTGTGTGTCTCTCTGTGTTTCTTTGTTTTTGGATTCTTTTTGCGTTCTGTATTCTCTGTTTCGTAAACTGTTCTGTAGTGTCTCCTGTTGTCTGTCTTCTCTTTTCTTCTCCCCTCTTCTTTCTTCCCCCTCACTCTCTTCTTCCCCTCTCTCTCTTTTCTTTTTCTTTTTTCTTCTTTCTTTGCCCTTTTCTCTTCTTCTTCTTTTTTTCTTCTTTTCTTCTTCTTTTTTCTTTTCTTCTTCTTCTTCTTCTTTTTTCTTTCTTTTCTTCTTCTTTTCCTTCTTTTTTTCTCTTCTTCTTCTTTTTTCTTCTTTTCTTCTTCTTCTTCTTGTTTTCTTTTTCTTTTCTTCTTCTTTTTTCTCTTTTCTGCTCGGCTTTGCTTTGCTCTGCTTTTTTCTAAGGATTGCTGACAGAAAAATGCCTATTTTTTATTTCTTTTTTTTCCCAATCGCTAGAACTTCATGAAAAAAAACCAAAACTTAATATTAGATTTAAAAACAGTTATTCTACACTACAACACTCGAAAAATTTAATTTTCCCTTTTTCCCCTTTTAAAACGTAGCAGTGATTGTTAAAAACTTTTGAGATTTAAACCCTTTCTTCCTCCTTTAGGTGTAAGGGATGTAAAAATATTCCAAATGAACATTTCCCGGGGAAAATAGTACGCGATCCCTTTCATCCCCAGAGAAACTTTAATTGGTCATTTTTGGTTTTTTGATCAGTTTTCCCGGGGAAAAAAGGGGTGCAGGGGGGCTATGGGTTCCCAGAAAAAAACCCTTTGTTAGTGCTTGCGTTGGGTGTGAAGCTGGGGTGTGTGTTTGTGGTGTGTGTGTGTGGTGTGTGTTTTGTGAGGGGGGTGTTTTGTGTGTTTTGTGAGTTTTTTTGTTTTGGGTGTGAGTGTGTGGTTTGTGTGTGTGTGTGTGTTTGGTGGGGAAGGGGGGGGGGGCGGTGTGGGGTGTGGAAGTGGTTGTGTGTTTTTGGGGGTTTTGGGGGGGGGTATTGGTGTGTGTGTGTGTGGTGGGGGGAGGGGTAGTGGATGTAGTGGTTGGTGGGGGTTTTTCTGGCTGTTTTTCCGTCTGTCTGCGGTCTGCCCTGTCTTTGATCTTTGTGTGGCTAAAAAAAATTCAAGTGAAAAATGATTAAAAATGTACAATGTTGATTAGGGGACAACCCTTTTCCCTGAAAGAGACTTTTAAAACCCCCTTAGTTTGTTGCAGAAATGCAGGGGGCAAGTGGGGTTTAAATTGTACTTGCAAAAAAAAACACAACCCAAAAAAAAATTTAAAAAACCCTTTGTCTGTTCAATATAAATTTTCAGATATTTTTTGTTTTACTGTTTTAATATTTGTCAATTTTATTAATTAAACATTTTCCCCTCCCCCCACACACACACACCACAACACACACCACACACACACACAACAAAACACAACCTTATAAAAGAAATTTTCTCCCCCAAACACAGAAAATTTTTCCCTTTAAAAATGTTCACACTGCCACATCCACAATTAAACAAAAAAATAAAAAAAACCCCCAAAACTTAAACTTCACACGTCTACCCCCCCCCGGGGAAATTGGAAATCAACATCAAATTAGGTTTTGGGAAAGTGGGGTATCAACATAGCGGGGCGGTTGCCCTTTAAATTTTCGGATCAGTTTTACCCCAAGCGATTTTTTTTTTTCTTTTTCCCTTATTGTACCCTAAAGGAGTGGATAGCTTTTCGGCAAACACTTGCTTTTTCCCCAAAATAAAAATTATAAAAACAGCTTTTTTAGTAGTAAAAACGTGCGCGCTCACCTACACAACACACAAAAAAAACCAAAGCACAAACGCACCCCCCACCCCCTCACACACACCACACACACACACACCCACACACCCAACCCTGGGGGGGGGGTGGGGGAAGGGGGGGGGCCCGGGGTAGCCTTGGGTTTTTTAAATTAATTTCGCACACAATCTGACGACCCGGGGTTTGAATTTCCCCTTCAAAGGGGGGATTTTCCCCCGGAATTTAAATCGTGCTGACTCCACTTTTCCCCAAAATCTTTCGGGTGAGACTTTTAAAAGGGGGCAGTGTTCAAAAGCGATAACTTTGGGGGCACAATGTTTAAAACCCGGTTTTCCCCTTTTGGGAATAGTTTTTTAATTTTGGGGGGTGGGAACAAAATGACAGAATGTACAAAAAAAATACACACGGGGGCTTTGGTGTAAAAAAAAACATAAGTGTTTTTTATCATCCCTTTATATAAAAGGAAAAAAAAATAAATTAAAATGAAAATCAAAAAATTAAAATAGCTCACATCCACCCACCCCCCCCCCCCCCCCCAACCCCCCCCCCCCCACATACACAATTGCCCAAAAACAGTTTCTTTCATTTAAACCAAAGGCAGAAAGTCAAAAAGAAGCCCCCCTTAACCCCAACCAAACGAGGGATTTTTAAAGCCAGTGCCACACAGGACACAGGGTAAGTAGGGCCATTCTTCTAATTTAAACCCCTTTAAGTGCAAACCGACCCCCCTCTCTCTTTTCTTTTCCCCCTTTCCTCTCCCCTCCCCCTCTTTCTCTCTCTCTTTTCCTCCTCTCTCTTCTTTTTCTTTTCCCCCCCACCCACAAGTACATTTCCTTTACAAACACTTTGAAATTTAAACCCCGTTCAGGGGATGCCTCGTTAAAAAGGGGGGGGGGTAGCCTAGTGAATAAAAATTTCGCTCGCAATCTGACGACCCCTTTTGAAATTTCCCCTTGAACCCCCTTTAGGACGTTCGCAAAAACATCTTTTGAACCAACGTTAATTTCCCGTTCCCCCATTTTGAAAAGTAGGCAAATTTTTTGCCCGGGGGGGGGAACAGAAAGACTTAAATTTTCGAAACACGGGGGTAGATGTTTAAAAAGCACATGTGTTATTCCCTTATCCCCGAAATAAAGAAAATGAAAAAAAGAAAAACAATTTTCCTTTTCACCGTCTTTGGGAAATTTAAAGCTTTTGACATTTATTTGTTATATCCCCACGACAGTTTGACTTGACCCGACTTCTTTTTCTTCAACGTTGATTCCCCTTGGGGGAGTTTGAGGGTCACTGCAAGGGGTTGTGTTTTAAAGGGAGTGGGGTTTTGTCAAATTTTAAAATTTGCCCCACCGACACTATCCGACTTTTTGAGCAGGGTCTGGGGAAAAAAAGTTCCTAAAAAAATAAAAGAATTTGTTGGAAAAAGTGCAAGAATGGAAACCCGGGTTAGGCATTAAAAAAAAAACACCAAGAGATTTGAGAGAAGGGGGGGGTGGGGGAAAGAGAAGACCCAAGAAGGGCAGAAAAAGGAAAAGACAGACAGAAGAGAGAAGAGAGAGAAAAGTGGTGTGTTTAAGAAGAAAAAAATCAGAAAAAAAAGTGGGTAATAAAAAGGGAAAACGCTTTGAAAAACAGAGTTTTCCAGAATTTCAGGGTGTATTTATGCGAAGAGTAGGGATTTCCCCGGGTAAAAGGATTGTCTCCCCTCCAAAAAAGTCTGCAGCCCTTCAGATATTTGTGACGTTTATTGGAAACCCCGAGCCCACCCCCCCCTAAACAACCCAAAAAGGGCAGAAAGGGGAAAAAAAAGAGGGAAAAAAGGTGGGAGATTTGTGTTTTCCCCCACTGCCCTAAATTTCCAAAACCCCCTTCGAAACCCAAAATAAGTTCCGAAGTCGGAGAACTGCTACCCCTTTATGGTGGATTTAAAATGGTCGTTACGGAAAAACCCCCACCATTGGTGAAAACCCTTTGGGAAATCCAGCCCAGGAACGAAAAAAAAAAAAAGAAGGTTTGCATTCAAACCCCCTCACATTTTTATAAACAAATTGGCCCCGGGACCTGCTCAAAAAAGCAACTTAAAACCCATTAACTGGTTCTTGTTTAACCAAAAAAGTCCCAAAAGGGGTTTCCGTTTGGTTTTAAAAAGGCCCACAAGAGACACAGTCCCCCCCACACCCAGGGCCCCTCATTCCAATTTTTTGCAAACCTTTCCTTCCTATTCCCCATGTTTTGAAACTAAAAAAACAAAGGGTGTATTAGCCAAGTGAAGAAAAAAAACGTTTTTCCCTCCCAAAAGGTTCTAAAGTAATTTGTTTCCCTTTTTCACTGAGAAACTCAGTTTTTAGCATTATTGTTTTTCTATCCTGTGAGCGAAAAAAAACGTTGCATTTGTTTTAGCCCTGACAATCAGGTTTTTTTAAATTCCCCCTTTTTTTTGGGGCCCTTTTTTTTTTTCCCGGGGGGAATGTTTTTAAATCCCTTTTGGAGAAAAGGCAGGAGGAATTTGGGGCCAAAAAGGGGGAAAATGGGCAAAAAGAGGTGACCGGAAGGGAAAACGGAAAAAAAACAGAAACAAAAAGGAGACGGGAAAAAGGGGGGAATTTCATAGCACAGAAAATTTCCAGAAGGTGGGGGTGCCTTTTTACTTTTAAAATTTCCTTGCACCTTACAGGGGGGAAAAAAGAATTTTTAAAGTGAGACCCTTTTCAAGACCAAACCCCTAAACCCGCCATTTCATTCTTTTGGGGTGCCCATTTATTGTCCCCTCTGTTAGAGATTAAACAAATACCTAACAAATAGACATAGGAAAAATGTCACGCATGGAGACGCCTTCAGTACTGGGGTTAGAATTCCCAAAACATAAACTTCTTGCGAACACTTCTTAACGGGAAATAGCCTTTCCCTTTGCTTCACCCTGTTTTACTTAAGGGGGTCATTTCCCGTGGGTAAATGGGTCTCATGACGATAATAATGCATGATTTAAAACTGATGGATTATATTTACTAAAAAAGGAGCCCGGCTTAAAAGGGATAAAATGGAAATTTTTATATCAAAAAACAAAAAGCCCTCTAAAACCCCCGCGATGACGCATTTTGGTTGAGCCCTTTTTGACAAAATGACATATAGATGTTTTTAGCCCAAGGGAAAAAGGGGTAGGGATTATTTTAACTCCCGCCCCCTTTTTTACCTAAAAAAACGATTTGGGTTGGTTCCCCTTGTGAAGGTTGGGGATCACGGGTTCGAGTTCATGATTTTTTCAAATTTGATTTTTGGATTTTTAAATTTCCTTTAAATAAACAGTAAGTTGTCTGAACTGAGGGAAAAAAAGAAAATAACCCAAAAAAATTTTATAGGGGAAAAAAAAGACAATATCGTAACAAACAGCCCTTTTTTTCTCCCCAAAAATAAAGGGACATAAAATAAAAAAAAACTCCCCAAAGGAAAAATACCCCCTCAAAATCTAAAATTAAAAAACCGTTTGTTTAAAAATGTTCAAAAGGGCACCGGGGAAACCGTATGGCTGTCAGCCGTGTCCCGCAACTTATTTTCCCATCCGCCGGGGAAGGGAACCCCCCTTTTAAAATAAATTTTAGTCCCCCCATACGCCCCCAATCAGATGAAGATGAAGCCCTGAAAGAATTTTAAAGACCACTTTCAAGAAGGGCTGAATCAAACACCCAAAAAAAGACAACCTCGTTGTGCCAAAGGGGACTGGAACGCCCAAAGGTTTGGGGGAAGATGCATGGGAAAAACCCGGGAGGCGTTTGTGGGCCCCCATTGTAAAAAAAATCAAAAGAAAGAGGCTTGAGACTCCCGGTTTTTCCAGTAACAAACCCCCTCCAGCTAGTGAATACACTTGGCCCCCACAAAAAATCCACAAAAGGGCATGGCATAGCCCAAAAGGAGAAACCACAACCCCAAAAGATTTTCCCCTTTTGGGGAAAAACGGGTTTTAGTTAAACGTTAAACATCGAAAAGGGCAAAGAAGTTTTCCAGGACAGACATTTTGGGGGTGATCATGATCTTGTTTATGATGACTTTCCCACTCGCTAAAAAAAATACCAAAGCCCGGGAAAAAACATAGGATCAAATTGACCCCGAGAAGTGAAGGACCCCGAGGTAATTTGAAAATTTTTTAAGCAAGGATAGGGTGGAAAGTTTGCGGGACTTTACGTGATAGACTCAGAATGATACACTGACGAATATTTTCAAAACCGCAATGGGTGAAACCCGAAAAAGAGCTTCTTTGGCAAAACGCCGACCGTCAAAAAACCATGGGGCACACCTAACATCCTACAAAATAGCGACAAGGCGTTTGAGAGTTGAAGAAAAAGAAAAAAGAAAAAAAAAAAAAGGCAGAACCAAAATATGGGCGTCAACAAAAGAATCAAAGGAAAGTCCCTGAGGGGGGGCAAAAGAGAAAAGGGTCGGTGAAACAAACCAAAAATTAAAAAGAACCCCAAGAAAAGCAATAGCAAAAAAATAACAGTGGTTTAAAGATGATAGCCGAAAACCCCGGGGAAAAGGTTTAAAAAACCAAACAAAAAAGGGAAGTGTTCACTGAAAAGGGCCAGGGGTTAAATTTTAACAAAATGGAAGAAAATGCTCCCCCGTATAAAATTTAAAACCCCAGGGGATCCGAAATCCCTTTAAAGTACCCCAAAAACCAAAAAAAAACAGAAGTACCCTAACCCCCGAGAAGAAGTTTGGGAAAAAGCCTCAGGGTGCTGAAAAAGGGAAAAAAGGAGGGGCTGAAAATTCCCGCTGAGTTTGGGCCCAAAAGGGGGGGGAAAACCATGATCCCGCGCCCTACCCAAAAATCTGCAAAAAGATTGGCAGACAGGAAAATGGCCTAACCATGGCGCGCGTCCTCAAAAAAACCCCCCCCCCCGAAAGGAAAAAACAAACCCAAAGGGCCCTTTAAATTAACCCCACAAACAGCCCCATATGTCAAACCCAAACAAGGGCATGCTGCGATAAAAAAGAATAGGGCCGAAGCCCCAAACAAGACCCTATTGCTGGGGGAAAAAAGCAGGGTTTTCCCAGCCGGGGCAGCACAACAGAAAGATATTCAACCCAGAATACTATGTGGAAACGGTACCTTCCAAAAACCCAAAAAAGATATACCCTAAATTTACGATTTTAAGAAGGCAAAATTTAAGGGTGGGAAAGCCGCTTTGGGGCCAACCCGAAATTTTCAGATCAATGCAAACCCGATCCAAATCACAAAAAGCTGCAGGGAGGGCCCCCATGCAGTGTCCCACAACAAAAACATTGGAGTGGTTTCGAACAAAAGTGGAGTAAGGCCGGGGTGTCCCTTTTCAAACCCCCCTTTTCAAAATTCCTTTAAGGGAAACATGGTGAGGGAAATGGAAAAATCATGAAAAGGGCATCAGAAATTTGGGGGCAGAACCCATTTACAAACCTTTCCCCTTTGCAGATGACAATTTAGGAATACAATCAGAAAAAGGTTGCCCCCTAAAAAAAAAAAAAACACTTGGGGAAAAGGGCCCCCCCAAAAATACGGATGGGGAAAAAAGTGCAGAGAAGGGCCCCAAACTGATTCTAAAAAAACAAAACCCTTTGGAAATGATATCAGGGTTAAAGACCAGAAGCTGGAAACAGTTCAAAGTTCAAGTCCTGGGAGCCATTGTTTCCGACCAGGGACTCCAAACCCGAAGTAATGCAGGCCTGCACCCGACAATAACAACTTTTTTTCAAAACTTTTAAAAACCATCTGGGGAGAATAAAAAAAAATCTCACTTATCTCCAAGATTCAGAAATAATGCGTCCCCTTTTATAAACCCTATTTCTGTAATTCCTGTGAATCATGGACCCGACTGCAGTTTTGGAGGGAGATTTCAGGAGTGGGATGAGAAAAATTTCGGGGACTCCTTGGCAACTCCTACAAAGAAAACCCCATAAGCAACGAAAGCGGGGGCATACAGAATCCAGCAAACCCTTTGGGCCCCCATGAGGGCTTCTAAAAGATTTGGAAAAAACCCTAAACCCAAAATGGAAAGGGGGAGCCAAAAAATCCCCAAAGGGAAATTACAAAGGGCAGTTTTGCAAGGGACGTCCAAAAGGGGGAAAGAAAAAGGCGCCAAGGAAAATCTGGGAGGGTAACCTCATGAAAGGAAAGGGCCCAGAAAATCAAAAAAAACCCCGAGAAAGGCAGAACAGAGAGAAGTATGGAGGGGGCCCCCTTGCGAGTCTTTTTAGGGCCCCCACGGTCGTCAGACTACGGGGCAGATAGGGGATTTGATTTGATTGTAAAGAAAGGTCCACTAAATTACCCCAACAAATTAAAATAAAAGAGTGTAGACCCTTTTTTGGGGGCAAAAATTGTCAGTCGTCGGGAAACACTTGCTTTCCCCCCGCCGGGTTTAAACAGCAACGGGGTGGAAAAACTTTGAAAGGGGGGGACCATTTTCGCGCCCTTTGGGTTAGTAAAAAGTCCCCAGATTCAACCCCGCTGTAAATGGGTACCCGCCCCTTTAGGGGGAGGGAAATTTTAAAACAGCGAGGGGAGGAGATGGGCGCGGGCCCCCAATATGCTGGCCCCCAAGAAATTTAGGTCTTGCGCCTCGTTTTCCCCCATGGGCCCTTATAGTTTTTTGGGAAACACCGCCTTTCCTTTAACTTTTTTTCCCAAAAATTTAAAAACATTTGCCTGCTTGGCGTACTTACGCGTTTTCACACATACGCACCCCGTTGCGCGCGCAAACACACCATGGTAAAATTTAAAAATATTAAAATTTTTCACAAGTGTAAAGGGGGCAGCCCAAAAGATGGTTGTTGCACTGCAAAAAAACCTTGTGTGTGTGTGTGTGTGTGGTTTTGGTGTGTGTGGTGTGAGGAGAGAGAGAAAAGGAGAGAGAGGGGAGAGAAAGAGAGAAGGAGAGAGAGAGAAACAGAGACAGACAGAGAGAGCCCGAGACAGACAAAAAGAAAGAAAAAACACAGAAGACAACACACAGTCCCAAAAGTTAGACAGCCCGAGCCTAGGAAAGACAGAAAACAAAAAAGAAAAGGGGGGGCAGAGAAGAGAGACAGCGAGAAAACAAAAACAGAGAAAAAGAGACCCTAGAGGATACAGAGAAGAGAAGAAACAGAGAGAGATAGAGGCAAAGACACAGACCGACAGAAGACAGACAGACAGAAAAAGCAGACAGAGGCGAACAGAGAGACAAAGACCCAGGAAAAAGAGTGAAGGAGGTTCACATTTGTTTTGTTTTGTTTTTTTCTTATGTTATCACAAAACCAGTGCGTAAAACATACATTCCCCTCAAGTGAATGGATGTGGTGTTATTTGTTTTTTTCAGGAAAAATGGGCCCCATCGGTTGTTGTACCCACAAACCCCAATTCCATCAGTTACTTACACAGACACGTTTCCCAACGCACGAAATCAATCGCTGGAAAAAACCCTTTGGGGAGGGTTTATAAATTTTTTTGCCCCCAGGGTTCGGCAAAACAGAAGCCCAAACTTTAACAAAATAAGATTTAGTGAAAAAATTTTTGGGGGAGAAGTCTCTTTTTTTAAAAGGGCCTGAAATTTTTAAGTTGAAAAAGGTTTTACCCCTTATTTTTTTTTTAACAAAACAAAAACCACCAAAAAAAAATAAACAGAACCTCACTTTCAGAGCTGGTACATTTTAAAACAATCTATCGAAATCTATGTTTAATTTTTTTTCATTTCCCCGTAAATGTCAACAGGCAATTTTTTGTAACAAAAAGGAAGTTTCCTGAAAAAGTCGGGGGTAATTTTAGTAAAAAAAAAAAAACCCCAAAAAGGGGAATATCCTTAAATTTTTCGACGCCTTTCAAACACAAAGGGGGAATATTCCTGATAATGCCAGGTGTGATTCCAGTACACAAAGGGGCAATATTCCTGATCATGCCAGGTAGTGTCATTTCAGTACACAAAGGTGCATCATTCCTGATAATGTCAGGTGTCATTTCAGTACACAAAGGGGCAACGATCTTGATGCAGGTGCCATTTCAGTACACAAAGGGGCAATATTCCTGATAATGCTAGGTGTCATTTCAGTACACAAAGGGGCAATATTCCTGATAATGCTAGGTGTCATTTCAGTACACAAAGGGGCAATATTCTTGATAATGCCAGGTGTCATTTCAGTACACAAATGGGCAACGATCTTGATGCAGGTGTCATTTCAGTACACAAAGGGCAACATTCCTGATAACGTCAGGTGTCATTTCAGTACACAAAGGGGCAATATTTCTAACAATGTCAGGTGTCATTTCAGTACACACAGGGGCAATATTTCTGACAATGTCAGGTGTCATTTCAGTACACAAAGGGGCAATATTTCTGACAATGTCAGGTGCCATATCAGTACACAAAGGGGCAATACTCCTGTGAACATCAAGTGTCAATACAGTACACACGGGAGCATTAATCTTGTGAATGCTGGGTGTCAGTTCAGTACACACAGGGGCAGCATACCTGTAAGTGTCAGGGTGATAGTGTAGGACATAAAGGGAGCAATATTCCTGGCAATGCCATTTGGCGTTTTCTGATTACACAAAGGGACAATCTATCAAGCGTTAAGCACTGCGTGCATGAGATTTAACAGTAACTCATAGATACAGTTACTTCACTAGTGAAGCAACTGGACGAAATATCCTCACGATACGGCATGGAAATCAGCGCCGAGAAAACCAAGCTCATGTCAAACAGTGCCCAGCCAATCACCACCAAGATCACTCTCAGCGGAAAAGAACTGGAGACAGTTGACCATTTCAAGTACCTTGGAGCCATCATAAGTGAGGAAGGATCGAAGACCGAAATCCTAGCAAGAGCGGCATAAACAGCAGCAGCAATGGCAAGACTGAAGACCATATGGAGAGACGGAAACATCCCTCTCGGAACCAAGGTAAAGTTACTAAACGCGCTAGTCATCTCAATCTTGCTTTACGCATGTGAGGCATGGCCACTGAACGCAGACCTACAAAGGAGGATCCAAGCAGTAGAAATGAGATGCCTCAGAAGGCTCCTTGGCATCTCATACAAGGACCATGTCACCAACAATGAAGTCCGCAGAAAGATCACTCAACAAGTGCGGGACTATGAAGACCTACTGACCACGGTGAAAAAGAGGAAACTCAGATGGTATGGGCACGTAACACGCTCAGAAGGACTTGCAAAGACCATCCTGCAAGGTACAGTCCAGGGGAAGAGAAGACGGGGCAGACAGAGGAGAAAGTGCGCCGACGACATCCGTGATTGGACAGGGAAGGACTTCAGTGTCACCCAGGCACTCGCCCACGACCGCGCTAAGTGGAGCCAGCTGGTCCACCGTTCGTCCACCATGCAGCGCCCCTACGACCCTGGCGGGTTACGGGACCAGTGAACAGTGAACATAGATACAGTATCCAATCATGTCTTATTATAGACAGACGGGTGAACTCTCTCCATCTCTCTCTCTGTCTCTCTCTCTCTCTCTCTCTCTCTCTCTCTCTCTCTCTCTCTCTCTCTCTCTCTCTCTCACTCTCTCTCTCTCTCTCTTTCTCTCTCTCTCCATCAACCACACATGCATGCCAGATTTACATTTTAGGAATTTACATGTTCTTCCTTTCAACGCAAGTGGTGACCTTACCAACTAACCCTTTGTGACGCCCCCCCCCTCCCCCAACACACACACACCTAGTCCTTCTGAGCCAATCATCTCCAAACGAAAGGCAAGTAAAGGGGAAAAGTAAGACAGACATACAGGAGGAGATTGCACGTGTGACCCCACTCTCCACAAAGTTTAATCAACAATGAGATTTTATCTGGCCACCTACTGGCACATCTATGGTAAACCATTCTTCTCTCAAGGACTGTCAGGATTAGTTTACATGTCTTTGACTAGTCTGTCCCCCTCTCTAGAACTCTTTGGTAGAGGTATTGCTCAACTTCATCTAAACATAAAAACCATGTCAAATAGACACTCGTGCATAGGCAATCAGGCTATGATTGTATGTACCTGCTACATGATCCACAATTTCGTTTAGAAAACAGTATGTCACATGGACACTCATGCTTAGACAAATAGGGCTATGGTTCTATGTATATATATGTATCTATGTATATATTTATGTATGTATGTATGTATGTATGTATGTATCTCTCCCTCTCTCTCCCTCTCTCTCTCTCTCCCCTCTCTCTCTCTCTCTCTATATATATATATATATTTGTCTCTCTGTCCCTATGTCTGTGTGCCTGTTCCAGTCTGTCTGTCTCTTTTCCTCTCTATCCCTTCCTCCTTCTCTCTCTCTTTGTCTTCCTCTCTTCCTCCCCCCCCCCCCCCTCTCTCTCTCTCTCTCTCTCTCTCTCTCTCTCTCTTTTTCTCTTTCTCTCTATCTCTCACCTGCTTATTTGCCCTGTTTACCTACCTTCCAACATCAAGCGTACATGCATCCTAGTATTTGGGTGGGGAATTTACATGTTCCTAATTTTTGGCACAAGAAGCAACCTTACAAATCAACCCTTTGTGAGGCAATGGCCCCCACCCAACACACACACACACACACACACAGGCACGCACGCGCGCACACACACTCCTTCTAAGCCAGTCGCTTCCAAACAAAAGGAAAGAAAGGGGCAAAAGCAGGACAGGGGGACATACAGGAGAAGTCTGCACCTGTGACCCCACTCCAGAAAATTTAATCAAAAACTAGATTGGACCTAGCCAGTGCTGGCACATCTATGGTAACCCATTCTTCCCTCAAGGACTGTCAAGATTGTTTACATGTCTTTGACTAGTCTTCCACTCTATTCTGGAACGTTTTGGTGAAGATATTTCACAACTTCGTTTAGAAAACAGTATGTCGTATAGACACTCACGCATAGACAATCAGGCTGTGATTCTTTGTCCCTGCTGTTTTAGCAAGCTGTTTCTTAACTCATTGTTACCCTGTGGGGATGCCAGGGGTTCTCTCAGTATGAACAGCATCCCGATCTTCTGGAAGTATTGCCCCCTTTCTGGAACTTTTAATGGAAATATTTCACAACTTTAGCCAAAACAACATCATATAAACACACATACACAGACAGACATTAAGGTTGTTATTCTATGCACCTGCCATCCTACACAAGCTGTTTCTAAACCCATTGTTTCTTTGTGAGGATGCCAAGAGGCTCTTTTGGTATGAATAGCATCCCCACCTTCTAGAAATGTGTGCTAGGAAATCTATCTTTCCCACCCTTTTTTTTCTGCCTTGTTCGTTTTTCTTTTCCTATCACCTAAGTGTTGTCTATCACTTTGCCCTTTTGGTCCCTTCTCCTGCATTTCATATGCAGGAAGACCTAAAGGATAACAATTCTCTCCCATGCTGAGGAGACGGTTGTGCTGGGCATGACTTGTCAGGTGCTTGACAGAAGTGCAATGGATTGTCGTTCATGACAGACACTAATAATTGTTGTCTGAGCATTTGACAAGAAGTAGAAGGAGAAGAAGACTGACTGACTATCAGTAGAGGTGACCTCCCATTTCTGTGAATGTTGGCCATCATTCCAGTACTCCGAGGGCAAGATGGTCTGCATGTGTTTGCACTTGGGACCTCGGTTTATAGCCTCATTCGAAGAACTTTAGGGGGAGTGGTATTGGCAGTGATGTTAACTCCAGAGGAAAAATCCTCTTGTACAAGATTCGAATCCGGGTAAGCAGATCAGGAATACATCACTCTAACCACCCGGGGAGGGGGTAGAGCAGAGTGGGGGGGGGGGGGGGGGGTTCTATTGGTACACATATCATGCGATAGAAATATCATCTTTAAGAGAAAGTATGTCAGTTCATGTCCTTACGTTTACATTTATATCATCTCCCTTGCTTTTTTCTCTGCCTTTGTAGTCAACTTGCTTACCTCTTTTTCAAACAAAAAATTATCATATTCTTATTGCCCTGAAATTGGAATGCAGCTACCTAAATGGTGGGCATTGAAGCTCTAGCTGAAGCAAAAAAGTCTTGAGCACTAGTGTATTTGCGAAGTGGTCAAAGCTATAGCCTTCTTGTCCAGGAGTTTCTGACGACATGGCTCGAATCTGGGTAGATTCCAGTAAAACAGGAGTAGCGATTTGTGTTATCTACTGGGTCAAGCCGTGGATAGACTTGTAGGTATGTTAAGCAGTATGGTTGTCATACGTTTTGATGGAGTGTTAAAAAACCAAGCATAAACCTGAAACTTCACTATGATTTTCCGGTAATGCAGTTTTTCAAACATCTGTTGGTTGTGTCAATAAACCGGTATCCCGTGTGCAACACACGTTTAGCGCACGTACACAAGACCAGCAGTAACAGAAGTGTTGTTCCTGGCAGAATTATATAGATAAAGCAGCTCTGCTGGGCAAAGAAATACGCACGCAGACAGGAAAATAAATACAAAATACAAATCATTGGTGGCGCTGCTCTTCTGATGGCTTTTTCTTCCTGGGGAAGGGTAGCTAGAATTCCATGCAGAGAAATCTGCCGTCACTTAAAGTGGTATACGAAACCCAAGTTCTGTGAAGTGAATTGCTTCGGATATGTTAAAATTCATAACATCCTAAAATACAAAATCTCCGACACACAGGAAGTTTTCCTTGAAAATCCCCCCAAAACCTGAATCTAAGCGGATGTAAAAATATGCACATCTAAACACAATGTTTGATGTTCCTACTTTGAGTAAATACTGCCTATACAGTTTTCCAGCCAAAAACCAAAGCTCACACAAACCAGGATAAAGAATGTCACACATGCACACACCACTTCAGCAGTGTTTTGAATCAAGCTCTGATTATTCACACAAGCACGCTCTTTGAAACAGGAAACCAGCTCTCCAAGCTGTCTTCAACCCGTGTTTATACAATGTGTCTTTATTTGACACCTGCTATCTTAGGGATGTTTTTAGGAGCAAACAGCAGGTGCTGGGCAACATTTATTTTTTCCCGATTAGACAAAAAAGAGATTCTTTTGAGACTAGAACCCGTATAGAGAGTGTGCAGTTAATAAGAATGTAAATCTTCTGGTGTTATTCTAAGCTTAGGTTCATCTACGTAAAGTTATCACTGTGCCAGTTTAAACCAATCCCAGTCCTACTATATATACTACTACTACTACTACAAACTTTGTGTTCGTTTTTTATTGTTTGTTTGTTTTTGTTTTAGTTTTTTCATACATTTCACATAATAAGGCTGGATTTGATAGATGTGATATCAATCCTAGTCCTACTATTAGTCCTACTAAGTATTTGAAAAAGTGAATGCACACTATGTTTCGTTCTTTTTAAGGATTGACTTTGTTTTCATCCAGAAGAATGTATATTTGACTTATTTTGGTTGAGTTTCAAGTGAGATGATAGAGAGAGACAGAGAGAGAGAGAGTGAGAGAGAGAGAGTGAGAGACAGAGAGTCAGACAGAGAGACGGGCAGACAATGAGAGAGAGAGAGACAGAGAGAGAGAGGAGGAGAGAGAGAGAGAGAGAGAGAGAGGAGAGAGAGAGAGAGAGAGAGAGAGAGAGAGAGGAGAGAGAGAGAGGAGAGAGAGAGAGAGAGAGAGAGAGCGTTCCTTTTCTGGATATCCCCATGGGGATGCCGCGATCTATACAACATAGAAATAGTGTCCTCACCTTCTGGAAAAATCTGTGCAAGGAATTCCCTCTTTTCTACCCCTCTTCTTTTTTCCTCCTTGTTCCTTTTCCTTCTGACGCCTTCTTCTTGTCTATGTTCTGCCTTCTTGGTCCATTCTCCTCTTTTCCTCAAAAACACTTAAAACATAACAATTCTCTCCCATGCCGAAGTCGGATGCGATGGGCCTGACATGTCAGGTGCTTTACAGCAGCGCAACGCATTTTCTCTCATATGACCGACAACAGTCGTGGCTGGCTGAGCATATCACGAAGAGGAAACATATTTGAGAGAAACCCTGGGGTGTAAAGTTGTGGAACGTGCAAAACAACATCATCAACAACACCAACAACAACAACAACACTAACAACAACATAGCCTAACCTTAACCACAAAAATCATAGTAAGACATATAATTATGAGAGAGTTGATTGACCTTGATTGGAATAAATTACTACTGAAAAAGCTAAGTACCTTAAAGGAGTCAAGGAAGCTGGTTCTAAAATCTTCAGTGGCTCCTCATCGGTCTGCTAGACTACGTGGATAGATGAGGCATAAAAGACAAGACTGTCCGAAACATTCTTATCAGCCTTCATGAGGATTTTTCCTCTGGAGTTAACATTAGTGCCGACTCCACTCTCCCCAAAAGTCCTTCGAATGAGGCTATAAACTAAGGTCACGTGTGCGAACACACGAAGAACATCTTGCGCTCACGTTAAATCCTGTTCCGCTTTTTGAAAGAAAAGGCGATTGTATGCCGGTGGGAACGGATGACAAACTAAACAAAACTGCATACACACAGGGACTGGATGAATAAAGCACATGAGCGCTTATTCGATTATCCTAGAAATAAAAACAGAAAGTAAATAAATAAACAACATGTATTTTATTATCGCAAGATTAAAAAAAACAAGAAAAACTTCTCAGTCAAAGTACCAATTGCATGGCCACCAGTGCCATTATCTTATGGTAGGACTGGTCCATTTAACTCACACCAGGTATATTATCTGTGTGTGCACCCATGCAAAGAATTATCGTTACGTTGGTCTCCAAGAGCGAGCGAGTGCACGTGTGCTTACATCTCTCTCTCTCTCTCTCTCTCTCTCTCTCTCTCTCTCTCTCTCTCTCTCTCTCTCTCTCTCTCTCCGTGTGGCACACACACAGACACACACACACGCGCGCGCGCACGCGCGCACGCACGCACGCACGCACACACTGTCCCAATAAAGTTAATGGGGTGGGCTATTGCAACATGTTGGAAACAGGCAAACAGATGGTTGGCTGCACTGCTAGAATAACCATGAAGGCGTAAGACTTCATTTTATTTTACTATTTTTATTTCATTTTATTCATTTATTTCGAAGTTAATGGAATAAGCAGCCATGTGCTTTTCTTCATTCAGTCCCCGTGTGTATGCAGTTTTGTAAATTTTGTCATCCGTTTGCATCGGAACACAATAGCCTACTCTTCCGAAGAGAGGAGAGAGAGAGAGAGAGAGAGAGAGAGAGAGAGAGAGAGAGAGAGAGAGAGGAGAGAGAGAGAGAGAGAGAGAAGAGAGAGACAGACAGACAGACAGACAGACAGAAAGACAGACAGACAGACAGAGAGAGAGACAGACGGACAGACAGAGACAGACAGGCAGTGACAGAGAGACATCGAGACAGAGACAGACACACGGACACAGAAACAAAGACCACAAACCAATGTCCCGTGTGCAAACGCACGCATAGCATCGTACTCCCATGTTAAAACCTACATTCAGTCTTTGGGAAGTGTAGGCCATTGTTGCCGGAAGGTTTGGACGATAATGTTTTTATAAAACAGCATACACACGGGTACTGTATGTAAAAAAATCACACGAGTGTATTTTCCATTATCTTTGAAATAAAATAATATATAAATATAATTCTATAAATATGAATCAACAATACATATGTACATATTTAAAAGCGTGTACAAGATGTTCAACATATGTCTCTACTTGAGATCTTGTTTTATAGACTTATCTATAAAAAAAAATTAAAAATCCAGCAACAACCTGGTAGGTGAATTTAGTTAGAAACAGTGCTAACTCTAGCAACACTAATCTCAGACAAAGAGCCACAGCTGTACAATCTGGAACACATGCAGTATCCCACCACGCAGGAGCAGTAATTGTTCCAGATGTTAGTAAAGAAAAATCCCCAACAACAACAACAACAACAACACAAGTAACCAAACAGATGAAACTAAAAGCAAAACAAACGAGAAAAAGATGCTGCGCGTGTTGACTGGAAAATTGTATTGGATGTGACAAAAATAATGTACCAAAATAGGTATGAAAAATACATATTCTAGCTTAGGAAGAAACATGTTTAGTACAAAAACATGTTTCATGATGTCCGTGCTCACGAAAAGATAAAATATTTCTTTCTTTCTTTCTTTCTTTCTTTCTTTCTTTCTTTCTTTCTATATGTTTGTTTCTCTACTCATTTCTTCCTTTATTTCTAGAATTATGGAATAAACACTCCTATGGGTGTTTTGTCACATCCAGCCCCGTGTATTTTTCATCTATTCCGACCAGCACAAAATGGCCTACTCTTGCAAAAAAGTAGAAAAGGTATACACGTGTGAACAAGATGTTCTGTATACGTTCACACATGGAACCCCTCAATTTATAGTCTGATCCAAAGCACTTTCGGGTGGAGTGGAGTTGGCAATGATGTTAACTCCAAGGGTGAAAATATTCCCTTTTAACGGGATTTGATCCCGGGTTATCAGAATACAAGGGAAGTACGCAGTCCCCTAACCACAAGGATATCCCATCCCCTGATAATTATCTGATACAAACCAGCACTCTGCAACCTGAAGAGAAGGAGGAAGCAGGTGCATTTCCATAAATAATCATTATTTCTTGTCAGGTAAACACACAGTGTGAACACAGAACATCTTTCATTGCTGTCACTGCTGGGTATCATTTTGGTACACGCCAGAGGCGCGATATTTCAGAAGTAAGTAGTGTGCGTGTGGTAGGTAGTTGTTATGGTTCGTACTGTGGGGTCGGGCTAGCTGTATTTTTCTCTGAGTGTCAGTGTGCGTACATGCGTGCGTGTGTGTATGTGTGCTTGTGTGTGTGTGTGTGTTCTTGTTTGTGTGTGTTTGTATGTGTGTGTGTTTGTATGTGTGTGTATGTGTGTGTGTGTGTGTGGTGTGTGTTCGTCTCTTAAGTCTGTCATCCTGCCTGTCTGTATGTCTGTCTGTCTCTTGTGTTCTTTCTCTCTGTCTTTTACTCTCTCTCTGTTTCCTCTCACTTTCCTTTGAACATCACACACACACACACACACAACACACACACACACACACACATACACACACACACACACACACACACACACACACACACACACACACACACACACACACACACACACACACACACACACAGAGTTTATCCAGAAATACGCGTGCGCGCGTACTGTGTGTGCGCACAGGCACTTGAACATGCGAGCATGTATGTGTCCATGTTTGTGTTTATGTCTATGCGTACTTCAATGCACATATTCGTATCTATAGGCTTATCAACACCATACCTTGGAAAGAACGTAGTAAGACATGGGAGAGATAGGTCAAAGGAGAACTGAGTATTCACGTACAAATGTAATACGTTATTGACGCCAAATGTGACCGATCGGTTACTTAGTACCGAAGGACGCTCGAATGCATTCACGGGAGAGTATGAAGGGTAACAACGTCTTCATCCCTCTTCGGTTATTAAAGGGAAACATATATTTACATCGTATATTAGTTTGTCTATTTTTGTATATCTGTTTATCTCCTTGTCTCCATCCACCTGTTTGTCTATTTTCTTTTCTGTCTTGTCTGTCTGTCTATTTTTTCATAATAATATTCATACACACAAAAGCTATAACTGACTACTCCGTCAGTATAGAATGGAGACAGTACGGGTTTCCTGACAACGTTGCACTTAGATACTATATTTCTTTCTTATAATAAAACGCATTTCATCATCTGTCGTTTAGATGGGGGAGGGGGGACGCACAC
The DNA here is from genome assembly GCA_028751875.1 of Rapana venosa. Taxonomy (NCBI): domain Eukaryota; kingdom Metazoa; phylum Mollusca; class Gastropoda; order Neogastropoda; family Muricidae; genus Rapana; species Rapana venosa. The sequence goes on along the minus strand of CM054153.1, from coordinate 57,476,945 downwards.
ACACACGCACGCACGCACACGCATGCACGCACACACGCACACGTGAAACATAAACATTTCTGTTGCGGATGTATATGGAAAACTGTCACAGTCTATCCACATATGCACCTAGTAAATAGTTCACAGGGCTATTTTCGGTTAAACCATTACAACATACGTAACAGATTATTTGTTTTACACGTTTGCTCTTCTTAGTTATATAAACTTCATGGAAAATGCCTTTTTGGCGGAAAAAGATGTTTAACAATATAATCAGGAAATAAATGGAATTTATATAGCGCTGTATCTTGCACAGACAAATCAAAGCGCTTGCACTCAACTCATTCTTACACAGTCATGCAACCAATAGCAAGTAAAAGCTCTAACAAGTCCAAATGCACACACACACACACACACACACACACACACACACACACACACACACACACACACACACACACACACACACACACACACACATACACACACACACGTTATACACTTTGGCAGGGTGATGGAATTTTTGGCTGCTGAAAAGCAGGGATAGCTATGAAATGAAACAGGAGAGGAAATTCTTAGGTTTGAAACAAATATGTCTTGAGGCAAGATTTAAAAGAGTCACAAGAAGGCCTTTGGCGAAAAGAGATAGGGAGGCCATTCCAAATCGATGGACCAGAAACAGAGAAAGAGCGACGGCCAACAGTGGACTGGTTGAATCTAGGTGTTTGTAAGCACAAGGAATCTGCAGCAGAGCGAAGGGAACGAGAAGGGGTGTACAGGTGGAGACATTCACAGAGGCAGGAAGGTGCTGTTTTGTGGAGACATTTGTAACAGAGTACTGATCTTATAGTTTATTCTTTGTGGCACAGGCAGCCAGTGGAGAGATCGCAAGAGAGGGGTAATGTGCTCAGATTTTTTCTTTCTGAGGACTAGTCGAAATGAATTAAAGAGAAATACAGTAATAGCTCAAATGTAGCAACTATTATGAGTTTAATTAATATTTTTCATTAAGAAGAAGACGGAGAAGAAGAAGAACAACAACAACAACAGCAAGAGTTTCAAAGAATTGCCAAGAATTCCAAACAACAAGAAGAAGACGATCATGATAACGGCAATAATGACGATTATGATGACCATAATGACGACGACGACAACGACAATGATTATGGTGATGATGATCATCATCATGATCTTGATGACGACGACGACGACGATGATGATGATTGTGATGATAATGATGGACGACAACGACGACGACGATGATGATGATGGTGGTGATGATGATGATGATGATGATGATGATGATGATGATGATGATGATGATGATGATGATGAAGCAATCACAAAATGACAACCACCAACAACAACATCTGTCACAGGAAGAACATAACTAAAACAAAGGAAGACATTTCTGTTTTAACGTTTCTCAATAAAGAAACATAAAAAACAAGAAAAAAAAATAAATAATACAGCTCCCAGAGTCTTGCTTCATTGTGATATCCTGATACAGTTTTTGCCCCCTAATATTACTGTTACACTGCGCGGACTGACAACGTTTTAGTACAGTTTTACTGCTGACATTCTTCCGCCTTCCTCTCAATATCTTGCAGCCTGTCGTGTCCCTAAACACTGCAGTTGTCCTTAACAGTAAAGATACGTCAAGGCTGTGACATTCATTACTGATAATTGTATTAATGATTTCGTCTATTGTTTCAGCAACATGTTTACTTTCTTTTAAGGATATGTTTTAAATACAGACACACAGAAAATGGAACACAGACAGATACAAAGAGAAACAAACAGGCAGACAGGCAGACAGACAGACAGACAGACACGCAACACACACACACGCGCGCGCACGCGCGCGCGCACACACACACACACACACACACACACACACACACACACACACACGCAACACACATACACACACACACACACACACTTATGTTAATGGTTTCTGATGTCCGATCCCACATTCATCATAAATATGTTGACCATTTACAAATTTATACAGACGGATCACGTCTAGATAATCAAGAAACAGGTTCTGCTTTTGTTATACCAGCGTTGAAAATTGAAAAATCATACTATGTTGGTAAATATCACTCGATATTTACAGCAGAACTAATAGCAATATTAATGGGTCTTACTTATATTCTTGATTTGCCATTGTATATATTTCAAATCCTTCTT